>JAKFHU010000795.1:3600000-3952500 GCA_023783475.1 Daubentonia madagascariensis | reverse complement strand
CGTAGGAAGAGCTGGGAGTCATCTGATGGACTGATGACTGTCCCAACATCCCCTGACTCTGCTAAAGGGAAAAAGGAGAAAAACTTAAACTCAGGAAACACTTTCCGCCATCTCATCTCTTGTATCTCCCACCCTGCATGTCCTTGTGAAGATCCCAAGTGTCTCCTCAGTCCTGTGACCCCCAAAAGCCCCTCTCCCTGACAGCCCTCCCTACTACCCCTCTCACTATCTTTGCCTGGAGCTGTTGGCGAAGGCGCTGTCCTTGGGGCACTGCAGGTTGCTGCTGCCGGTACACAGAGGTCTTATAAGAGGAGGGTTCTAGGCCCATGACGCCAGTCATGGTCGTGGGCAGCACTCCAGGGTAAGTTGGTCGGGTTGGCAGCTTCTGCATTGGTAACCGCACAGGGCGGTATGGGTCCACACGAGGGCCACCTAGAAAGGAGAGCGGACTAATCTATTTAGGCTCCTCATCCCTCCGTCCCTTGTTCAGTGTCCTAGTCATCCATAGCTCCTCAGGGGAGTGGCATCATCCTTTGGGCAGGAGGAATGTTTAGGTCACTCCATCATTCCTAGTGGCTGGCACTCACCTGCAGGTAGTGGCTGGTTCTGGGTGTACAGGCCTATGGAGCTCTGCCTATAGCTAATATGGGATATGGAACCAGGGTTTGCGTGGTGCAGGAGGTCCGGAGGCACTGTCACACCATAGGGGCCGCTCCGACCTGGGCCCATTCCATAGTCCTGTGTGAATGGCAGAGGAAAAAGGCGAGTGGGTTGTAGCTGAGTAGGGTGGGGAGAGGTGGGGTAGAATGGGGTAACAAGGAGCTGGATTTACATGGTTAATTTTTTTTAAATTCCAGAATATCATGGGGATACAAACGTATTGGTTACACGTATTGTTTTTGTACAGTTTGAGTCAACATTATAAGTGTGCCCTACATGGTTAATTTTTATTATGATTCTGATGGCACACCTTCCCCATGCACCCTCACCCCTCCCACAGACCAGAAACTGGAAAGAGTCATGAAAAGAGAGGCTGTGGGAGAACTGCGATGCGGGGAGGCACTAACCTCTGTCTTGGTGGCTGGCTGGCTGCGCTTCTTGCCCTTGGTGGACTTCTTCTTGCGTTCCTCAGTACTGGGTGGAGCAGCCCCAGGTTTGTCAGTTTTGGGGGGCTCTGGAGCCTTCTTCTCAGGCTCTAGCAGTGTGGGAGCAGGGGGCTCCTCATCTTCTGGTGGCAGTGGCAGTGGCTCCAGGTAATAGGCACGGGGACGGGGCCTCAGGTGTGTGTGGTAGAGCAGCAACCGCTGCTGTTCCTCTCCTCGAGCCACTCGTCGGTCGACCCGGACTGTTCCAAACCAGCCCCAAGAGAGTGGTGCTGATGGCTTCAACCCCTCAAAAAGATCCCAGGGAGAGATCTTTTGTTTGGTGGAAACCTGTAGACCCTGCTCCAGAAAATGAGAAACAATGAGCTGTTGAGACCTTGAGCACTTGTAAGAGAGGCTAAAATATCTGTTGGCAATAAAGAAAGAAAAAAAAGTCATAGGTTGATTCAGAGGAGAGGGTGAGAGGAAGACAGACAGACACGGACACACAGGGACACACACACACATGCAGAACAGAGCTAGGAGGGGAGAGAGCAATGGGTGGGGGTAAAGAGAGGTGTGGAGGGGAAGATGAAGCCAGGAGAGAAGGAGATGCAGGAGAGGCAGAACTGGGAGAAGCAGAGACAGAGAAAGGAGGGGCAGAAAGCAGCGGGGGGTGGGGGGGGAAGAAGGGAGACTGACTGACGTTCAGAGGAAGACAGAAACAGGAAGGTAGAGAGAGAGAAAAGGCAGGGAGAGACTAAAGACAAGCAGAGAAAGGCAGAGTCAGAGAGAGAGAGAGAGAGAGAGAGAGAAAGAAACAGGAAGAGAGAGAGATAAAGGGACAGGTGGACAGAGACAAAGAAAGGCAGAGCAAGAGCCAGAGACAGAGGAAAAGAGACAGATGGACCAGGAAGAGAAATGAAGAGAATGTATATATGAAGGGGTTATACTTTGGATTTTAAATTCTGCATCCTATTTTCCTCTCGTTCTCTACTAAACACCACGATTATAGTTATTCAACAAATACTGCAACTGACAGAGGGAAAAGAGAAAACTGCAGAGATGGGTGGTTGTGGAGGGAGAAACTCAGGGATAAAAGAGATGCGGGTGGTCAGCCAGAGAGATGGGTGAGGCAGGACACAAGGCAGGTGGAGTAGAAGGAAGAGGAGGGTAGGGTGCTGAGAAATGGGTGGCATATTAAAAGGTGGGTGGGGGTGAAGGGAGAGACCAAAGAAAGAGGGTGGGACTCCAAAGATGGGGAGATGAAATGTAAGGAAAGTTAAGTGATTCACTCAAAACCCGAGAGACAGTTTTCACTGGCAAAGCCTGATGGACTCCTGAGTCTGGTGAGTCTGTGTAGCTATGAGGTTAATGCAGGGAAGGCTCTTGCCCAAAAGGGAAAAAAGGCAGAGGGTGTGGGAAGACAAAGGAACATGCCTCCTTCTTGAAGATAGAATCGAAGCCGGCAATCTTGTTGCCCTTGGTGTCGATAAGGGAGCCCTGTGGCTCACATGTGATGACATCTCGGGTCTGCTTGGGCAGTGGCAGCAGTTGGCGAACCTTTTCCAGACTGTCTGACTGGCGCTCTCCCAATTCTTTCTGCAGGCACAGGAAGATAGGACAAGAGTTCAGAGATACAGAAAAAAAGGGACAGGAAATCTTGAGATAGCATAGAACCCCTCGTTGCATGAATAACAAAGAAAAAACAGATGAGAGAGGGAAAGGAAGAGGGCTCAGGCCAGAATGAAGTCCCTGAAGCTGGACAGCAGATGCCAGTACCCCCAAAGCTTGCACCTGCCTCTTCTGCTCACCCGCAGCTTCTTCACCAGGTTCATGTATGCACGTTTGTTTTCCTCCATGCTGCCTTGTGAGATGCTAGACATATCTGCAGCCAATGTCCCATTGATGAGCACGCTCAGCATGTCCAACACAGTAGTAAAGAGCTCACTGTGACAGGAAGCCAGGGAGAAAACCAGAGAAGAAAGAGGTTAAAACAGAAAAAGGCCTCAGCAGGGGATACAAGTAGGGAGAGGTAATTTTTTTTTTTTTTTTTGAGACAGAGTCTTGCTCCATCACCCCGGGTAGAGTGCAGTGGCGTTATCGTAGCTCACTGCAACCTCAAACTCCTGGGCTCAAGTGATCCTCCTGCCTCAGCCTCCCGAGTAGCTGGGACTACAGGCGCGCGCCACCACGCCCAGCTAATTTTTTCTATTTTTAGTAGAGACGGGGTCTCGCTCTTGCTCAGGCTGGTCTCAAACTCCTGACCTCAAGCGATCCTCCCACCTCGGCCTCCCAGATTGCTAGGATTACAGGCGTGAGCCACCGCGCCCAGCCAGGAGAGGTGCTTAATATGTCATCCTGAGGGCACTAAAATTGTGTGGGGAACCCAGGGCCATGGAGTCCACAGTAACAGCCACGCTGATCTTAGTGGGTTGCGCACCTGGTGTGGGCGTAGGGGGATCTTCTTGGGTACAAAACTGCAGGGAGGGGGTGGGGATGCTTTACTTGTTGGACTGCATGTCGACAGTGCCACTGATGATGATCTCCAGGAGGAGCACGGCCCACTCCGTGGTCTGCTGGGTGCTGCGCTGCACCGTGTCGAACATGCCCCCCACCTGTCAGGGCCACAACAAGTCAGTCAGATGGCTCAGGGGTGTGAAGGCCAGAATTTTGTTTGGTGAAAACCTGAAGACCCTTTTCTAAAGAAAGCTTAGATTAGAACCTGGGTTAGGTGGGAGTTTGGACACCTGAGGTCATGCTACAGTTGTACTTATGGGATGCTACATGATCTCAGGCCCATGACTGAATTCTTGACATCTCTGGGCCCCCATTTCCTTACTTATAAAATGATGGGAGTTGGACTAAATGATTTCCAAGATTCCATTCAATATTCCACAGTGGGTTTCTAGTGTTTCTAGGGCCCAGTCAGAATCTCTGCCTCCTTCAGAAGCAACAAGATCATCTGGATGCCAAAAATAAAAAAAATAAAAAAAAATAAAAAAAGAAAAAGAGAATCTCTGCCTCTTGCATGAGGCAGAGTCCATGCAAGGATCCACGGTACATAACCTATTGGACCCTAACCACAGTGATCCAGTCTCCTTAACCATTTTCAGGCCTGGCATCCTTTAGGAGAGCATGGTTAATACTGGAAGACCCAGAAAAACCTGGGGCCTCTATCTTCATCCCCACAAACCCCAACGTGGGGCTTCTATTCTGCATTTCCAGCCCTACCCCCTTCCTTCTTCTCCCCAACTCGCCCTCTCACCAGGTTAAGCCGCAGTTTGAGTGCCTCATGCATGAGCTGCTTTGGTTTACAATCATCTAAGTACTGGTCATCTCGCCAATTATTCACAATCTAGGACAGAAACAAGTATAATGTGCAGTTCAAGGATCTTCTCGTTTCTATCCCAAAGCACCCAATGTGTTTAACAGAAAGTACTGAAGGTTCTAAGTATATCGTGGCCTCCTAGGTGCATCCTTCCCTGTCCTCCTGCCCACCTCCATGGCCCAGAGACCTGTACCTGGTGCACCTGGCTGTAGAGGGAGGTAAGGAGTCCCTCACGTTGCTCATCCTGCCCTTTCAGACATGTCAGCACCAGGGATAAGAAGGGCTGCTGGCTCAACAGGGACATACTGGAGACAGGAGAAAAAGAAAAGGGGGATCAAGGGTTGGGGATCAGGCAACTTCCAACCTCATTCCTCCAAGCCTCAGACTCTACTCTTTTAAGATCTAGCCTCTTGCTCAGCCATGCCCACTCTTATCCTCTGATTTTCCACTGTCCTATGATGTTTATCCTCAGCTCTCAGCCTCAAATTTTATTCTTCCCTGGGCCTGCCTCCTCTCCTTTCTACCCCTCAATCCTGGTTTCCCCCAAGCCCCTTTACCTCTTCTGCTTTTGTCGATCGCGTTCTTTGCGGGAAGAGGAACCCAGGTGCTGACCCTTCTCCAGTTCCTCCCCAGCAGCCTTTAATACATGTCCCTGGACTGATGTGGGCAGTTTAGCAATGAGGGGGGCCACCAGCCATACACCAGAGCGCTCTAGAGAGCTGGAGAACAGATGGAAGACACAGGGTGACAAGGAAGCCAGGCAAGGTTGCAACAATCCATCCTCTCCTTCCCCTGAGGGACATGCCCAGCATCTCCATGCGGCTGACATCATTCACACTACCAGAAAAGAAACTTATAAGGGGATGGGTCCTAACATGTTTCTACCCAACCTGAGCACAGGTTTGGTCTTGTTGCTGCTGGGCATATTGCCTGCAGTGCTTCCAGAAGATGACCCTGTCTCCGCTGACTGCTGGAAAACCTCGATTGTGGCCTTGGCGATGTTCTCCAAGAGGGAATTCATCTCCTAGAGAGGATGAAAGGCACAGAGGTGCTCAAATAGGTAGCTGGGGCGAAGGAAAACAGATGGTAGGACAGATGGGAGATGAAGGCGAAGACAGCATGGGTGGAGGGTGGTGGGAAGGTAGGGACACAACTCTGTCAGGAGTCATGCTCTCTAGCACCTCCATATTTCTTTAATTCCCCACGGTCCTCTCCTTTACATACCTCCTTATATCTGCGGCCGCAGAAACAGGCTCCCTCACCACCACCAACCTTCCCCACAGCTCAGAGCTCCAACACTCCCAACCCATTTCCCTTATCATCAGCCACACATTTGCCATTTTCCCATCCCCTCTTATTTCTCTCAATTCAAGAGTCCAAGAATAGGACCCAGGTTCTTCTATGGTGGCCTACTTCCCTGACACATGGAGCTAGAAGTGGGCAAGGGAAAGGGAGGGCCCAGGCACTACTCACATTGTTAGGTGTCTGCTTGATCATGAGCTGCAGCTCCAAGGAAGACTGGCGCATGGTCCACTGGTCCAAGTTCTGTGAGAGAGGCCCCACCCCCAAGCTAGTTATCACCGTGTCACCCCTAGCTACCCACCATCCTGAGGCCACTTCCTAATCTCCCATAACCTTGAATCACAGACTCCTAGAGGTCTGACAGGGATCTCTATAACCTTAAAAAGTTACATAACCTCTTCAGGCCTCAGTTTCCTCATCAGTCAAACAGGGAGACCCACACCTACTTCATAGGGTTGTAAAGATTAAATGGGAAAATGTATGCAGAGTGCCTAGCACAGTACCTGGCACAAAGTACGTGCTCAACAAGTAGTAGCTATTTCTATTCAGTTTCTCAGTCATGACCAAAATGCCAAATATACAAGGCCAAAATCTAGGCCTCCCAGATGCTATCCTTCCCACTGATAAGCTAGGTTCACTCCAGACAGCAGTGCCCTCACCTAATAGCCTTACTCTAGAGTCTAGACCATATTGGATTTATGCCTAAACCCACACTGGAGCTGTTTCTCTTGCTATCTTTCTCCTATATCCTTATTCATCTTCCTCTCTACTTAACTCCCCCTCTCTTTTTCTCAAGGTTCCCATTGTTTCTCCCCAGGTTGGGCCCCATTGCTTCCTCCAAGACCCTCATCACCTTGGCCTACCTGAAGAATACGCTTAATGCGTTGCCGCTGGGGGTTCTCCCCATCCTCGTTGTCCAGCAGTCGATGTGGGTAGCAGATGAGCTGCATGAGGCGCTGGGCCTGGGCACTACTTAACACTGGGTCTTGTAGGTCATTGCTGTCCTCACACAGTGACTTAAGGCAACGTTCTCCTACCCATTCCTGAGGAAGTTGATAATCAGGGGACTGGGGCAACCAGTGAGGGGGTTAGGAATAAGGGGGATGGGCTGGGGGTTGGTAAGGGACATGATGTATAGTAGGGAGGTGGCGTGATCGTGGGCTGGAAATAGGACTATATTATACAGAGGCATTCAGGAGGTGTGGGGGGAAAGTGAGACTGACCTGTTGGCAGATGCTGCGCAGCACGTACTTGGCATAGACATCCAGACTGGCTGTCTCCACAGAGATGTTGCGGCCACCCTGCCTCCGACCGCCACTGCTACCTCCTCCCTCCTCCTCTGGAAGTTCTTCTGCTCCTCCTGTCACAGTGAAGCCCGAACCCTTCAGTTCCGCATCCCCTGTGGTTCATGGGTGGGAGATAGGAAGGGCAGAGTGAGATCAGAACACTGTGTAGAGACCCACCCCAGGCCCACAGAGGCAGAAACTCCCCAAATCCTGCCCTATGGGACAGAAATACACTTCCCTCCCTCCCCTCCTCCCCAAAGGTCAGAGAGACCACCTTCAGGAGGGAGAAAGACCGTCCCTTGTAGTTTAGCTGGCACTCCACCCTATACACACTTCTGGCACCACTCCCTTCCTACCCCCGTACCAAGTACAAATACAGCCTTGAGAACAGCAAACACAGCTCCATCCACGATGCGGTTCTGGGAGGCAGCCAGCAGGTGGCGGTCACAGGAGGAGCGGATTCCTACCGTAGGCTTGTCTGGAGAGGGAGCTGAAGTCAGGGAAAGCCAAACTAGAAACCGTGTGGGGGGGTGGGGGAGCCACACTTTCTACTGCTGGCTGGCTCAGATTAAGGTCACTTACTTCCATCAGACTGGCAAGGATTGAGTTGTGGCGTCTTGAAAAGGTGGAGGAGGATGCGGCAGGTAAGCCGGGCCCCAGGCTCAGAGTCCTGTTCACTACAAGCTAAAAGGAAGACAAAGCAGGAAAGGATGAAGCTGAACTCTGTGTGTGTGTGTGCGTGTGTGCGTGTGTGTGTGTGTGTGTGTGTGTGTGTGTGTGTGGCGGGGCGGGGGGGTGGTGGATAAGGGGGAAGATGAGGCAAGATGAAAGGAGAAAAAGAAAGATAATACTAAAGGAGAGGTAGAGCAAAGAACTGTCATGCAGTTGAAGGGTCAAAAATCAGAAGGTCAGGACTGCAAATCAGGGTTAGATAGAAAACAGGCCCTTCCAGTCTGAGGCACACCAGAGGACTGGCCTTCTGGTGAGGGCCAGGGAGCCACAGTAGGGTCTCTTACACTGAGCAATAAGAGGATGGCCATTGAGTGTGTATGGAAATTTGAGGTCCAGAAGTTCAAGGGGTTACAGATTGGTGGCTCACCAGCATTAAGGAGTGAAGGGATGGCAGCACAGCGAATCAGATCTTCTAGGAGCAAACACTGCCGAGCAATGAGAATGGCAACAAAGGTAGCCAGGGAGTCATGAAAAGACAGGTCACTGACCTGGAAGAAAAAGCAGACAGACATCACGACTCAGTGTGGAGAGAAGGTACCCACTCAAAGCAGTATGCCTCCACTCTACAGAACTCTGTCTCTCTACTATCTTGATGATTGTGACCAGCCCCTTGCCCCAGTTAGTGCCTCTTTCCCCAGCAAGACTCCACCCCAAGACTCACATCTACATTGCAGAGGAGGTCGTTGAAACCACAAGTGCCATTGTTAGAGGAGCAGCACAAGGCCTTAAGTACTCCAAGCCATTCTGCACTCAGTGACTTGCAGTAGCCGGTCAGCTCTGCACACAGGATTGCGATGTCATTCACCCTAGGGAAAAGTACAAATGCCCTCAGGAAAAATCTCGCTCCACAAAATCTCAGACTCATTAACTTTTCATCTCTGCCCCAGTAATCATCAAGGTTGTAGTACCTCCCGGGTATCTTAGCCCTCCCAATATCAGGTGGGGGTGTGGTGCCCATTCTTCACTCAGTACGCCCCATACCTATCGGGATCATGGTGCCCCACACAGACGTGCATAAGGGCATTGCAGACAAAGCTGTAGCGGTTAGCAGGGTTCTCACTAAGACTCTTGCCTAGCCCTGTGTAGGTGAAGGTATGAGCTGCAGGGTTCTCCAGAGTGTCAATCATGAACTCAGGTGCCCAGCGCATATTTGATTCCGATGGCTCCACGTTGCAGTAGATGGTATTCTTCACCTTTGAGCAAAAGTCGCTGCAGGGGAGGGGGAAAGGAGATAGTAGTGTTAAAGAACTGGTGAGGTAGAGGGATAGTCAGGAAAGGGGAGAAAAGAAAAAAGGAGAAAGTGAGGGACAAGGGACCTTGGGACAAGAAAAGGGAGATGAGACATAGCAGACTGGGCAGAAAAGGAATCATGTGAGAATAAGGAACAGGGGCTTCTGGAGGCAGGGAGGAAGAGTGTGGGCCCCATAGAGATGGGTGATACAGAAGAGGGCCCACTCTCAGTAATGCAACAACATGTGGAGGACACAGTCCATAATTGACCCTGGACAGGCAGCAGGGTACTGGGCTGTGCTCTGCTCCTGAGTTGGGTGGTAATGGGAAGGAGAAGGGACTAGATCCCACTCTCTACCCCTTACCTCCCACCTCACTTACCTGAAGAGCTCCCCAAATTTGCTCTTTAAATGGCTACAGGAGGTGTACAGATCATAGAGATAAGCAAGGATACAGCGTTCTGCAGAGGAGCCATCTGACCGGTTCATCCCATGCTTCACTACGCCACACAGCCTGTCATGAAGAGGTAAGGTTGGGAGGATCAGCAGATGTGAATCCAGGGCACAAAGGGCCCTTGAAACAGATTCAAGTTTCTTGGTAGTACTATTCCCTTCCCACCTGAATGGCAGGCACTTCCCTATAGCGTGAGCTCATGTGCGTGTTCTTCCCAGGCTACTTCTACCAGCATTCGCCAGAGCCCTGCATGTTTCAGTTATTTTGAAGCCCTGCTTACCCCTCAAAGACCTGTGCCATCTGGTCCTGGTTGAGGATGAGGCAGGCATGATAGTGCCGCAGGACAGCCACGATGCACAGGCACAGGCTGGTAGTATAGCTGCCCACCAGATCCGAGGATTTGAGAAGCAGCTCAGCCTCAACTACGCTCAGTTCATTCAGCAGCTAGCAGAGTGAATGGGGGGTGAGAAATGAGAAGAGGCCCCTCATGTTATTTATAACCCCCCCTTCCTGTGAGGACACTGGCAGAGCCAGGCCTGAGCCCTTTCCTGCTAGAGCTGCCCAGGATAGAAGGGCCCTCTTACCATATACCACTATCCTTTATTCTCTTAACGACATCTCTAAACCAGTCTCCAGGATATAGTTCTATGAACTCCACAGTGGGACGACGGTCTGTGCCCAATGCTCTAGTCTGCCTCTTGGGCGCCCCCAGGGAGCACTTAAGTCTCTATTCCTGCAGTCTTAGCTCATGTTCCACTCCCCCCTGTCCCCCTGTGCTAGTCTTTCTGCCCCTCCAAATAGCTTGGTAAACTGGCTGTAGCCTCTACCCCTGTCCTTATGACCCTATATAGCACGAACTCCTTCATCCACCCTTATCTCCCCCAGCTTCCCCACCTGAATGGCAAAGTCGATGAGGCCACTGATGCTGAGTGAATATTCCATGAGATCGAAGATGAACTGCACATGCTGCACCAGAGGCAAGTGGTATGACATGCCAAGGGCAAAACTCGTGATCTGCTCCAGAACATTCCGGGAGACCTGATAAGGGCAGTGGGAGTGAGACAGGAGTGGAGAGAGGGAAGAAGAATGAGGGAAGCAGGAGAGGATGATGGAGGAAGGGGATGAGACCAGGAGGCTTAACCTGCCTAGGCGGAAAAAAAGATAAGGGGGAAAGGAAAACAGAACAGGAGGCCAGACTGTGGGAAGGGGGCTGGGCTTAGGCCCACACCTGAGCTGTGACCTGGTGTTGGTCATAATGTGAAAGGTGCTGGAACTTAGCAAAGATATCTTCAGCAGTGGGGAAGGCTTCAGGCCGGTTGCGCCGCCGCTTCTGCCCATCCTCCCCACCTGAGGGGACAGTTGAAACGGACCAGTCAGGACAGGGAAGATAACTAGTTGACTAGGGGTCGGGAGGGGGGTATGGAGAGAAGGCTATGGCAGGGAGGGAGGGAGGGAGAAAGGGAGGGAGGGAAGGAGGGAAGGAAGAGGGAAGCAGGGAAGGGAGGGTCAAGGAAGGGATGGGGGAGGGATGAAGGGAAGGGGACAGTGAAGCAAAGGTTTAGAGGACCACAGACTATGTGGACCTCAGAGGAATATGTACAGGGAGGTGCTAGGTTGAGGGAGGGAAGGGAGAGGGAGGGAGGGCAGTATGGGGCTTACTGTGAGGTACCTAAGAATGTCAGGTCTCCAGGATTCAGAGGCACAATAGGAGCAAGCTGGTCTGCAGAGGGGGGGAATGAGGGGGGAAGTTTCAAAAGGACTAGAGCTCTCAGGAGACTCCAAGAGACAGGACATTGGGACATGACTGAGGAGTTCCCTATGCTGGGGAAGGGAAGACTGACTAGGGCACTTTTTGGGGGAGATCTGTTTAAGGAGCCTAGAACCCACCAGTTTCTGCGGTCCCCTTGCGGTTCAGAACCTTCAGGATATCCTTGGTAATTTTCTTGATGGCATGGCGGGCATCATCTCGCTGCTTTCCCACCCCAAACAGTACGACCAACCGCTGGTTGCACTCATGGCTGCATGACTCCTCCTGCATCCCAGCAGCACCGTCAGACTCCAGCACGGATCTCCTTCCCTCCTCTTAAAAGCATGCTCCATACCCCTCAGCATCCCCATGCTCAAGCCCCTTCCCAACATACCCACACCCTCAGGAACAGCTCCAACCCCTCGGCAAATTCCTTGGACAGAAATCTGGGCTCAAAACAGATCATCAAAAGGTGTTGGGGAACAGTACCTGGGGGATGGGAAAGTGTGTGGCGTACTGCACGTGTCGTGGCTGGTCATAAAGAACCCCAAGGGTCCCTTCGATCTTCTCCTTGGGTGGGGGCTTTACTTCCTTCTCGACATCTGGTTTCTCAGGGGATGGACTGCCCTTCCCCTCACAGGGCATAGTAGGGGAGAACAACTAAGAGAAAGGTGAGAGGACAAAACATTTAGAAGAAGAAAAAGGGATGAGGGGGCATAATTAAATTCCAAAAAGAGGCATAATGGGAGGATCTAAGGAGCTGGAGTCTTCCATGCTCAGGATCTAACTCACTGAGAAATCAGGCTTCTCCATGTCCTCAAAGAGCACACTGGAACTAGGGTCAATGTCCATAGATTCTGAGAGCCCTGGATCCTGAGGGCATGGAACGTAAGAGAAGTTGCTTTAGACCTAGGGAGCTGCTCCCCACCATCCAGAAAAGTTCACAGGGGAACTGGAGAGAGGAGACCATACTGTGGAAAGCACAGGATCTGGATTCAAGTCTTGTCCAGTCCTTTAACCAGTACGGGCCTCGGTCTCCTTCAGCTTTCAAATAGGGATAAGAGTATCTCACAGGGCTGATGTGAGGATCCAGTGAAATAACTGATGTGAGAGAGTGCTTTGTAAACCAAAAGTGCTAAGAAAATACTACCTTTATTAGGCAAAAGAGACTCTCAGAGGCTTCGGGGAGCCGTGAAGATGGAAATGTCAGAAGGAATGATCCAGGGCAAGGAAAAGCCCACTCACCTCCAGCTTGCTACTGCTGCTGCCTTCAGCCTCCTTGCGCTCTGGGTCATCGGCAGGATCATCAAAGGGAGAGGGAGGCCGGGGACCAGGGGCTCCAAAGGCAAGGTCCCCTCGGGAGATGAGAGTGCAAGTATACATGTTGTGGGAGAAAACATCATGTCGAATCAGTTCACAGAACAGCAGTACCAAGTTAAAGAATTCCACCCGCTCACTCTCACTTCGGGGGTCCGCTGGAGGAAGGGAATGAGGAAAGATGAGTTAGGAGAACACAAAAGAGGTGGGCAAAAAAAGAGAGGGACACACCTAAGGTGTGGTGCTCCTAGAAGACCTCAGAGAGGGACACACCCAAGGCAGTAATAAGAGTGACCAAAAAAAGAAATCTCAGAAACTGTTGAGGGACAAAGTATGGTTGGTTACCCCACCTGTTGCCCCACACACCATCTCAGAAAGGAATATAGCATCTTTGCTGCTATTTATACAGTGAAAATGCTTCAGTCACATATTCTTATTTTTATTCTTCTCTGTATTTCTCTACTCTGTTAAACTATAAGATGATCAGGGACTAGAATTGTGTCTAAAAGTCATTCTGCATAGAGCCCAAGACAGAGATGTAGACCAGAAGGCCCTTAATTATGCTTTCTGATGACAATGGTGGGTAACTGAGTCTAGGCAGAGGTAACTAGAGGGTGGCAGGGGTCCATACTCAGCATGGGAGCCTGTGTATCCAGAAACTGCAGGAGGACATCCTGGAAAATGGGAGCACTAGGAGCAGAGAGGGAGCCAGAGGCAATGGAACCTTTCTCATCTGCTGCTTCTGATTCTCCACAACGCTGTAAGATGACAGAACAAATTGCAGGACTGACTTTTACCTGTTTCTTCACTCCTCGATGTGTAACCCTTCTACTACCACCTGTTTTGCCTCTACCCCATGCTTTTCACTTCCATTCCCCCTCCAACCTACATTTTCTTTACCACCTCCCAATTGAAGCCTTGATCTCTTCTCTAACTCTGACATCAATCCAATCCTTTCTACTTTTGCCTCATGTCCTTAACTTTCCCTTTAAGTTCTCTACCATTTTTTTACTCTGTTCTCACACCTGCAACTTTGGTCCCACTACCACCTCAATCTCTCTGTGTCCAACCCCAGTTAGATTCCTTCCCATTGGCCAATCTCATTCACTTATCTCTGCCCCCTACCTCAGCCTCAATCTCTGCTTGTCTCTTCTCCAGGAGCTTGGCTACCACCATAGCACGATGCCGACCAGAACGCTTGCAGCTGACAGCCCATTCACATAGTAATGATACCACAGCATCATCATCTGAGGAGATCTAGAGACCAAAGGAAGACAGGGATGAATAAGGTAGGGTTGGGGACAAAGAATTGAGTTCCAGTTTCTTAAAGACTGGGCCCCATCTTAAAATATTTTGGGCCCAGTAAGATCATCTCTGCAGACATGCCCTGGTTTTGATGCCTCACCATAAGTTCCCCTCATAACACACTGTTGCTCTTGCAATGATTTTTCTCCTTCAATTCCCCTTCTTGCTTACCTCATGCCCATCCTTGCTAGGCCCCAATCCAAAGATTCGGTTACAAAGGGAGTCAAGAGAGTTGCTGAAGTCAGAGCGCTCAAAACTATGGCTGTCCAGCACTTCCAAAGTATGGAGCACCCGTCCAATGGTGAAGCCTAAGGAGGAAAAGCGGTAAAGGGGACTTAACTAGAGGCCCAATGCATTCTGGCTTTCAGATCTATATGTCCTTACTATGCCCATCCTTTCCTCAAACATACTTCCTACTTATTTGTCTTCTGAAACCCACCTGCAGTAGCTTCCTGGCACTTATCAAAAGACCAGCGAACCTCAACTGCCTGTCCTCGCTCCTTGATCTGCTGCTCAATCTCCCGCAACTTTGCACGGACCTGCAATATCAAAAAGGAAGGCTTTAAGGACGTGCCAAGGCATACAAAAGGCCAGGGCCACAGGCTGAAAGAACAGTACTAGACTCCAAATCACTATTTCTGACAGAGTAATTTAGCCTCATAGCTCCATATTGGAGTACCAGGTTAGTGGTCAGACTTACCTGCTGAGTGAAGGCATTGTTGCCCTCTGGCATGGGCAGGTTGGAGGGGGCAATAGGCAGATGGTCAAGTGGTGAGCCAGTCTTAATCCGGCTATCAGTCAGGGAGTAGTGCCAAACCAGGGCACTAGGACAACACAGGAGGATGGTCTGCCAGACAGAAACAGCTAAGTCAAACTCAGTTACTATGGCTACCTCTCTGGAATCCTGTTATAAGACCCAATCCTTACATTTCAGATCCAAAGTTATTCTGACTGAGTCCCTGAGGCAGGCATCACTCCATCCCTGATCCCCTCCCTTCATCTACTTTCCTAAAAGGCTTTGGGCCTACTATTTAGCCCTGAAAAACAGAGAGAGGCTGGCTAGACCCTCCACAGGAAAGTAAAACCCCATTACTGAGAAGCAATAACCTCCAAGCAAGTACTCAGTGCCTACTCCCACCTCTGATTTGGAATCATTCCCATTCTCCAGGATGGGCACCCAACTATTCTCAGGCTATCTCTTAATACTTCCTTGGACCCACCTAGTACCTACCTGTAGGATACAGCTGAGGCCAAAAACCAGGGGCCGGTGCTGAGGGCACATAAGCAGGTCACTGAAGGGAGTTGAGGGTGTGCTGCTAGTTGGGGGCTGAGGAGCAGGGGTGGTAGGCAGCGTGCTTGTTGACTGAGCAGATATAACATGAGACGAGTGGCTGCTCACACCATCCAGCTGCAGGGCCAGTCTCCGGGTACAGAAGTAGGCAAGGCGGCGGGAGAGGTATGCAGACTGAACGAACTCCCCAGAGTACTGTGAAGACATGACCATCGGAGCCCCTAGTTCCCTCCAAGGGACCCTACTCTAAAGTCTTATTCTTCCTCAAATCCTCCCTAGACCCCCCCAAATCCTAGGCCTTACTCGAAGCAGTAAGGGCAGCAGCAGTTTAAGCAATTCATCCTCTCCAGGGCGGATTTTCTCAAAACACTCAAGCACCCACGTCAGGAACTCATGTCTGTCCAGCATTCCATCCTATGGGTACCAGGAGTGGGAAGAGTATTAGTTCAGCACAGGGACGATTAGACATGAGGCAGATGAAGTAAATGGAAGGGTGAAGAGAACCACAGGCGGGGCAAGGTAGCAGACAGATTCTGTTCTATACTGGCAGAGTACAAGATCAGGCTCAATCCAATGACCCACACAACATGCCTACTCCCTACCTGAAACATGAACATGGCCAGCTTCTCATTGTAATCCCACTGCCGGATTGCCACCTCTACATCATGGGGCAAGGGCCCTATCGTGGAACCACAGCCCCCACTTCCTGCAGGCCCTGGCCGGTAGTATTCAGCCATCTTCTGTAGCTGCTCCCATAAGTACTTGGTGATGATCTGAGTCCACTCTATAGGAAAAATGGAAAAAGGGCTATTTGATACTATCCTTCTGCTTAGCATATTAACTGCCATGTGAGTTGTATTTAACTCACACTAATTTTGAGCCCGGGGCCTTGTGAAGCATATGTAACTCACACATCTCTACCTTGGGAACTGCATGAACTATTTTTCAAGTTGCATATAACTCATGCACAGAAAACAATAAAAAATAACAAATTTTTCATTAAATTAGAAAGGATCATTTTATTTTTGAACTTTTTATTCTATTTTCATACTAAAACACCATGGAACCAAGGGAAAAAAAATTTTTTTCTAGTGTGGCAGTCAATCTGTTAGAATACCTTCCATTCCCTACCCCCACCCCCAATCACAATACTTCTAAATTCTATTCATTCTTTTAGCCTCTAGCCAAATGCCACCTTCCTAAAGCCTTCCCAGGTATCACCCAAAGAAAGTAATCTATCTGTCCACTGAAGTCTCAAAGAACTTTCTGCCTCCTCTTTTGACCACTTTCTACATTTAATTATGTTATTTGTACATATGCCTTAGCATCCCTACTAGACTACAAGCATCCTAAGGGCAGAGATTATGTACCGATCATCTTCATAGCCCAGTACACACACACAGTAGATACTCAAATTACTAACTGAGTGAATGCAAGATATAAGCAGAAACAAGAAGGAGAATGATTCCAAGGGTCTCTCTATTACTTCTCGAATGATCAGTGGTATACCTCTGTGGTCCCCAACCCCCGGGCAGTGGACTGGGACTGGGCTGTGGCCTGTTAGAGGCCGGGCCACAGAGCTCCGTGCACCACCCCCGCCCCCCGGTGGAAAAATTGTCATCCGTGAAACTTAGGAAATTGGGGGGGGGGTGGAGGGGGGTCACAGAGCAGGAGGTGAGCAGTAGGTGAGCAGTAGGTGAGCAGTAGGCGAGCCCAGCAAAGCTTCATCTGTATTTACAGCCACTCCCCATTGCTCACATCACTGCCTGAGCTCCGCCTACCCCCACCCTCGTCTGTGGAAAAACTGTCTTCCATGAAACCGGTCCCTGGTACCAAAAAGGTTGGGGACCATTGGTATACCTGGTGTTAGGAGTTACTCACCCGTGAAAGGGTCAACGACATGTCTCTTCTTAACCTTGGTCTCAGTGATTGCTGCATAGTAGGCACAGGTCATCTTAATGAGCCAGGCGGCCCGCATCACAGGCACTGTGTATTTGACTAAGTACCCAAACACTTCTTCCTTCTTACTGAAAATGGGGACCTGGATGGACATCACAATTAGTGAGGTCTCTATCACCCCCATGAGCTGGCACCCATAGAGATTAATCTGGGAATAGGAGGGTACTTGGTACCCATGCTCCCCCCTACTTGGCCTAAAGAACAGGAAACAGTACCTCACCTTTTTGGCTAGTTGTGTGAGTGGCTTGGTGCCAGCCAGGTCAGTGAACCAGGTGTTAATGGCACTCTGGGATCGTGCAGTCACCAGCCAGAAGTTGTCCTTCTGGTTCACTTGCGGCTTCCTGCGACCAGTGTCAGGAAGGGTGTTACAACGTAACTTCTCTGCAATAATGCTGCTGAAGTTGGAACTGATCTGAGGGAAGAAAACTACACCTCAGGGTGGGAAGAAGGGGCAGATAGGTGGTCCTGCCTCTGATGGGAAAATGCCAATGAGGTAGCATTAGGTTATGAGGGCAAGCTCAGCCATTTAGGTTGTTCCTTTAAGTCTTCCCAACCCAGGGCCTTTGCTCCTTCTCAGATTCTTCCAGCCTTTTCCTTCAGCCTGGCAGAGTTGTCTCACCTTGGCAGGATTGAAGTTGACGTTCTTGGCACTGCCATGTTCATCCCCAGAGACAGCAGGCTGGTTATTGAAACCTTGTTTTACATTCAAGGCCGTCAGTTCATCCTGAGGCAGGAAAACGGCATTTTAGGTTTTTTTTTTTTCCCTTGGGGGAGGTGGTAGGAGAGGAGGGCAGAAGAGAAGGAACAAGGGAAAAAGGGAGGAGGAAGATTCTGAGTAGAGCAGAGCGTTACTTAAAAAGCTGGGCCCTTATATTCATTTGGACCCCACCCTCACCCCCACAGTCACTAAGATTCCCAGCCACCCAGAGCGCCCTCAACATCACTCTTCCCTTGCGAGGAGCTGTACCTCACCGAGCTGCCTCAGACAACTTTCTGTGGTGTATGTGTGTAGAGGGGGGCGCCTCTGGTGTGGCCCCTACATCATTCCCTACTCACACCTTGGAACCCCCCACCCACCCGCGTCCTGCTCTCCCACACCAGCCCACTTTACTCTTCCCCCTTTCGGGACTTTCCTTCTCATCGAATCGCCCCGCCCCCCCTTCCCTAAACCGTCAGTGCCTCTTCCTATGCTGACTGCGTGCCCCTGGCCCCCGAGAGCCCCGATTTTCGAACGCACCTCCTTCTGTTTGGGATCTTGAGGGTACACATCAGGAGGCCCGAGCCGCGGCCGCTTCAGGGGCCGGTGTTCGTAGCTCAAGATCCCGAAGGCCGCCATCTTGCCCAGCCCGTAGCGGCAGAGGCGCCAGCAGGGCCAGGCTTGCGGGGGGGTGGGGAAGGGGGA
This sequence comes from Daubentonia madagascariensis, assembly GCA_023783475.1. Lineage (NCBI taxonomy): Eukaryota > Metazoa > Chordata > Mammalia > Primates > Daubentoniidae > Daubentonia > Daubentonia madagascariensis. The sequence continues at coordinate 3,934,063 of JAKFHU010000795.1, read as the reverse complement.
GAGGGAGCCGAAAAGTGGGGGGGCGGTTAGGGAGGATGGCGGCCGAGAGACAAGGGGGCACGTTAGAAACTCTCGATCATTGCCGGAAACTACCGAGGGAAGCCGAGGGACGCCGGGAACCGTCGGACAATACCGACTGCAGCGGGGGTGGGACCTGGCCCTGCGTGGGGCGGAGCTCTGTGTCCCGGGGAGCTTTTCGGCCACGCCGCGGAAAGTCGATTTCACTCGGCAAAAATCTCCGAGACGTTCCTGAGCTACGTACTGTGCTGGGGAGGTAAACCTGCAACGTGGGAGGCAGCCGTGGTGCTGAGCTCTGACTAGAATTGGGTTCCCAGCGCCTAGCTGGGTTCTTGGCCTCGAAAAGTGTTCAATAATATTTGCATTGGTTAGGAACTCTAGCTTTTACAGTTTCTTAGTTCCCGCATCTGAAAAAAATAGGTAGCTAACACCTCCTTCAAAGGACTGTTGTAACGATTAGAAACTAAATATGCATAAGAAAGCACCTATTAAACCCTGAAAGGCTGGCTCTAATCCCTCAAGGCCTTTATGGTCTAGCACCGAGTTGCCTAACCTTTTCTGATTCACAAACCCTTTGAGATGCAGATGAAAGCTATGGACCTTCCTCCCAGAAAAATGCACCTATAAACTTGCAAAATGTTAGATACTATCTAGGGAAGTTCTTAGACCCCCCCCCAAAGCCCATCCAAGGATCCCTTAAGTCCATGAACTCCGGGTTAAGAACCCTTGCTCTAGCGAAAGAGGCACCTACTGTGTCGGCTGCTTTCCAGACTTTATCTCCTTTGATCTGCGAACAACCCCATGAGTTAGGGACTATTATTGTCTCCATTTTGTGGATGAGGAAGCGGACTCTCAAAGAGTGAAAATTCACTTGCCCAATATTATGCAGCTACTAAGTAACAGAGCTGGAACTAGGATTCTTTCTCTATTCCAGAGCCATTATTCTATTACAATATTGCCATTTAGAGAAAAGACAGCGGAAGTGCTATAATAAAAGTAAAATAACAATAAACAAAAATAAATAACAATAACAAAATGCTATTGAATCATGGTGGGAAGAAAAATTAATTCTCTCCGGGAGGCCGAGTTGGGAGGATTGTTTGAGGTTGGGAGTTCAGGAACAGCCTGAACAACAGCAAGACCCGGTCTTTACTAAAAATAGAAAAAATTAGCCAGCTGTGGTGGCGCGTGCCTGTAGTTCCAGCTACTCCAGAGGCTGAGGCAAGAGGATCGCTTGAGCCGAAGAGTTTGAGGTTGCTGGGAGCTAGGCTGATGCCACGGCGCTCTAGCCCGGGCGACAGAGTGAGACTCTGTCTTGAAAAAAGAAAAAAGAAAGGAAGAAAAAAGAAAAATTATTTCTGACTGGGGAGAGGAAAACGCAGTGGAGGACATGACATTTGAGCTAACTCTGGAGGATATTTTTTTAAAAGATAATTTTTTAGGGCAGTTTTACGTTCACAGCAAAATTGAGAGGAAGATACAAAGATTTCCAAATACTCCCTGCCCCATGCAGTATAAATTCCCCCATTACTAACATCCCCCACCAGAGTGGTGCATTTGTTACAGTTGCTGGACCTACATTGATACATTATCACCCAAAGTTCGTGGTTTACATTAGGGTTCACTCTTGGTGTTGCACAGTCTATGGGTTTGGACAAATGTATGACATGTATCCACTATTAAAGTATCATATAGAATATTTTCACTGACCTAAAAACCCTCTGTGCTCTACCTATTCATCCCTCCCTCCCCCCAACCCCTGGCAACCAATGGTCTTTTTACTGTCCCCATAGTTTTGTATTTTCCAGAACGTCATATAGTTGGAATCATACAGTATATAGCCTTTTCAGACTGGCTTCTTTCACTTAATCATATGCATTTAAGTTTTCTCCATGTCTCTTCATGGTTTGATAGCCCATTTCCTTTATTTTTTATTTTATTTTATTTTTTGAGACAGAGCCTTGCTCTGTTGCCCTGGCTAGAGTGCAGTGGCATCATCATAGCTCACTGCAACCTCAGACCCCTGGGTTCGAGCGATCCTCCTGCCTCAGCCTCCCGAGTAGCTGGGAGTACAGGCGTGCGCCACCACGCCCAGCTAATTTTTTCTATTTCTAGTAGAGACGGGGGTCTCACTCTTGCTCAGGCTGGTCTGGAACTCCTGAGCTCAAGCGATCTTCCCGCCTCGGCCTCCCAGAGTGCTAGGATTACAGGTGTGAGCCACCCCCCCCCCCGCCAATAGCCCATTTATTTTTAGCACTGAATAATATTCCACTTCCAGGAGATAATCACGTTTTAGCCATTCACCTACTGAAAGACATCTTGGTTCCTTCCAAGTTTGGGCAATTATGAATAAAACTGATATAAACATTCATGTGCAAGTCTTTACGTGGACACAAGTCTTCAACTTTGGGTAAATACCAGGGAGTGTGATTGCTGGAAGAGTGCATTTAGTTTTGTAAGAAACTGTCAAACTGTCTTCCAAAGTGGCTGTGCCATTTTGCATTTTCACCAGCAATGAATGAGAGCTCTCGTTTCTCCACATCTTTGCCAGCATTTGGTGTTGTCAGTATTCTGGATTTTGGTCATTCTAATAGGTGTGTAACCCTGAAGGATTTTAACCCACAGAAAGTTAGGGAGAGGCTAATTCCGGTCAGAGAGTAAATGCGTATGACATATCCAATGTGGGTGGAATTGATGATTGGAGCTTGGACTTTATTCTGAAGGCCATGAATAGCTTTTGAAGACTTTTATGTTGGAGAATGCCCTCTATAGTGGGTTGATTGTGGCCTTCAAAATGATATGCCCACTCAGAAGCAGTGAATGTGACCTTCTTTGGTAAAAGGCTCTTAGCAGCTGTAATTAATGTAAGGATTTCCAGGTGAGAGCATCCGTCCTGGATTAGGGTGGGCCCTAAATCCAATGACGGGTGTTCTTAGGAGAGAATAGAGGCTGGGCATGGTGGCTCATGCCTGTAATCCCAGCAATTTGGGAGGCCGAGGCAGGAGGATTGCTTGAGGCCAGGAGTTTGAGACCAGCCTGGGCAACATAGTGAGACCCTGTCTCTACAAAAATTTTTTTAAAATTAGCCAGGCGTGGTGACATGTACCTGTAGTCCCAGCTACTCAGGAGGCTGAGGCAAGAGCATCACCTGAGCCCAGGAGTTCAAGGCTGCAGTAAGCTATGATCATGCCACTGCACTCTAGCCTGGATGACAGAGAGAGACTCTGTCTCTTAAAAAAAAAAAGAAGAAGAAGAAGAAGAAGAAAAAGAAAAAAGAAGAGAAAGGTAAAAGAGACACTGAGACAGAGGAGAAGAGAGAAGAGGTAATGTGAAGACAGAGGCAGAGATTGGAATGATGTGTCTACAAACCAAGGAACACCAAGGATTAACAGCAGCCACTGGCAGCTAGGAGCTAGAGGCAGGAAACAAATTCTTCCTCAAAGCCTTCAGAATGAACTTCCCAACCCTGGTGACACCTTGATTTCACATTTCTGGGCTCCAGAACTGTGAAAGAATGAATTTCTGTTGTTTTAAGCTGCCCAGTTTGGGTTAATTTGTTATGACAGCCCCGGCAAACTAATATACCCTGGACCATCTAATCCAGTTTTCCTGAGACTCCCAGTCAAGTGCTCTTTTCTTTTGCTTGATGTCCTACCCCCTTTTCTGTCTGGTAAAATTACACTCATTCTTTAAAATTCCACTCAAAAAGCACTTCTTTGGCACAAGCTTCCTTGAACTACCCCCTCTCCATCTTAGTAAATTTAGTTACTTCCTCTTCTGTGCTAATATACTTTGTATTATCTCCACATCTATGCTATAGAACTTATTACACTATATTGTATTGTTTGTTTATGTCTTCCCCACTTTTCTATGAGCTTCTAGAAGGATGAGAATGTCTTATTTGACTGTATATTCCTGGAACATAAGCACAGTGCCTGGCACATATTAAAGAGTCAATAAATGTTTGCTGAATAAACAATTTCTATAAATAGTTTCTCCAATCAGCTCTGTGTTTTGGGGAAGGTAAATCTGGCAACAGGATGAAGAATGGATTAGAGAGCAGAGGGCCTGTAGAAAGAGAGATCAGTTAGTGGGTTCTAGTAATAATCATGACTAGAGGTAATGAAAGGCTGATTTAGCAGAGCGGCCGTGGTGATGGAAAGGAGGAAACTGCTGGGAGAAACACCACAGAAGCAGAGCTGATTGTATTCTTAGGGTGAGAGAGAGAGGGAGAAGTTGAAGATGATTCTGAGGTTTCAAGCCTGGGTAACTGAGAGGGCGATGATACCATTAACTGAAATAGGGAAGACAGGAAGTTTGGAGCTAGTTGTTCCTCCATTTCCAGAATCTTCTTCTAAGTCAGACCTCCTCACCAGTCTCAACAGGGATCCATCTCAGGCAGCAACCATGGGTGGGTATTCTGGTTCGGGTTAGATCAGAGGAAAGACAACTATATATGTGCCCACAGAAGCCAAGACTATTTTCCATCCTCCCAAGACAGTAGGGCTTTAACAGAGATTTTAAGGGTGACTGAGCCAAGGAAGGAACATAGCATAGGATGGGGAGGCTAGAGGTTCAGACCCTCTACTATATGATATAATGATTTAGAGGAGAATGTGGTTGGGAATGGTGGTAGTGGTGGTGAACAGATCCTTCCCAGGATCTAGGTGGTCTGAGGATTATTAAGTCTGTGATACTATTGGATACCCAGCCTTAGTCTCTTCTTAACACCACCCTATAGCAGCACCTAATCTCCCTGAGACTTAGCCTATGTCACACTACACATTTGCCACGCCCTCTGTAAAGCCCTGGTTTCTAAGGTTCTTTCCACCGGAAGCTATGACAGAAGGAAATGTGTGGGTGGGGAGGGGTAGTGGACGAGGGGCCCAGGTTCCTGACACAGACTACACCTAGGGAACGAAGAGCAAGCGCCATGTTGAGGCCATCATCACCACTCAGATCCCTCTTATTCCTGCAGCTGCCTCTGCTGGGGGTGGGGCTGAACTCGACGGTCCTCATGCTCAATGGGAATGAAGACACCACAGCTGGTGGGAAATCTGGGACTGGAGGGGGTTGGTGAGAAGGGAGGTTGTGGGAAGAGGCCGAACAGAAATCTGCAATCTGCCACTGGCCACTGCAATCATGCGGGCACAATTAAGAGTAGAGTGGGAAGGGCAAGGGGAAAGGTTCCCTGTCTCATACTACTCCTTCTTCTGACCATCGTTTCTTCTTTTTTCCTCCCCTACTTCATTTTCTCCCCAACCTAGATTTCTTCCTGACCTCTATGCCCCCTAGGTCCCTCAATGTTTCCTCTCTACCCCTCCCAAAGGTTCAGTGTTTTGTGTTCAATGTTGAGTACATGAATTGCACTTGGAACGTCAGCTCTGAGCCCCAGCCTACCAACCTGACTCTGCGCTATTGGTATGAGAAGGGAAGAGGGGGTAGCACAGGGGAGGAAGAAGAGGTGGGCTGGATCAGAGACCAAGAAAGAGGGTAGCCAGCCTCCCAGGTGCCCCACTCTTTTCTCCTAGGGTAAGGCATAAGTCAGTTCAGAGGAGGTGAGGCTGGGCCATGGATATCTTCAGTACCCAAATTGGCCCCACTGTTCCTCATCCTTCCAACCCTTCTTCTCTAGGTACAAGAACCCTGATAATGATAAAATCCAGGAGTGTGGCCACTATCTATTCTCTGAAGAGATTACTTCTGGCTGTTGGTTGCAAAAAAAGGAGATCCATCTCTACCAAACATTTGTTGTCCAGCTCCAGGACCCACGGGAACCCATGAGGCAGGCCATACAGATACTAAAACTGCAGAATCTGGGTAATTTGAAAAGAAGAGGTCAAAAGCCCAGGGATATTGTGGGACATTGGAGTCTAGGGAGTGGTATTCTTTCACCAGAAGGGTTAATGGGCATAAAAGAGGAGGTAGGGGATTGAGATGGGAAGGGAGGAGGGGTAAGGAGCATTACCTTCAGGATCCTGACTTGTCTAGGCCAGGGGAATGACCACACACGCACACATATCTCCAGTGATCCCCTGGGCTCCGAGGAATCTAACACTTCGCAACCTGAGTGAATCCCAGCTAGAACTGAGCTGGAACAACACATACTTGGACCATTGCTTGGAGCACCTGGTACAGTACCGGAGTGACCGGGACCGCAGCTGGACTGTGAGTGACTGGGGATGTAAATATAGCAGCTGAGGCCAAGCAAGTGGGGATAAAGGATTCAATTAGCCAGATAGGAGGACCTAATACCAAGCTCCTGCTTTCTGCCTCCTGGTTCCTCTGCTCACCCCCACCCTCCTCCAACTCCTTTTCCTTTCATCACCAGTGAGTCTTCATTGAGAATTGCCTACCCATACTCTTCCTGATACCAGATAAACAAGGAAACAAAAGGAAGCCATTAAGGGGATCTGGAGAGGAGGCATTAGATTCAAGTCAGTGAAGGGAGCAGTGTGGCTTGAGTAGTCAAGAGAGGAGGGAGGAACTAGGAATAACCAGAGATGACATGGGGGTGGGGTGCAGGAGTACATTTTAATTCTCCCTTCTTTTGTAGACACCCACCTTTCCCTCACCCTCTTTCTCCCCAAGGAACAGTCAGTGGATCACAGACATAGCTTCACCTTGCCTAGTGTGGATGGGCAGAAACTCTACACATTCCGTGTTCGGAGCCGCTTTAACCCACTCTGTGGAAGTGCTCAGCACTGGAGTGAATGGAGCCATCCAATCCACTGGGGGAGCAATACTTCAAAGGGTAAAATGGGTCTGATACATAACCTCAATCCATGAGCCCAACACTCCAACCTTTTTAACACCATTGTCTTTTGCTGTACCTCCCTATCACTGAGCCCCCAAACTTGGTGCCCTATCTCCCCTCACTGTTCAACCCCAACCCCTAGAAAGCAGGGTTTTCTGGGTAGGGTTGGGTTGCTATGTTGTTAGAGTAGGGGAGTGGATTGGGAAGGAGGCTGAGGGGGATATAGAATATATAGGATTTCCCTACAGCATTCCCAGAGAATCTGCATGGTGAAGATGGCTTTGGAACCAGACGGATCTAGGCTCTGCCACATACTACCTCTTTGGCCTTGGCCACATCACTAACCTCTCCGATTCTGTTTCCTCACCCATAAAATGGAGATAATAATTGTTCCTCCCTCTCAGGGGCTGTTGTGAGGATTAAGTATAGGGAATGTGTTTAGCACAGTGCCTGGCACCAAGTTGGGGCTCTATAAATGTTAGCACATAATAGGGCACCACAAATATAAGGTCCACTTTCCTTTTCTATTTTCCTATAGAGAATCCTTCGTTGTATCGCTTCTCGGCCTTTTGGCTAAGATCAAGTATGGATAATCCCTCGTTGTTTGCATTGGAAGCTGTGCTTATCCCCCTCGGCTCCATGGGATTGATTATTGGCCTCATCTGTGTGTATTGCTGGCTGGAACGGTGAGAGTTTGGAAAGCCTAGAAAAATGAGGTGGAGGTGGCTGGGAATAGTAGAGGAGGGTTATTGCAGGGTCTCCAGGAGTAGAGGGTGGGATAGTAAGGAATGAGGGATCACCCAAGAGGGCATGATGATGGAAGGAAGCCACAGGCACTGAGAATACGGAATCACTTCACTCAGTATGGGACAACTGGGAGAAGGGTAATAAAAGAGCTTTAAGCCTGAGCAAGAGTGAGACCCTGAGACCCTGTCTCTACAAAAAATAGAAAAATTGGCTGGGAGTGGTGGCATGCACCTGTAGTTCCAGCTACTTGGGAGGCTGAGGCAGGAGTGTGAGGCTGCAGGGAGCTATGATGACCCCACTGCATTCTATCCCAGGCAACAGAGTGAGACCCTGTCCCAAAAAAAAAAAAAAAAAAAAAAAAAAAGAGCTTTAACCTGGCGGTGCCTGGTGGCTCACACCTATAATCCTAATCCTAGCACTCTGGGAGGCTGAGGCTGGAGGATCGCTTGAGCCCAGGAGTTTGAGGTTGCTGTGTGCTAGGCTGAAGCCACTGCACTCTAGGCCAGGTGACAGAGCAAGACTCTGTCTCAAAAAAAAAACAAAGCTTTAACCTGTGTGCTCCTGCTCCCTCCCTCTTTCTCCCCAATCAGGACGATGCCCCAAATTCCCACCCTCAAGAACCTAGAGGATCTTGTTACTGAATACCACGGGAACTTTTCGGTAAGAATGCTGTCATAAGCATGCTTGCAGTCTGTCAACTGCCAACTGCCTGCTAGCAAGACAGACCGGGGGCGGGGTGGAGGTAGAGCGGAGGGGGAGGGGGCCTGCACTAACTGTCAGGATGTGGCCAACCAAATGGGGGATGGGCTAGACAGAGAGAGACACACAGAAGAATGGATTATAGATTGAGTGCAGAGGATGGAAACAGTGGTATTGGGGGCCCAAGAGTTTGTGTGTCCCTTCTGTAATCACAGTGGTTGCAGACATCGTGAGAGCTCCTTTGGCACACAGCCTGGGTCTTTTACTTCCTGCCTTTAATTGACCCCTGACCTGGACATATCTGTCTTTAGGCCTGGAGTGGTGTGTCTAAGGGATTGGCGGAAAGTCTGCAGCCAGACTACAGCGAACGACTCTGCCTCGTCAGTGAAATTCCCTCAAAAGGAGGGGCCCTCGGGGAGGGGCCTGGAGGCTCCCCCGGCAACCAGCATAGCCCCTACTGGACACCCCCATGTTACACCCTGAAGCCTGAAACCTGAGCCCCGACCCCCTGACAGAACCCCAGGGTCCCATAGCCCTAAGTGGTACTAATTTCCCTTCATCCAACCAGTCTGGGTCCGACTCCTCTGGGGCTGATTTTAAATTTTGTGCCCCCATGTAACTGCCCCTTCATTTGGTATCCCCTACTTGAGAATTGTCCCTTTGCCCTGTACATGTTCCTCATCTCCCCCAATCTAGCCCCTCCTTTTGGCAGGATTCTTTCTCCCTTCATCCCTCTTTCCATCTACCCTTCAATTGTTCCTGAATCAATGAGAAATAAAGTTTCTGTTGATAATCATCAAGACTGTCTGTTATGAGGCAAGGAGCAGGGGAAACATGGGGTGCAATGAGGGTGGGAGGCGTGGTGCTGAGGGTAGGAAAAAGGAGTAGTAGACTTGCTGTGGAAATGGTAGTACTACAAACTAACTAAAAAAAGAGTACTGTTCTGGAAACTTACTTTTCTCCAGGTGTCCTGCACTCATTCCAGGGTCCAGTTTAGGGTTAGATTTACCATGTTGCCCCCATTCCCAACTAATCTTTTACAGACCCCACCCAAGTTCTTCTCTCCTTATCCTAACTCCACTTTCTGCCTCACATACCACTTCTGACCTCATAATCCCTCAACTGCAGCCTCAGGCCCCACCCCTAGGGATGCTGGTTATCCACAACTGTCAATAGCTCTCTCCATTTGCCCAGTCTGGGCCTCCTCAGCCTATGAGATCCATCTGCCTCTCCAGTCCCTCAACCCTATGGGCCTACTTGGTTCCCTAAGGCCTCTCAAACACCATCCTTCTCCATGACTCATCAGGGCACTCTCTGAGGAGTGAGACGATCTTGAGAGCATGTTCATCTTCATCAAACATGGAGGTGAGAGGCAGCACATAACTGGAGTCTGTGTATGGGGATGGAGAGGTTTGAGGGCAGTGGAGATTACAGAAATGGTATAACTGGAGAAGGGCCCACTTGCCCCATCCCGTCTCTTCTCAGATAATCGGCAGTTTCTGGTCAATACCAATTGCTCTGTCCTCCTGTTGCTACATTACACCCGGAGTAAAGTGGGGTTGCCTAAAACAGGTGAGGAGTTTGGGGAGGTGACTAATGGCTAAGGGTCAGAAGTAGTAGGGTTATCTCTAGCCCCCAAACCCTCCTCCTGGCAAGAAGGGTGTCCCCCGTATCCTTACAGCTTCCTCCAACTCATTCTGTGTAGGATCACTGGCTCCTTCTGCTCCCGTTCTCTTTCCTTAGCTGCCCCAATTACCCTGTGGCCTCCCTCCAGACACCATCGATTTGTGTGATGAAACGGGGACAATGAAGTTGCTTTTCCTGATGAAGACCCCTGGAGACCATGCCAGCAAATTCCTTACAGCTCGAAGCACCTACTACGTTTGTAGGGTGGAGCGTGGGGCACCAGGTAGAGGCTTGGGAGTGTTCCCCAGAGATAGAACAAGGCCCTCAAGATGGATTATGAACCTTGTCTTTAAAATAGGGCACCCTCAACCAGATCCAAACTGACTATCTCTAGTCAGCCTAAGAAAGGGCACTACCTCTATAACAACAGGTTAGGTTCACACATACCATGTCCCCCCACCTTATCCTAGGGTTCATACCATAACTCTCCCTTAGGTCCATACCTAAGGGGAGAAAATGAGGTACAACCAGTTCAAGGTAGTATTTAGTGTCAGGGTCCTGAAATCTCGGGCTTCAGAAGGGTGGAGACTGGGTGGCAGGTGTTGAGGGTAGCACACTGCTGTGTTCACAGGAACCAGACTTGAGAATGCCTACAGAGCTTTTGTGCCCCTCCTGAAGAATCCAGAGCCTGAGCTAATTGGTAAGGAGTGTGTTGGGGGAGGGAAGAACATGGAGGGTACTGTACATAGCTGTTTGGTGGAGAATATAGGGTGAGTCTAGGATCCCCTATATGGCAGGTAGGATCAAGGAGCCTAGGAAAGGGGGAACAGGGTCCAGGTCCACTTTAGCGGTGATATTTAGCTCAAAGCAGGGTGTGCATGTGTTACTCCCCCCTCCTCCCATTTCTTATCTTCTTGGATTGTCTCCGTCCCACCACCCCATCGTTTCTAGCTTAGGCCAGGTTGCTCCAGTTGATCGTCTGAATGATGGGACAGCCAGGATGGGTAAGGTTTCTAGGCCTCAGAGGTGCGGGTCCTTTCCTTGTTCCTAGATGCGCTGCGCACACAATGTGACTTCCTGGAGAGGAGCCGAGTGAAGATGCTTAGAAGCCAAGAAGCCAAGAAGGTCGTTCCAATTGAATCCTCCGTGAACCTTCCAGTAAGACTCCCTGAATATGGTCTGCCCCAGCACCCCCCTCTCCCCACCAGCCAACTGCATGTTCCTCTACCCTGGCCCTCTGGGACAAATTTCCTTTCTGAATCCAACATCTATGCCCGAGACATGCCTCCAACCTTTGTCCTTCCTTTAGCCCTAGCTTGCAGAAACCTTCCCTGCAGGGGCCTCTTTGTTTATCTACTTAATTTCTCTTTCTAGTCTAAATCTTCCGGACGATCAGAGGAAGAGGGGCCCACTCGGAGGGGTCCGCTCTTTAAGACCAGAGCAGACTTTCTCAGTAGGAGGGATAAACATCGCTAACTCAATAAAGTGACCAAGTGAGAGCAGTAATACCAGGTATGAAATTACTGGAATTTAATGTGAGATTTCTTTTTCTAGAAAGACTCCTTCTCCCAATATCTGCACTAAGGCTTAAGTATGCCCCAGGCACTGTGGAGGCTCTGAGGGTGGATGGGAGCAGCAGGAGAGGGCTGGGGCAAGCACATGGGTGAGGGTGAGGAAAGACTGTAAAGTTTAGCACAATGAGCCTTTGAGGGACTGAGTAGGGGGTGGGGTCTTCTCAAACCTGACTACCTCCCCTTGGGAGGCCTATCTCACAGCCCGCCTACTCCTGCTGGGGTTAGATGTCCCTCCCCCACCACACTCCACCACCTCCCTGGGCCAAAATTCCCCCACCCCCACCTCTCTGCCTCTGGGCAGTTCCCTTGCCCCGCCTGCTTGCCCGCCCTTTGCCTTTTCCCCCCACACTCCCCCTTATCCGAGGGGAGCAGCAAGGCAGCAGAAACAAGAGCTGGTTATAGGCATTTATTGAATTTATTCATTTATTGATTTGACACACTTCCCCACTCCAATCTAGCACATGATACAATCTGGGTAGGCCAGGCGCTGACACAGGAAATGATGGGAACCCACAGCAGGGGTGGGGGAGGGGACAATGCAAAGGGCACTGGGGGAGGGGCTGCTTGGGGGCTGGGGTGGAGAAGGAGCCCCAGATGGCCTCCCTGGCAGGTGCTAGTAAACCTGATCCACATTCCCCCCCCCATCCCTGTTCATTTCCCAGACCCTCAGCCAAGCTCCCCAGCTCCCCCTTCCCTGCTTCTCCCCTCCCCCCTGCCTGCCACCACACACACTTCCACATAACCCCTGTAGTCAGGGAAGGGGAAGAAGGACAGGGACAGCTGTCAGGGGCCTTGAGCAGGGAGGTCTCTGTACCTAACTTTACCAACTTAAATCCTTCCCTCCTTCTCTTCTCTCCCCCCACCCCCTTCCCAGGCCCCAAGCTAATTCTAGGCCTTCAATGCACTCTCCCACCCTAGCACTAACTCACACTGGGTCATAGAAGAGTGTGGCTGTACCCCAACACCACATGCTCCCAGGCACAAGTTGACAGAATGAGGGGATCTGGCTTAGCTTTCTCCTTAGGGAAACTCCAACCTATTATGCACAGACCTTTTTCTAGACCTGGTCCAAATGTGAGCTCTTCCCCTTGTTCACCGTTACTCCCCATCTCTCCCCCACTTCTCTGTGTCTCTCCTAGTATTGTCTGTAGTGTTTGTATCATGTCACTATGACAAAGCCTTCAGAAAGAAAAAAGCATTCTCCCCATCACTAGCACCTTGCCACTGTTAAAAATCTCTATATTTGTGTTTATATTTCTTTAAAAGTTTATAAAAAGCCTTTCTGTTATCTGCAGCTTTCAAGGGTGATTTCGCCTGGTGAGCCACTCCAGTGCTCAGACCTTGGCCCTTCCAGGTCCCATTATACCCGCCACCCACCCCACACCGCTGGCCTAAGGGGCCACTGCATAAAAACCCCAGGCTTGATCTAGCCTGGCCCAGCTCAGATAAGACTCTACAAAAAATCCTGCTCCCAAAGGCAGGGGTAAGGCCACTGGTGACTTCACATTTCCAACAGCATTGCCCACCCCTGCTACAAAGCCTAGGGGGTGGGAATGGGGGAAGCCAAGGATGGCTCCTGAGAGGGGACCTTACCCCCTAATTGGCACAGTGAGAATAAACCCTCTCCCTTTCCCCCCCCATCTCCCTCCCCCGTAGTCCCCATGTGGGGCAGCTTTATCTTTATAATTTCCTCAACACCCGTGTGGGACCAGACCCCACCCTAGCTCTAAAGCAGGGTCCCAATTTCCTGGGGAGGGCTCAAGGGTAAAGAGTGGATATGGACACGCCTGGCTCCACCTCTGAAGCAGGGGACAAAGCTTCCAGGCATGACTCAGGGATCTGTGGGAAGAAGAACCAGAGGACAAGGTAAGAGGCTTATCTGGGGCATGCCAACTTTCCACCATTCAGATTCACACTGAGGAAAACAGAGACACCTCCTCCCCCCACACTTCCCCCCCACACCTCTTCTGTGTTACCTTGCAGGGGTGGGCATTGCTGAGGGACCTGGAGGTCCCATCTGGATTATGCCACTCTAATCTGACATCCTTCCTCCAATTCCCCAGGAGCTCTGGCTAGCTCTTGTTCTAAAGCTCCCCTTTGCTCAGATCACTGGACTAGCTGGGCACCAAGGAGTGGACATAGGTTGTGAGAGCTTACGGTGATTAGGGGGTGCTGTACCTGGCTCAAAGTTGAAGTCCAGTCCCTCGCCCCCATCCATGAGGTCACTGATGATGTTATCCATGTCACACTCCAGGTTCTCCATATACATATCAAGATCTAGATCCTGAGGCATTCTGTCTTGGCTTGTAGCTTCAGTAGGGGGTGTGAGCACTGGAGTCCCCAGGGTCTTGGGGATGGCAGCACCCGCCATGACTGGTGGTTGTGCTATCATAGAAAGGGTGGGAACCAGACTGCTGGGGCCTGGAGCCTCTAGGGGCTTGGGACATAAGCCGACTCCTGTGGCCAGCTTACTGGAGGAAGGTATCCCCCCCAGCAACAGAAGTGTTGGAGCCTGGGACAGAATGGGATCTACCTGGGTCATGAGGACATCAGCAGGGGGTGGTGGCGTATCAGAGGTGAGCAGGGCCTCCAGAGACTGGGAGCTTGAGAAGCACCCTTCTCCTGCTGACAGGGGCCCCTCTGCTGGGCTGAAGAGGGAGGTGCTGTACGTGTGTAAGGGGCTGGTAACCCCAGGATGCTGCAAAGAGAAGCCAGAAAGACTACTCCGAGATAGCAAGGAATGGGAAGATGTGAGATTGAGCCCATCTAACAGCTCTAGATCTTCATTTAGGGTGGGAGGGACACCCCCTGCATAGCTGCTGACTGAGGCTGGTATTTCCTCCTCTGCCAGCACCTCAGACTCTGGCCTCATGGGGGACAGTCGGGTGCTGACAGTGCTAGCATTTGAACTGCTTCGTGGACGGAAGGTGGTCCACACATCGGCTTCCTCACGGTTTCGAGAACAAGGGCTGCCTGACCACTTGGCAAAGTGGCCAACAGGGCTTGTCGGAGTGGCACCTTCGGATGGAGCTGGCAGCACAGGTGGTTTCTTCTTGGGGGCCTTGTTGCGACCCCGGAGCAGCTTGCTGCTGCTATCCATGGAGGCGGCCCGGCGGCGGGGCGCCTTGCCGCTCTTGCCTCCCTCGGGGTTCAGCATCCACCAAGAACTCTTGCCGGTGGCCTCATTGTGAACCTTGATGAACTTGCTGTGCAGGGACAGGTTGTGGCGGATCGAGTTCTGGAGGGGCAAAGGCAGCAGGAAAGGGGCATGAGGTGTGTATAGGGGAGGTCAAAGGCCAGCAGTCTAGTCTAAAAGGATGCTGGGACACAGCAGGGGTGTTCCTGGAGACTCAAAGAAAGTCACATTTCTTTGGCTCCTTCCCCAGGGGGGAAATTGGCAGGGCTGGGGGTGGCGATAGGGGTGGGGTGTGAGGGGGAGGAGACCACACACAGTTCCTACCCCAAGACAAGCTGTTCAGCCTCTGCTCCAGACTTCTCTGCACAGGGGCTGGGGAGACAACGTGATAACCACCTACTGCAGAGGGCACAGTGCCCACCCTGGAAAAGCTCCCAGCACTGTGTTCCTCCTGGGTCTTAGGGGAGGGAGGGTGTCTGGTTCTGGTGGGCGTGGGGGAGATGTACTCCTGGCCCAGCAAGAACTAGGTTCAGGTGGGAAAGAGCATTCCACCCCTTTCCTTGAGTGCAGGTTTGGGTGGAGTTTACAGGACAGTGGTGTAACACCAGCCCAGGACTGACTCACCCTGCCCTGAGCCAGTTCTCTGAATAGGCTGAAGGGCTGGAATCTCAGCACAGCTGGTGCTCCATTCCCCACAGAGCATTTGGGCCATTCAGTGCTCTATAGAATTTGAAGATTCCTTTTTTTTTCTGAATCCCAGCCTTATTTCTCCCAATCCACGACACACACCCTCAACTACATTCAGTCCAGGCTTCTCACTGTACCTCAAATACACAAGGTGCAATCCCCCCTCCCTCCTTTTCCTAGGAAAGATCTCCTGTCTCTAAATTCTACTAGTGCACCAAGCTTAAGTTCTGCCTCTTTTATAAAAGTGGTTGCTTGACTCCGGCAGTCAAACTTCTTGTACGGTATTTTAAATCAGTTCCACACAATTTTACCCAATCTATACTGTGTTGTTTATGGTTTCATGTAATTTGTCTTATCAAGTATAAGTGCCAAGGTCACAGATAATGTCCTCCAGGCCCACAGCCCCCAACAGTGCCCTCTCAGAGTGCCAAGCTCACAGCACATACTCAATATTTGTTGCCTGATTGGTGGATGGCCCCCAGGTGATGATGGTGAGGTTCCCCTTGAGGCTCTACCAGCTTTTGAGTGTCTTGGGTACTGGAAGCTATGTGTTTTCCCTTCCTCCCTCACTGGTGACATTCTATTAGGGATACGTTTCTTTTTTCCAGCGGCCCCAGGAGCCCAGATTGGCAGCTTTTTGAGCCCCCAGTGCAGTATTTTTACTGGTTGCCGCAGGCTAGTTACACCATGGTTTTGATTTTTTTTCCCCTCTGGGAACCTGCCTTCTTTTCTCTACCTCCTTCCTAGCTCCTTTCCCCCACTTCTCAGGAATTTGTGCATAAACTCTCTAACCTTGAGGGCATTTGACCTCCCACATGGAGCTCTTTAGTTTAGAAACTCAGGAGGCGCCCACAAAGGCTTGGAGCAACTAGGAGGCTAAGGCTACGAACAGTCAGAAACCCCTTGTGTTTCTCTGACTGCTGCTCTAAGATAAGACCCTTTGCCTGGGGAATGATGCTTCAGCAGCTTCTTGTTCCAGGGCTCTTTAACCAAAGAACTCCTTGTGTCCCTGGGACCCTGTGGTAATGGCACTCCAACTATTCTGGCTGTGCTGATGCTTCTAGCTCCTTCAACGAGTCGCACTTGTCCATCCAGCCTGGGCTCATAGTAACTGAGGATCACAGTGACTTCTGGCACCATGATTCCCCCCCTTTTCATCCTCTAACTCTAGGTCTACTGAAAAGGACAATTCTCTTCCTAACTACTTAGTAGCCACAAGGCCCATTTGTCTCCTCTTCTTTAGGCCTTGGAACTAGCAAGTGGTACAGCCTCTTAACTGGAGAGGTCAGTTCCCTAGAGGCCTATAACTCGTATGTGTTGGAAACGGGGTGGGGGGTGGTGGTGGTGGTGGTGACGGCTAATTGCTCCCCAAGCCACCTAACCTAAGCTTTCTTGTTCTAAGTGAGTGCCGCCCCCTGGTGGGGTGGGAGTAACCTTGGCACATCATCAGGGAAGCCAGTTCAGGTGTGAGACTTTCCCCTCAGAGCGGGTAAGGAGGCCTCGGAAGTCCCAGGCTTAGCCTGATTTGGTTTTGCCATCATTCCAATGAGAGGGAGCCATGCTCTTGGAGAATATGATTTATAGTTAGACCTCAGTTCAAGTCCTCATTCTGCTGCTATTAGGCGAGTTTCCTAACCTTTCTGTACCTAGTTTCCTAATATGTAAAATGTGGAATCTCAGAATAGCTGTGAAGATTAATAAAACAAAAAATTTAAAAACTACTTTGTGAACTATAAAGTCCCATATAAGTGTAAATTATAAGGAGGGACCATACTCCCACAGTATAACTAACAACTTGTGGTTATTTCTTCTACCCTGGAAAATGAACCTAAGGGAAAAGAAAAACAGCTGTGTAGGCTGGGTCCAAGGAGGGGAGCTCTTTATGAGCTGAGACTGTGGTGTGGCAGGCTACCCAGAAATAGTGCCAAGGGTCTCAGTCAGCTGTCCCATCTTCTGTTCTGCCCAGCCCCTAGGGATACCACAGATCTGATCCCTCAATCTCCTATACCTAAGAGAAGACCCTCTGCTCATTCAACCCTCTGTACTTCGTTATATGCTGACCTCATCACCTACGGAGGTACAAGATGTCAATAGGGGTTGAAGCTCCCCAATTTTGTGATTAGAGCCCTATACTTCTCAGGGCAAGTCTTTCAGAGTATCCTGCGAGATCTTTCCTCACAGTTTCTTCATGGAAGTCCAAGGGAACTCCCAAACTTGTGCTCTAAAGTCAGAGCCCTACCTCCTTTTTCATGACTAATATTCCTCAACAGTAAATGAAGACTTTCCCCTTCAAAATTTGAATAGCCCCTTACAAGGGAGAGTTTCTTGGTATTATAGGGTAAACTGAGCCAGACAGCAGCTCACAGCCCCTTTTCTTGTTAGTGCATAATAAGATCAGCTACCTTTCCCCATGAATATCACTGTTTTTACCTTTTGGTATCCCACTCTCTCCTCTTAGGTAGAGCAGTCCTAGAACAGTACTTCTACACTGAGGTACAAAAAGGCAAGCAGGGAATCCAAGTAATCCCACAGGAATGGGAGAAAAGGTGTTGGGGTGGGAGGTGGGGGAAGAGGGAAGGCTAGGTTCCTGTGGGGAATCCACACAGTTCCTGCTGTACATAGGATAAAGACTTCTCTGTGGAAGTAAGTGTTTGGGGCAGCCCAAGCCAAAGTGCTGGGAGTGTTGAGCAGGGAGCAGAGAATTCAATTTTCTCCAGGGCAGGGACAGTGTCTTATTCATCTGTGATCCTCTAGCATCAAGCACTGAGTGTGGCATATATTATGTACTAAGTAAATGTTGTCTAACTGAAGACTGAAGGTGGATCTCTGGGCTTCCCAAAGGGGTTGGGGGGGGCGGCAAAAGGGGCTCCAGAGTAGAAGTAAGGGAGGCCAGGGGACCAGGGATAGACGGTGTTGGGAAGAAGGTATGGGGGTCATAGTTACCTTCCATCCTGCTGAGCTGTTGCTGTCACCCTTGTCCTTGAAGTAGGGCACAGTACGGACCATCCACTCATAGATCTGGGCGAGTGTCAGTCGCTTGTCCGGGGCGCTTTCAATGGCCTGGCTGATGAGTTCTGCATATGACTGATTTCCCCAGGCATTCCGGCGGGAGCCTCCCTTCCGAGGACCTGTTACAGCCCCCAGGATCCCGGGCTGGGGGCCCCCTGCCGGCTCTGGGAGCCGGGAGGGCAATAGGATAGGCTCTGAGCGCCCCTCCGTGTGTACCTTTTCTCCCAGACCTGGCTCCACCTCCGGCGGCTCGGACGGCTCGGTAGCGAGCTCTGGTCGGGGAAGGGGCCAGGTGCAAGAGCGGGGACGGCTCTGGGGTTCGAAGTCGGGATCGAGGTCTATGATCGCGGCAGCCTCTGTGGCTGAATTCTCATTCCCTGGATCCATACGTGGAGTTGGACCTCCGCGGCTCAGCATTCAGTGAAGCCTGACACAGTCCCTCACGATGCCTCCCCCCAGGGGGGAAGCACCGAGGGCCAGGAGGCACATTCCTGCCAGTCCTCAGAAAGTCGAGAACTTCCCCCTCACCCCAGGACGCTAGCCCCCAAACTGTCCCTTCCACACAGTTCTCTGATCCTCTTCCCAACTACAGCCTGCAGCCTCAGAGCTCTTTCTGAGACACCACCTGTAACCTCCGCCGAGCTAAGACACTTTTTCTCCAACCTCTCACTCAGCTTCCTGCTCTTTTAAACCTGAGGCACGGTATCCCCTCATACATTGCGCTCCCATCACCGAACGTCTCCTTAGCCGCAGTTCCCTCCCCTTTTAAGTTGCTGCCCCCCGGACACTCCTCCCAAATTTCCTCCACCCGGATCGCTGCCCTCCCCCACGCCCCGCTCCCCCGCGTCACTTGCCCCTCCCCTGGCTCCCCTCCCCCCGCCTCTTCCCTTCTCGCCACTCTTAATGCGGTCCAGGTCCCCGCGGCCCCAGCCTCTCTAATTCCCGCACCGATTCCCCTATCAACCCCCCCACCCCCCGCCCCCCGGGTTTCCCTTTTGTTTTGCTCCAAGCAGCGGCCCCCGCCTGACGTCTCTGTTTACCACTCGCTGGGGCACCCATCTGCGCACGCGCCTCGAGAGCCAGTTGGGAAACCGAGTTCTTCAGTCGTGCCACCCTGGTCGGTCTTGAGGACTACATCTCCCGTCCGACTTCGCGGCCAGGAGCCCGATACGGCGGCAAGGGAGCAGCGTGGCAGGATATAGGGAGGTGGAACTTCAATTATTAGAGGTCGTCGCGGACTCTTTCTTTTCTTAAAAATCGTTTTCCTCCTTTCCCCCCTTTCCGCCCCTTCCCTTGTGATTCGAGGTCGCCTAGGTGACTGTGTTGAGAGACGCTAGACTTTTCCCTCCTTCAGTTAGGAGAGGGCAAAAGGGGAAAATGCCGTCTCTACAAGAAGCAGGAAACCGAGAAGCAAGAAGCAGGGAACTGACTAGAAAATAGAATGTATGCACGTTGGGGAGTTGAGTGGGGGGCTTGTGTAACATAAACAAATGGTTAGCTTATGGTGGTGCTCCCCCACCATCTCCCTCCCATACGCAGTTCACACTGACAGTGAGGTCTCACCTTTCTTACTCCACTGGCTCTTCTGGCCCCTCCTTAAATATTGGTATTCTCCAGGTTCCCATCTTCAATGGCTTCATTTCTCATTCAACGGGTTCCAAACTGAACCCATTATGTGTTCCTACACCCACACCCATCTTCTGACTACCCTTATCTCTGAATTTGGTGAATGGTTGTCCTGGTCTGCCTAGTCCCCCAAGCTAGACTTACCCTTCATTTTTCCATCTCCCTAACTTTCTGTATCCAAATCCCAGTTCAAGACCTTATAACTGGATTTAAATTGCAATATCATCTTAATTGAACCTCCTTCCATCAGTCTTTTCCCTACTACAGTTTATGTTCCATGCTGCCAACAAAGTTACCTTTCTAAGAAACATGCCTGGTAATTACAGCTAAAATTTATGGAGCACTTATTATGTGACAGTCTCTGCAAATTGATTTACACACATTAGCTCATTTACTCCTCACATCAACCCTGTGAGGTAGGTACTATTATTAATGTTATCCCCATTTTATAGATGAAGACACTAATAATGTTCAGAGATTGAGTGACTTGCCCAAGGAGGCTGGAGAACTGGGATCATGTCACTTATATGTGATCATATAATTTCCCTGCTTAAAACTTCCTCTGATCTTCCCCATTGCCTATGTAATACAGTTCAAACTCCCTAGCAAGGCATACCAGGCTTTTCAGATTCAGGCCACTTCACACATTTCCTGCCTCATCTTTCACTAGGCACATTGAGTTCCAACCAGAGCTTTGCACTGTTTCCTGGAAATACGATGCCCTTTTCTACCTTTCCCTCTGCATCCTGGGATGTCATTCCTTTCATCGTGGTCCCCTCTCCAAGTTTCTTGTTTTGAGAAACTCCTATTCAGCTTTCCCTGTCTCCCTCAGGTGCAGTTAGTTCTCCCTTTTCTGCATTCCCAAGCACTTTGTGCAGTCTTATGTTATATAGCACAAACTATTTTGTATTGTAATTATTTGTTTACTTATCTGTCTCTCCAAATAAACTGTGAGCTCCTTGAGGGCACAGACAAGTTTTATGTATCTTTGTGACCCCAGCTCAGGGTCACATAGTAGACAATAAATGTTGGTTGAATGAATGAATGGAATCAGAAATCAAATGATATTGCATTTGGACATTTAACAACTTTTAAATAAATGCATCATATGTATTTTTTTGCCTGGCAATGTTCCAATTTTTCTGCTAGGCAGCAAGCTTCTAGGGGCAGGGACTGTAATTTAACTTGTCTACTATTTACAGTGTTGCTTGATACATGTTCTATGATGATGAAGCCTTCCTCCTGTGAGGAAGGATATCCATACAACCTGGGATTTTTCAGAAGTGGCAGCACATTGGGCCTTCAAAGTGATATTAGCCTACTCATGGTAAAATAGCCATCTTGATCCTCCATATTCCTGCCTCCTTCTACTCCAACATGCATTTGTCCTCCACTTGTCACCTAGGTGGTATACAGAAGATCATATATTTCTACCTGAGGTCCAGACTAGAGAGATGGGACATAATTACAGTACCTGCAAACATTCCCTTCATATGTCCCTTCCTCCTGTAGTCCAGCCTGGAGTACCTGGTAAGGACTGCATAAGTGGTGAATTTGGTAGAGGAGAAAGCTTGGTGGGCACTAGGTCACAAGGAGCTCTTTTCTAACTGAAACAGATGTGGTGGCAGATCATGCAGAGTTGCTGAGACAGGGAAATGGCACGGTGGGGCAGGCATCTATCCTGGCTTGAGTTATATCTTGCATTGTCTCTCTTTGTGCATTTGCTGGAAAATATCCACCTCTCCACCAATTCATGTCCATCACCCCCTTAAATTTCCAATTCAAAGCTCAAAACTTACATGCCCTTGGAAACTTTCCCCAACTAGCCCAACCTGACAGATCACTTATCTACTTTGCATCTCCTGAACCTCTGTGAACTCAGTTTTTATTCTTTAATTTTGTGCTTGTGGTTACATGGCTTTTCATTTCACAAAGGTATATTGTCTCCCCAACTGGATTATAAACTCTGCCGTGGATCAACAGATGTTTATGGAGCCTTTACTGTTAAGATGAGAGTGTACCTTGAAATCTTGGACAGATAAAAATGACCATAAGCCATAGGACCAGATGATTTAGGAGGGTGCGTTAAAGGACTGGTGGGATGGTAAAAACACCATGACTTTAAAGCACGCAGCTGGAGAGGTCAGGATTGCTCACCTTATTTCTGTAGAAGTGTACGAATGTACATTAGTCAAAGACAGAGTTAGCAAGCTGGCCTTGGAGAATAGAATAGACATTGGTCAAGAAAGAGAACTAACAGGAGGCCCCCACAAAACCACTGTAGTCATATGTTACAAACATATGGCAGGATATGGAGGCCAGGTGCAATGGCTCATGCCTGTAATTCTAGCACTCTGGGAGGCTGAGGGAGGAGGATCGCTTAAGGTCAGGAGTTTGAAACCAGCCTGAGCAAGAGCGAGACCCTGTCTCTACAAAAAAAGAAAGAAAAAAAAGTTAGGTGGTCCCACTGGGCAAGTGAGTGTAAAAGAAAAAAAAAAAATTAGTGGGGCGTTGTCCTGTAGTCCCAGCTGCTGGGTAGGCTGAGGCAGGAGGATCACTTGAGCCTGGGAGTCTGAGGTTGCAGTGAGCTATGGTAACGCCACTGCACTCTAGCTGGGGCGACAGAGTGAGACTCTAAAAAATAATAAATCTCTAAAAAATAAATAAATAAAAATAAAAATAAAAATAAAAAACATATGGCAGGATATGGGAAGCACAGGCTTTTCTCCCAGTTGAAACCCCAGAGTTTATGTTCTCACATGGCTCCCCATCCACCACTTGTTTTTTCCCTCTTGAAGGTCATAGGGGTTTGGCTCTCTTGCCTCTTTCACTGCCGCCACCCACTCTTTTACCTGGGTGTCACCCCCCAAGCCTGCTGCCAAACTGGCTTTATTAATTTTAATTGAGATAGGCATTTCTCCACTTCTTTCTTACCCTGCCCTGCTCTGAAAAAACACACAATTCCCACCTGGAGTTTTTATAGGATTTTTGCTAGTAACCACATGGAAAGATACAGAGGTTAACAAAAATAACGATGAGAAACTTCAAGGACTCTCAGAAAGCACCACCTCTACTTGTCCCTGATCTTCACAGATGTGTATGGAACATACGTATATTTGGTTGCCCTCTTCCCTGAGTCTTTTTCTTATGTGTTTCTGTGAAGGACTTCTAGTGCTTGTCTTAGAAGCCACCCTCCCAACCCTGTCATTGTTTTTAAAAATCTTTTCAGTTAATAAACACTTCTTAATGACCTATTATTTTCCAAACATCTGGCTAGGTGCTTTCCCATAAAGTGCACCCTAGACTGAAGTACTCAGATTTTAGCCCCAAATAGATTTGAGTTGGTACCACTACTAAGTTTGAGGCAAATTTCAGTTCTTTTTGGTCCCTGGAAGTCAGTCTAGTGCAGTGAAAAGAGCACTTGATTGAATCAGGAAATAGGAGTCCTTGTAGTCTGTCACTAACTAGTTGAATAATGATACTAATGATACTAATATTAATAAGTAACATTTATTGGATTTTTCATTATGTGTTAGGCACTGTGTTAAGTGCTTTACATGGATTATCTGATTTAATCTACACAGTGAGCATATAAGCTAAATGCTGTTACCGTTTTCATTTCACAGAGGAAAATGAGACTTAAAGAGGGTAAAGGGAGCTGCTTAAGGTCCGGAGTTACTAAGTGGTACAGCAGAGGTACAAATCCAGGCAGTCTGACTCCAGAGCCTATACACATCAATTTTCCCCTTCTGGCATTGGTTTCCTCATTTGTAAGATGAAAATGTTATACTAGATGACCCCTAAAGTCTCTTCTAGCCCTAAAATTCTGTTTCCTGTGGTCTCCAATCTGGGTACAAGACCCCAGATTGTCCTTTTGGTTTTAGGCTGCTCTGAGCTTATACTTCACACCCAGACAAATCTGATCCTGGCCCCCTGCATGAATAATGTCCACAATGCTTCATCCCTCAGGTTTCAAGGGACCTGCAAGCTTCCTCTCTAACCCTTCCTGTAGACCTCTACGGTTCCAACCTTTGAAAGTCCTACTGGCATGATATTTACCAGAGTTGTTTACCAAAGGGTTTTTACCAGAGATATTTGCCAGAGAGTTTCAATATGTGAAAACGTGCTTATATTTTAAAGTTACATGAAAAGAGCAGGATGCATATCTCCAAATAAGGTCACATTAAAAAAAGAGAGCAGGATGCAATACTTTACATACTATATGCCATAATTTTGTTTAAAGTACATTGAGAGAAGATGGGAACAAATGCCAAAAAGTGTACAGTGGTTATCTTTTTTCCTTTTCCTTTTTTGTATTTTTCCAATTTACTGTGACCGTGTATAACTTTTAAACTGGAAGAAATGCCTTATATTTTCCTTCTTTCTACAAGGGATTTGAAGCGCCTTACCAAAAGAAGAGGACAAATGTCATAAGATTATAGATACAGAAAATCAGAGGCATGGAAAGGAAGAGGAAGCTCACGTGCGATGACTGAGCATTAAATTCTCCTTTTTGGGTAGTCAGGGGAAAGGGAGAAATGCAGTAAATTACACAATTCTTGTTATCAGAAAGAAAGAAGCAGAGCAATTCCTAAGAGAGAAAGAGATTTTCCTGTCTCTAAATTCTTTTTTCCCCCAATTGAAAAAACAGGACTACAGCAAACAAAATTTTTTGAAAAAAGCAAAACACTTATAATCCCATTTCCCTCGTCCAATTTTCATCTTTGCCTATCAGCTTTCAGTTCTTATCCACAGGCACATATAATTTTACATGGTTACAATTAGAGTCTATATACCATTTTGTGTTCTGGTTTTTTTCAATAAACATATCATAAACACGTTTTCATATTTAGTCTTCCATAATTATAATTTTTAACAGCTACATAATGGTCCATTGCTGGCACTAAATTCCATAAGAAATTTCTCATGTGGGATTAACATAAGGGACAATGTCCTCAGTAACAGCTTTATAATGCACACAGAAGATATTTTCATATTACTTTCTTGTAACTATCCTGGCTAAAAACCAAGGACATAACATTAAAGCACTTCTACAGAGGCTGAGCTCAGATGGTTCAGGCATGTAACCTTCTGGTGATCCAACTTGATCTGAGGACACAACTTAAAATGCCACCTAAAGGAGTGGATGGATAGAATGTCCTTTACAATATACTCCATAAATATCTCTTTTCACTGCCAGGCTTTTAACAGGACCTCCGAGGCTGACTACATTTATTCTCTGATGAAGGCCAAAAGTATTGGTATGCTCTGTTGTTGACTGAGGCAGGATCTGTATGTTTTGGAAGCCAGATAAACAGGTAGTCGGGTGACAGGGTTACCATTCTGGCTTGAAAGTTGAGAAGGCTGACCAGTGTTGTCGCCCACGTAGAAGTTTACCTCATATCCCCATGGAGGTAAGGTGCAGGTGAAGTCAGATTTTTCTTAGGAAGTAGCTTTTGGATCTGAGTTCCATGCCACAGAGGAAGGATTTTTGATCTGAACAATTTTCAAAGCCCATAACCAGTCAGGTGGCCTGGGCGTAAGAAGGGAAGTCTCAAAATATTCCAATGGAACCTCTGGTTTCAGGAATTGTAGGCTCCCAGTGTGCCACCTAGTATGAATTAGCTGCAGAATGGAGTTTTATATTGACCAATTGAATTTTGGAGACTGTCACCAAGGACAATTAAAATTCTTTTTAAGCTGTTATTTCTGGCACCAATTATGTACCAGAGCCAATTGCCTCTTAAAAACTATACCTAATTTACAGTAATATAGCTATGTCGACAGCATAAAGCCTGATACACTTTTTAAGATTTTTATTGTATAAACATTACAGTTACCAAACAAAAAACTTTTTAAAAATAGAGGAAAAAGGAGGAAAAAAAAGGAAATAATTACAATCCCACCATCTTAACACAACTATCATTAGGGTTTTGTGTACTTCTTTTATTTTTTCACTACTGAACTTTAATATATTTATATTCATATTATATATATATTTATGTCCTGTTTTAATAATTGTAATTACACAAGTAATTCATGAGTATATTTTCCTTTAAAAATTTAGAACGTTACAGGAAAAGCATAAAGTCTCTTTAGACGGTTATCCCATGTACCTTTCCCTGCTCCCTGAAGTAACCACTCATGAGTTTGATATGCATTCTTTCAGACCTTTTAAAAAAATAGTCTTACATAGGAAAAATGTAGTATTGTTTTGTGTTTTTCTTTGCATAAATGATTACATTTGGCAACTTGATTTTTTCACCCCAAAATATTTTTGAGGTCTGTCTTTATTGTTACATCTAGTTCATTCTCTTTAACTGCTGTATTGTATTCCATTTAGTAAATGTGTCACATTTTATTTAGTCATTCCCTAGAGAATTCTTACCTTTTTAGAAAGATTGTGGCCAAGAGGGCAAATAAGTCTGCTAAACTGCCTCAGTTTCCCTGGTGTCACTCTGAGCACATCAGTGCAAACAGACAACCTGAAGTAAGAAAAAAAAAGTCACTTTACATGCAGGTGCAGAGGTGTCTGGTCACCAGATCACCATCCTGTGAGTCTAGATTCACAGTGCTGTTGAGTGGAACATTTTGTGATGATGGACATGTTCTATATCTGCGCTGTCCAAAAAGGTAGCCACTAGCCACATGTGGCTATTGAGTATTTGAAATGTGGCCAGTACGACTGAGAAGCTGGAGATTTAATTTAATTTAATTTAACTTAACTTAAACTTGGCCACTTGTGGCTAGTGGCTACCATGTTGGATGGTACAAGAATCTTGCATATGGTAATGAAAGCCACAATCTTCTATATTACAAGTTATATCATCAGAAACTCTAAGACAATTGCATCCACCCTCTAAAGGTCAATGGATGATGCTAATATCTTGTCTTAGTCCTTTTACATGCCTTTCTTTTAAGTTTAAGTCTCTGCCAGTCCTTATGGTCACAAGGAAAAAAAAAGTTTAAGTCTCCCTGTTACTGGCCTCCAGACGGGTTAAAAGATGTATTATCATACGGAAAAAAACAAGGTTGCTAGAAAGCCTATCTTTCTGGGAAATAACTGGACTCAAACCAAACCATGTAGAAATTCATTTCTAATCCCAACACCCTCACTTGACATTTAATAAACTAAAATCCCCCATAATCATCCCACTAGCCCACTAAAATCTTCAAGGATGACAGAAGTAGTACAAAAAGTCAACAGGAGGGTATAAACATCTTACGAAAATTGTCTTGGCTAAGAGCTAGCATTGTTCAGTTAGTCAGGTTGTGTGTCATAAATGGCGTTTAGACCCAGAGAGAACTGTCTTACTTTCTTGTTTTCCATAAATGCCTCTGGGGCTCCCTGAATCCCTATCCAGACCTCCTTTATCACCCAGAAGGTTCCTGACTGTCCCATGTAGCCTGCTAAATCTATAGCTCACGTTGATAGGCACTTGGTTATGCAATTTGCTCCCAGAGCAGGCTCCAGAATGTCCAGATCTAGTGTCCAGTTGATCTTCCCTGGCAGTATCAGGCAGATATGACAGCACATGTGAGCTGAAGAAATACACAGCCTGCTTCTCTGAGGAATAGTGAGAGGCTCAAAGGCACAAATACATGCACTCTTAATACAGATGATAATAAAATAACATGAAAAATATGCTAGATATGCCTGTTATAAAAATCCATTACTAGCTCTTTTTTTTATATGGGCCCCAATGTATGAAAGTATACCTATCCTTTGGTCTCTCCCTCCCCCTCCCATTTCCTGTTCTTTTATGTTTACTTTCTCTGATCTCTTTGCTTAGTCTCTTTCTCCATCTGCCTCAGGCAGTTTCCACTGCTGATCCCCTTTCTTCTTTTCCTGAGGCCAGTCTTATAGCATCCTTCAACAAGGTCATGCACTCAGTTAATCTATAAGTGGTATCAGGCCATTAAGATATAAGTTAAAGAGAAAGGAGGCTTAAACACAGTCCTGTTTTACTTGTGACTGTGGTTTGGTGTACCCGGGGACTTCTTCCTACCCTGAGACTTTCTGTTTTAAACTTTTAAAAGAGAAAGTCCCTCTCCCACTATAGGAGTAATACATGTTTATTAAAGAAAAATTGTAAAGTACAGAAAAAAATTTACAAAATACTCATGGTCCTACCACCCAATGAAAACCACAGTTAATATTTTGGTGTATTTCTTTCCAGTATTATTTTTTCCTCCTATGTGGATTTAAAAAACATTGTTGTAATCACATTGTACATACAACTTTGTATTCTTGTTTTTTTCCCCACTTAACATAAAAGCATATTTTCATATGATTACACAGGTTCATAAATATAATTTTAGTGCCTGTATAATATTCTATCAGTTGGATGTACCATAGTATAATCATTTCTGTATTGTTAACCATTTATCTTGAAGTGGTATTAAAATGAGTATTTGTACAAGGATTAATTACTAAGGGTCTATACTAAACACATATAGATTGTCCCAAAACAGCAATTGCCCACGTAATCACAGGAAAATGATAGTTCAATGAAAGCTGCAATTTTTCAGTGAATGGTAGATTTCTTCATAAAGTTTAACAGAATATAATAGTAGTGAATCTACTTCCCTATCGGGACTTCCCTATCCATGATGACAGTCTGGTGTGGTAGAAAGAAAAAAAAATACTTTGGAATCAGACATTTTTTCCTTTATTCAGTAAACATTAATTGAGTGTCTATATGTGCCAGGGAATGTAAATACATTAATATGAAAAACAAAGTGCTTGCCCTTATGTAGCATATAGTTTAGTGGAGTTCACAAGCAATCAAATAAGCAATTACATACAGCATGATAAGTGCTAAGATAGGGGAAAATATGGGAGGCAATAAGTGTATAAAAGAGGGATATCTGACTTGAACTTAAAGGATCAGGAAGGCTTCCTGGAGGAAGGGGCATCTAAACTTATATGTGATGGATGAGTAGGAGTTAGCAAGCTAAAGATAGCAAGGGGACTGAGGGACAGACTATGTGTTTCAGACAGAGTAAGCAGCAAGTATAAAGTCTTATAGGCATGAGAGAGACTCTCTTTTATCTGAAGATGTCCTTATTTTGCCTTCATTCTTTTTTTTTTAAATAGGGTCTTGCTGTATCACCCAGGCTGGTGTTGAACTCCTGGGCTCAAGTGATCCTCCCGCCTCAGCCTCCTGAGTAGCTGGCACTATAGGCATATGCCCACCATTGTGCTTGGCTTTGCCTTCATTCTTAAAGAATATCTTTACTGAACATAGCTATAATTCTGGGTTGATAGTGGTTTTCTTCCCAGCAATTT
Source organism: Daubentonia madagascariensis (assembly GCA_023783475.1). NCBI lineage: Eukaryota > Metazoa > Chordata > Mammalia > Primates > Daubentoniidae > Daubentonia > Daubentonia madagascariensis. The sequence continues at coordinate 3,904,892 of JAKFHU010000795.1, read as the reverse complement.
AAAGATGTTTTCCCACTGTTTTCTACTCTCCATAGTTTCTGAGGTGAAGTTCATGGTAATTTGAATCATTATATGCAATGTTGTTCTTCTGTGGCTGCTTTCAAGATTTTCTCTTTATTTTTTTTCTCAGCAGTTTGACTGTGATTTAAGTAGGTGAAGTTTTCTTCATATTTATTCTGTTTGAGCTTTGCTGAGCTTGAATCTGTAAATGTGTATCTTTGCCAAATTTGGGGAGTGTTCAACTATTATTTCTTCAAATAATGTTTCTGCCCTATTCTTTCTCCTCCTTCTGGAACTACAATCACACATATTTTAGATCTCTCATGTTGTCCTACAGGTCTTAGAGGCTCTGTTCACTTTTTTTTCAATCCTTTCTCTCTCTTTTTCAGATTGGATACTTTTTATTACTATATCTTCAAGTTCACTGACTCTGTTATTTCATTCTACTATTAAGTCCATCCAGTTAGTTTTTCATTTCAGATAATTGTATTTTTTAGTTCTAGAATTTCCATTTGGTTCTTTTTTACCTTTTCTATTTCTCTGCTGAGGTCTCCTATTTTTTCATTTGTTACCAGGTTATTTTTCTCTCCTCATTAAGCATTATCATGTCAAGGTTGGCCTCCTTTAACTGTCTTTTCCTTTGAGAATGGGTCACATTTTCCTAATTCTTTATATACAGTCATCCCTTGGTATCCATGGGGATTAGTTCCAGGAACCCCCCCACCCCTGCACACACCAAAATACATGAGTGCTCAAATCCCTTATATAAAATGGTATATTATGTACATATAAGCTACATGCATCCTCTTGTATACTTTAAATCACCTCTACAGTACTTATAATTCCTAATTCAATATAAATGCTTTGTAAATGGTTGTTATACTGTATTATTTTTTATTTGTATTATTTTATTGTTGTATTGTTATTTTATATTTTTTTCTGAATATTTTTTATGTGTGGTTGGTTGAATCCATGGATGCAGAACTCATGAATATGGAGGACTGACTATATTGAGTAATTAATTTTAGAGGGGTTCCTGGACATTGTGAATGCTATGTTGTAGAGACTCTGGATTCTGTTATATTCTCTGAAGAGTGTGGATGTATTTGTTTCAGTAGGCAATTGACTTGCTTAGATTCAAATTGTGCTCTGCCTTGCCTATGTTGAGTGGCAGCTCAAGTCTCAGTTCTGTTCTTTTAGTTTTAGATGGAAACTGCTTTGAGTCTGCCCTATGCATGCATGGCTCAGGATACTCCTTGGGAAGAATTTATACAGATAATTTAGGGCTCCTTTTCTCAGAATCTCTCCTTTCTTAGATATCCCCTCACTTTCCCAAGACTGTGGTTGTTCCAGGCTCTGTCCTCTGTTTCTTCAGGCTAGAAAGATAAGGCTTTCCTAATGGACTTTTAGCAATGTGGCTAGTGATTGCAGCCTGCCCTCAGGCTAAAGCCATAAAAATGGGGAACTCACCCAATACTGATCCCTTATTCCAAGTTCCAATTGCCCCTCTGAAATCTGCCTTCTTTTTTTAAAAAAAATTATTTTTAATTATTATGGGTACCTAATAGTTCTGTATCTTTATGAGGTACATGTGATGTTTTGATACAGGCATACAATGTGAATTAATCAAATCAGGGTAATTGGAGTATCCATCACCTCAGGCATTTAACATTTGATTGTGTTAGAAACATTCCAATTCCACTCTTTTAGTTATTTAAAAGTAGAAACCTGCCTGTTTTTGTTTACTCTCTGGAGCCTTCAGGTAAGTTGTGTGTGTGTGTGTGTGTGTGTATTTTGTCCATAGTTTATAGGAGTTATCTATTGAGAGTTTACTCCATCATACTGAGAATGGAATCTGGGAGAGATTCTCAGATGGACTTACTTCATATTTTTTGGGGAAAATAGTGGCCCTCAACTTTTTTCTTTTTTACCTTAACATTTCTGTATATCATCACTCATATTCTCCTCTTGCTTCAGAGAAAAAAGGCTTACTTGTCTATTTTTCCCCTTTTTCCCATCATCTCCTGTTTGTGGCAGGACCTATAATTCACCCATCCATCCATTCATTTATTCAACAAATATGTATTGAGCCAGACACTGTGCTACATGTTAGAGGTAACAAGAGTAAGCAAAAATAGACTCTACTTCACTGAGACTGCTCTATTCTAGGTCATCAAAGATCTGGCTTCTTAATCACCAGATAAAATACTTTTTTCTCAGTCTTCTCCTCTTTAACTTCATTGCTCCATCCTCCATTAACTCTGGTGACCGGCCTCTCCTTAAAACTCTCTCTTTCGTCTTCCAGTTCTTCTCCCACCTCATTGATTTCTCCTCTCATTTTCCAAGTTGGGGCAGTCCCAGAGACTCTGTCCTTAGTTCATTTATTCTTTTGTCCTTGGCAGTCTCAATCTTAGAGTTTCAACTATCACTTCCATGCTCAAGACTCCCAAATCTCTATCTTCAGCCCTGACCTCTTTCCTGAGGTTGAGACTTGAATTTCAGCTGTTTGTCTCTGCCTGATAGTCTAACAATCACATTAAACTGCATATAATCAAAATCCAACTCATTATCTTGCCTCTAAACATACTCTTACTCCTGTTTTTCCTATTTCAGTTAATTCTGGATACTAGAAGCATAGTTAAATAAGAGCTGTTGCGAAAGGGATTCTTGCATTAGGTAGGAAGTTTAAAGATAGGGAAAACTGCAAACTCCCTTCCACTTCTGAGATTCTATTATGTTCCTAGCATGGTGCTATCAATTTCCTTCAAGGAGTTCACAATCAAATTGAGGGAGACAAAACAAATGAGTGATAACTAGTCCTGACTTCAAATGCAGCAGGAATTCAGAGAAAGGAGATAGTAATATACATGAAGTAGTTAAGAGAAGACTTCATGAAGAAGAGAACCAAACTAAGCTCTTCAAAGGCAGAAGTTGTGTCTTCTATTTAATTTCTATTTCCATAGCACCATTCTCTCATACTACAGAAACTTCATAAAGGCTTTTTGAATGATTTTGTAATATTATTAATGTTTATTGAGTACACATTGCATGTATAGTTCTTCACTAAGTGGTGTGGAGGTTAACCAAGTTTGATGCAGTCTCTGACCTTTTCCAATCAATTAGTCAACCAAAAAATATTTACCGAGTGCCTATTATTTGTAATACACCATGCCAAGAATTATGGGGGATGCAAGAGAAATATAAGTCTTAGTCCCTTCCCTTAGGGAGTTTACAATATGGTTGATAAGATGAGACATATGTGCACACAAGACTAACTAAGAATGTGAGAGCCAAATGAACATTATAGATAAGTTAAAAAAATTTTTAAAAATACAGATTATTGTAGACTGGATGGATGTGGAGGCTTTATGGAGGAGATGGGACCTGCACTGGGCTCTGAAGGATGGGCAGAACTTAAATAGGCTTGAAGTTCTCATAGTTATTAAGAAGATAGAATTCAACACAAAAAGTGTGAGGCTAAGGCAGCTCATACCAGAATGTTACTGAGCAGTTGTTAGTGTCATTCTATCCCTTTCCCACCATAAGCACTTTTTTGTCTTTCTTTATTCTTTTTCAATATTTTTTCCCTCTTTCTCTCTTTGTGGTGACATACAGGGCTAAAAGATTCTTCTCTAAGAGGAATGTTAACAGCCTGAGCTCAAAACCAGACTGTCTGGGTTCAAATCCTGACTTTACCACTTACTAGCTGTGTGATTTGGGGCAAGTTACTTCATCTGTCTATGCCTCATCAGTATACTACAAATATAAAAATAGCACCTATGTCATAGGATTGTTTTGAGGATTAACTGAGTTAAAATATCTAAAGTGCTTAAAATAGTGCCTGGCACATAGTGAGTGTTCAATAAATATTAGCTTTTATTAAGGGAAGAAGGCTGGCTAATTGCAACATTGTTATCTTTCCAGGTCTTATTATTCCTAGATAACTAATTGTATAATTAATGAACACCTCTATGGAAGCTGGAGGTCAGGCTCTTGTCAGCTGATGGGTTAGATATTTAGCAGCCTCCATAAACATGCATAGACACTCACACACTTAGGCCACACCGCTTTTTCCCAGATTGTCCTCACCCCTAGGTGATCTAGAGATACTTTAGTAAAATAAATACAATCAACAACTTAAGTAGACAAGTTGAGTATTTAAAGAGCACCTTATCAACATAGGGAGGGAACTGACAACTTTCGGAAGGGATTTAAGATAGAGACTACCCCCAGGGAGGTGCTAGGTGAAATTAGGGTTAAATGAACTTCAAGAAGGGGAGAAATCGCTAAAGGTAATAGTATGTGAGGAAAGAGAAGGGGGTTCCATAGAAAGGTAGTGAAACTCTGAATTCAGATCCCCTGGAGGACAGATTGTATGTATTTGAGTGCTGCTCTTTTGTTTTCATCGCTGCACCACCCAGACCTTCCCCTCCTTCTCCCTTTCTGCAGTTCCAGCCTTCTGCTCCCAAGAACACAAACATCCCAAATTATAGGGGCTTTTGATTTGCCATTTCCTTCGGACAGCCTGAATAGAGAATAGAAAGAAGTTCTTGTCAGTATGGTTGCATAACACTGAATTGGAGATTGTGAAATCTCCTTTGGGAAAAATTTACCGGCAGGAAGATGGATAGGTGTCTGTTTGATTAAGGCACAGTATTGCCTGTGGGCAGGAAGATGAACTCATGAGATTCTGTCCAATTTAAGGATCCTAAATCTCTATTTCTCATTTCCCACCCCCTCCCCCGTACTTGACTCCTTTTGGCAAAGAATGAACGTGGTCAAGGAAACCCAATAGAGGGGAAAATGCACATCAAGTTCTGATGTCACCTGTTTTGCCAAGAGATTTGACTCAGCTACTTTTTTTTTTTTTTGGGTGTGATAATTGAGGTACAGAGGATAACTGTGCTTTACCCAACATCACTTACTAACCCCGGAGCTCTGTGCCTCCCATGAAAAATAAAAAGGTGTGTGTGTGTGTGTGTGTGTGTGTGTGTGTGTGTGTTTGGGAGCCAGCTGTTAACAGCTATTATCACCTTATTACTGCAAAGGACTTAATTAGCTCAGTACCCTCTCCTCTCCTCCTTTTTCCACCCTATCAAACCTTTCCCTTAAAAGGGACCATTTGTCAGGTATTTACACCTCATTGTGAATTTTACTTGCACAATTCTCCTAGGGCTATTTGATTTTAAGCCTTATCTCTTCACTCATCTAAATATTCAACTTTTCATTTTCTATGAAATCCTTCCCTGTAGCTGCTAAACATATTTAAATCTCTCCTGTCTTTAAAAAACAAACAAATCCTTTGCCAATGCTTTGCTCTCTAACTATAATACGTAGGCAAGCTTCTCAAAAGAATTTCTCTACTAAATGTTTCCACTTCACCTCTGATTCAGTTCTTAATTCATTGTGATCTGGGTTCTGCTCCCAGTGCTCTACTGAAACTGTTCTTATTTTAATAATTATCAAATCTAGTGGACATTTCTTAGGGCTTATCTTATTTGACCTTTCTACTGTATTAAACACTGTTAACCACCTACTTGCTCCTTTTAGAAGCTTTTTCATTCCTCGCCTTCAGAGATCACTGTTGTCTCTTGGCTCTCTTCTACCTCTAGGACCACTCCTTCCTGGTTGCCTTCTCAAGCTTTTCTTTCTGTGTCTGCCCAGCAAGTGGGCTGGGCGTGATAGCTAATAACTGTAATCCCAGCACTTTGGGAGGCCTAAGGCGGGAGGATCACTTGAGGCCAGGAGTTCAAGACCAGCTCGGGAAACATAGGAAGACCCCTGTCTCTACAAAAAAAAATTTTTTTTAAATCTTCCCAAGTTGAAATAGTTTTACTTTTTCTGATTAAAGAAGAAATATAAGTTCATTGTTTTAAAAAATCAGATCCTTTAGAAAATTATAAATAAAAACATAAAAGCCAATCGAAACCCCAGCACACAGGGGGGACCACAGCTAACATTTTAGCATATATCTTTCCAGACTTTTTTTAAAAAATCAATTAATTAATTTATTTTTTGAGACAGAGTCTCACTCTGTCGCCTGGCTAGAGTGTGGTGGCATCATCATAGCTCACTGGAACCTCAAACTCCTGGGTTCAAGCAAGCAATCCTCCTGACTCAGTCTCCCGAGTAGCTGGCATTACAGGCACGTGCCACCACGTCCAGCTAATTTTTTCTATTTTTAGTAGAGACTGGGTCTTGGTCTTGCTCAGGCTGATCTCGAACTCCTGAGCTTAATTGATCCTCCCGCCTCAGCCTCCCAGAGTGCTAGGATTACTGGTGTGAGCCACTGCACCCAGCCTATCTTTCCAGACTTTAAAAATTATTATATATGTCATATACATTAGTGCAAATGGTATCATACTACAATATGTTTTACCAGCTTTTTTCACTCTTTCATGAATATCATTTTATATCAACAAGCATAGAACATTATTTTAAATTGATAAATAGGAGAACCTGGGAGAGTGTACTTTTGGATTTCCCCGAAGGCCACATTTCCCTGAAACAAGAAAAGGAAAAAAATTAACAGAACCCTGAATTTGGCCATTTACACCAGAGATTTAGTTTTATGATGGAAGTGACTGAGATAAAAAGTCTTGTAAAATATAAAATCCACTATCCCTTTATAAGACTTGTCATATAAACAAATTCACAAATTAGAAGAACATGGCTACAAAAATATTGCATAAAATGAACAATTATTTACTCTTAAAAACAAGATCCTTACACTGGTATCTTTATGTGATTATCTGATTATTTTCTGAGAATAAATTATTGGAAGTATTAGTAAAATTTTTGAGTCAAAGGTTTTGGTAAATAATGCTTACAATTTTAAAAAGTACAAAAGTAGGCCGGGCGCGGTGGCTCACGCCTGTAATCCTAGCACTCTGGGAGGCCGAGGCGGGAGGATAGCTTAAGCTCAAGAGTTCAAGACCAGCCTGAGCAAAAGCGAGACCCCGTCTCTATTAAAAAAAAAAAAAAAGAAAAAGAAAAAAAGTACAAAAGTACTTAGACACAATCAATGAATAACAACTATCCCTGCCATCAGTGATTCTTGTCCTCCAGTTCTGCTTTCCAGAGACAACCAGTATCACAAGTTTCTTGACGTCAAAGTTTTTTCATACATGCTGCCAATTCACATTCCCCCCAAAACTGCATGCTCTCACCAACTTTTAAGTCTACCCTTGCCTCTTCGTGTTTTTCTTTCTTTCTTTCTTTTTTTTTTTCTTTTTTTAGAGACGGGCGGGAGGGGTGGGGGTCTCCATCTTGCTCCGACTGGTCTCGAACTCCTGAGCTCAAAAAATCCTCCTGCCTCGGCCTTCCAGAGTGCTAGGATTCCAGGCGTGAGCCACCGCGCCTGGCAGTGTTTTTCTTTCTATGCTGTATGCCAGCGGTCCCCAAACTTGGCTTCCATGAAACCAGGGACTGGTTTCATGGAAGCCAATTTTTCCATGGACCGGGGGAAGGGGGAAATGGCGAACGATGGGGAGGGGCTGTAAATGCAGACGAAGCTTCGCTGGTTGGCCCGCCGCTCACCTCCTGCTGTGCGGCCCGCTCTGGTCTGAGGCCTGGGGGTTGGGGACCGCAGCTGTATGCTGATCACTCCCAAATCTCTCTAACCCGGACCATGTCCTCAAACCCCAGGCAGTATTTTCAGCTACTTGCTAGACATCTCCACCTAGATGTCTTACAGACACCCCAGATTTATCTAAACCGAACTCATTGCCTTCCTTCCCAAATCGACTCTTCTTTCTGTAATTCCAATTTTGATTAGTGGTACCAGCATCCACCTAGTTACCTAAGTCAGAATCCTAGGAGTCAGAAAACTAGGAATAATTTTCAATTTCCTCCTCCTCCTCCCAAATAGTAATAATAGCTAACAGTTACTGAACATTTAGTATTTGCATATATTTTATTTCATTAAATTCTCACAACAGCCCCACAGGTAGCTTTTAGTCTTATCATTTCCATTTTACAGATGAGGAAGACGTTTTGTATAACTTGCTCATGTTTATACAGCTAGGAAGTGGGGATTTAAACCCAGGCAGCCTAAGTCCCTGGCTCACACAATTAAGCCCTACACTATACTACCACCATATCTAATCAGATACAAGTCCTATCTATTTTATTTATTTTTGATTGATTCATTGATTGATTGAGACAAAGTCTTGCTCTGTCGCCTGGGCTAGAGTGCCATGGCATCATCATAGCTCACAGCAACCTCAAACTCCTGGGTTCAAGCGATCCTCCTGCCTTAGCCTCCTGAGTAGCCGGAACTACAGGCACATGCCACCACGCCTGGCTTATTTTTTCTATTTTTAGTAGAGACCGGGTCTCGCTCTTGCTCAGGCTGGTCTCGAACTCCTGACCTCAAGTGATCCTCCCGCCTCAGCCTCCCAGAGTGTTAGGATTACAGGCGGGAGGCACCTCGACCGGCCTTATTTTATTTTATTTTTTGAGACAGAGTCTTGCTCTGCTGCCCAGGCTAGAGTGCTGTGGCGACAGCCTACCTCACAGCAACCTCAAACTCCTAGGCTCATGCAGTCCTCCTGCCTCAGACTCCCGAGTAGCTGCGACTACAGGCGTGTGCCACCACGCCCGGCCAGTCCTATCTATTTTATTTCCTCAATCGCTGTCCTATCTCTTCCCTTTTCTCCTTTCCTACCATCACCACCTGATTCTGAGTCTTATTGTCAATACCTTCGTGGTTAGTCATATTCAACTCAAATACATTTTCCATGTTGCCTGCAAAATAATCCTTCTAAATCTGATTGTGTGTTTTTCCTGCTTAAGATTCTTCAGTGGCTTCCTATCATCTATCATAAAGCTTCCCATCACCTATCATAAAGTCAGAGATCCTTTGCTTAATATAGACAGACCACCCTTGTCTGCCTATCCCCAGCCAGCCTACCTCTCTAAACACTTCCATCATACAATCTGAATTGGTAGTAAGTGCCTAAAAATACCATGCTCTTTCTTTTTAAAATTTTGGTTTTTTATTTTTAATTCTTTTATACCAACAAGAATGAACTTGAACCATACTGTTTCTTATTGCAAGGACTTCACATATGCTATTTCCTCTGCCAGAAATCACCTTTCTCCATTTCCACTCATATTTGTCCTTTATGTCTTTTCATGTTTGTTAAAATCAGGTGTTTCCTCCTCCAGGGAGGCTTCTCTAATTCCTCCAATTATACATATTCTATGTGCTGCCTTGAACATTTGCCTATGTTGTACTTGTCCCATTATATTATTAATAGTTTTGTTTACTTGTTTCCCTTGCTAGAAGGTTAACTCCTTGAGGGCAGGGACTCTCTTATTTAACTCTGGGTCTTTAGTGTTTAGCATGGTGCTTGGCACATAAGTAGTTGCTTAGCAGATATTGGTTAAATTGAATTAAATAACAATTGTGAAATTGTAGGGGCTTGTACTCTGTTGAAAGAATTTCAGGCATCAGCGATATGGGAAATAATTTTTGAGCAGATGAGGGCAGAGGAAAAGAGGAAGAATGATGACCTGAAATCACCACCCAGTTTACCTCTTAATGTGGGGCATATACAAATTGGGCATATAAATATTAATATTTCTATAGATGTTCTCATTTAGACGTTTATTCTATCTCCGTTATGGTTTGCAAGCAACCTCAGAGCAGTGCCAAGTATGGACTTCTGCAGAGTAGAGATAGAAGGTATGAAACAAATGCCCTCAATTTGCTGAGAAATGTAATATTGAGTACACCTGGAGTTAGCTTTTAGGCGGCAACAAGTGGTGAATGAAGATATGCCCAATTTTCCTGAAAAGAGAGAATGAGAAATCATCTTTGTTTACTTCATTCTAGTTGCGTGCTGCTTTCCTGGCACCATATATAGTGCTCAGTGAGCGCTCAATTGCGTGTGGCATGAATTGAAACTGTCAGTGGCGCAAGTGGCAGGGTTGCGTTCTAGGTTCTTGGTACTATTGTTGGAACCCCACCCTCCAGAGATCACCCTTCTATTTTCGCGGAAAACCCGGATTTATTCAGGTCACCGGCCTTTGGCCTATCACTGTAGGATCCTAGCTTGCGGGGCAGTGCCCACTGCTGATTGATACACGTTGAGACAATTTCTTGGGTTGAGGAGCGGCAATTGGCCGAGCCTGCCTGTGGTTCTTCCCAGGGTATTGGGTGGTGCGTATTGGAAATGCAGGTTCCGGGGCAGCCACAAACACCACCCGGAAGCCTGAATGAGGCCTCCACTCTACAGGACGCGCTGCCGGCAGCTTGGCCCTATGCAGGGTGCGGGGCCTGGGGCTGGGGCGCCGTGCGCGTGCGTGCGTGCGTGGGCGCGCGTGCTCGGCGCCGCTGTCTGTGGGTTGGCTGGTTACTTTGCAAGCGGGAGGGGCTGTGCGCGCTCCTGCCTCCAGCCTCTGTTCCCCACCCCCCTTTCCCGGTCCCAGTCTCTCCTTCGTTAAGATGTCGGACACGGCAGTCGCTGACACTCGGCGCCTTAACTCCAAGCCGCAGGACCTGACCGACGCTTACGGACCGCCGAGTAACTTCCTGGAGATCGACATCTTTAATCCTCAGACGGTGGGCGTGGGCCGCGCGCGCTTCACCACCTATGAGGTTCGCATGCGGGTGAGTCACGGGGTGAGGGAGACAGCTGAGGGAGGACGGAGCCGCGTGGGGCGGGGTGGGGGGGCTGCCGTGGGGACAACTAACGGCGGAGAAGACGCTTGAAGGGGTCATTTGGGGGTTAGGGACTTAATAGGTTTGGAGAGAGGTCTGCAGATTTGGTTGTGGCCCGAGGGTGCAGAAAACTCCGTCGGACAGTGGTGAGGGAAAACAGAACCCATGAGGAAGAAGTGAAGCATGCCTGGATAGGGTGGGGAGGATGGAAAAAGATTAGAGTGAGGAATTCAAGGGGATAGGAATCATGACTATAGCTACAGAAGGAAGGAAGGGAGGGTGGAAGAGGGCTGGGGGATGGAAAGCCAAGGCGATATATCGCTGGGTCCCATAACTAAACTAGGTTTTGGGAAGTCAGTCTGAAGAGGGAGGGCAGGAAGGCTGGCCTTCTTCCTAATGAGGTCTCCCTGGGATGATGGCGTTAAGCAAAGCCTTGGATTAAAGGGAAGGTAGACTCCACAAAAGGGAGACAGTGGGCTTGTGGGAGCAGAAATAAGAAAGGGAGTCTCCTTGAGACTGAGTGCTTCTCTGACTTGTGTAGGATTCGCATCTGAAGGAGAGAAGTGTTTTATGCTTAAGTTTTCTCAGGTACTACATGCTGTGTCTCATCATGAAACCTTGCACTGGGATTGGTGGATTGTCAGTCGCTGCTCTCATCCTGTGCTGATCCTTTAGATTTGAAGCATCCAGAATGTTTACTTCAATATTTATTAGCTCTCATTTGGTTTCTCTGTATATGAATGCCTATTTTCTCTTTCTGTCCTAGATTAACCTTTTGGGTTCTGACCTTGGTCTGTAGTTACTTTAATAAGTGACAGTTCAGGACTGCCCAGGAGTGGCTTCTTCCAGCATGCACTACAGAGGACTTTATTCTCTAGTGCTTAGTTCACAATACAAGGATAGAATGTGCAGGTGGAGTACATGGTTTGCAGGTTCTTTTGCCCAGTTGAAGTGGTTATAGGCGAAAAAGTTTGAGAACTGTTTTCTAGTTTACCTTATGTTTTCTTCTCAGACTAGAAGGTCAGAATATTCTCTGTGGACAGCATCCTGCTCAAACAGCATTGAAGACCTAAAAGAGTGCATGTGCTTTCATTTTTGAAGAAATGAACCGAGTAAGAAAGTGTGGTCTCCTACCAGGGAGACCTTTGAAATCTAATTGAGAAATGATGATCTCCAAATTCCAAATTTCACAAAGTCCAAACTGAAGAAAGAAAAGTGAATAGCAAAACACAAGAAACACTTGTCCATATAAAAACTATTTGAAATCATCTCTTTGGGGAAGAATCATATTTAGGTCCTTCAAAATATGATAAAGGCAGGGACTTGTCAGTGGTGGAGAACTTAATTACCTGAGGGAGCCTGGGTGTAACTTGTTCAGTATAACGGCTCTCTGCTGTGGGGTTTTGGGGTCATTCAGTGCATTACCCAAGAGCCTTAGGGATTATGAATGAAATGGCTCTGTACTTCAGGTATTCTAATAACAATAGGGACTGTTCATGTAGTGCCTACTATGTGTCAGGCACTGAACTAGATTTTAGTTTCTATCTTAATCCTTACAAAAACTCCATTTTACAAATGGGAAACTGAGGAGGAATGCAGTTTAAGTAACTTGCCCAAGTACATATAAAATGGGGCTGGAACTCAGATCTGTCTGACTCCAAGACCCATACTCTTTCCACTACACTTTAGTCTCTTTGACAAGGCTTAGTTGCAAAACTTTAGTGTGCAAAATTTTTCTACAGACTAAGTTTTTCATCAGTCCCTTCCACAACTTCAAATTGTATAATGATAATAAAGTTGATGGTGGTTCCTAGTTCTGTGGGTTTGAGTTAATTTGTGTTGTTTATGTTATAGGTTGTATGGGCTTTTAGTATTTTTATTGAACTCTGTTTTGGAGTTAAAATCATTGGTAAAATCATTTGGTTTTAAATTGATATTTTAAGTGATTGATCATAGTATGCATTATAGGGAGCATGAGACCAGAGAATGGGCTGTGGGAGTTAGGCATTGTGTACAGTAGAAGCAGCTGACACTGACTTTTTTTTCTTTGTGTAATAGCTCAATATCTGTGAAGCTGTTCTCTTTCATTTTGCTCAGGAAGGAATCTCCCCTGTAGTGGGGAGTCTAGAGAGGTGTCATGGTGACCTTACATGATGTATGTGGAACTTTTTAAACATCAATTGTTCTGTGGAGTTGAACTGTTGCTTCTTTCTCTCCTTTCACTTGACTTTGTGTTGATCAGAGCCAAAGGACTCTCAATATCCTGTACTGCACAATCCTGGCTTCCTCACATAATTTGTAGGTTGGAGCCAGGAGACTATCCTAGTATGTAGTAGCCCCTTCCTTAGATAGCTGGGTGCTGAGATGAAAGGCTGTTATTGTCACCATTCTGTGGGGGTAGGGAAAGAATAGTATTTTTATGAGTCAAAGGAGAAAGTCCACAAAATGGCAGTGGGTGGTTTGGCTGTGTCTTGGAAGAATCTACTCAGCATTTTTTTTCTTTTATTTGGTCCTTTGTTGGTTTCTGTGTAAGTCTACTAGTTAAGGTTCTATGGTTTGGGGATCACAGTATCTGTAATGAACTCTGGTGGAAACCTAAAATCACATGATACTGAAGGGCTTTTTTTCTTGCAAGATTCCGAGAATTTTTTCTATAATGGTTTATTTTGTTTAGTTAATACATGCACATGGTACAAAATTAAAAAGGTATAAAAAGGTATACTGTAAAAACTAAGTCTCCCTCCCTCCTCTGCCCTCCAGAGGTTACCCTTTCTGAAGAAACCACTGTTTCCAGTTTCTTATTTATTCTTTTAAAGAATGGTATAGGTAATAAAATATTACTTTACATGTATCTCTCTCCATTTCAACCCATTGAAATTCCTTGGACTTGATGATCCTGGGTAGAGTTGTAACTAAAGTAAGTCAGCCAGTTATTTGGCTTTTGATGACCTATATCAGAACTGTATTCTGAAAAGACAATTTCCAGATTCCAGGACTATAAAGCATGATGTAGTGAGGACTGTGAGAAGCTCTAGAAGAGCTCCAAGATGCTCTTTTCCTGCCAAGAGTGGAGAAAGGAGAGAACTAGTTCCTTTTATTACCCATCCACTGATCTGAATTGACTGGCAGGAAATATGGTCAGTAGTAGTACACGTGGTTGGCCATTTCTGTTTAGAACTTGTAGACAGAAGTGAAGATCAGGACTTTTTGTTTGTCAGGAGGTTCATGTTGCCATTAGAGCCTTGGGAATCTGCTCAGTGATTAAGATATGGGAATCAGCTGATTTACATCAGGGAGCAAGCTGTGGTAAGCCAACTTATGTAATGGCTATTTCGTCTGCATTTTCTAGATAAGGAGAGGATAAACAGATACATAAGGTCTCAAGTAATTGAGTCTTTATTGAGTAACTTGCATATTTTGCATTTTAGAAGATGCAGAAGTAGTCATGATTCCTAATCTTAATGAGATTGTAATGTACTTAGGTGGACAAAACAAACATAATGCATAAAATAATAGCCATACAATACTAAAGTATAAAAGTCACAGGAGTTTAGAGGGGAGGGAGACCAGTATATCCAGTAGGTGTTGTCAGAAGATTTTCCTGTATGAAGTGAAACTTGAGTGGGGACTTGTAGAATGGAAAGGATTTGGACAGGAAGAGCAGAGGAAGGCATACCTTGGATGTGCCTTACCATATTTACAGAGAACTTAAATTCACTTTTTAATGGAAAATGTGATACATGCACATGATGAATTCAAATTGTACAAGGAAAAATGTGATTTTCCCACCCATTCCAAAGCCAATCACTATTTATATTTTCATAAATATTTTATTCATTAATATAAATTTATACATATACTTCTTTTTAATCACAAATAGAGGCAAGCTATACACACACACACACACACACACACACATATACATACACATACATACACTGTTCTGTACCTTGATTTTACCACTTAGTATCTTTCCATTCTGGCATGTAGATCTTTCACATTCTTTTCACATTATTTCTTAGTTGTATAGTATTCCACTACACAGGTGTACCATATTCATTTAACCAGTTGTCTGCTGATGGACATTTGTTATTATTACAAATAATAAAATGCAGTTAAAACTCTTGTATGTACGTATTTACATACAAGTTCAAGTCTATTTGTAGGATAAATTCTGAGCAGCATGGGACTTCTGATCACCAACTGTGACAAGGTTGGATGTGGTAAGGGTTGGTATTCACTTAGTGGTGTTTTGAAAGGGTTATAGGAGCATGGTCCATAGGAGCTATTTCTTCACTGGGACCTGTCCAAGTGGTTCTGATGGGTGACCACCACAGGTTGAACATTACTTGCTATCTCTCTTCTTTCATTCTTCTTTCCCTGTAGACAAACCTACCTATCTTCAAGCTGAAGGAGTCCTGTGTACGGCGGCGCTACAGTGACTTTGAGTGGCTGAAAAATGAGCTGGAGCGAGATAGTAAGGTATGGCCCCATTCTCTGTGTGGCACCCTTGGAGGAGGAGATCTGCATAGGCTAAGAAGGCATATGATCGTAGTCTACAAAATCTTGAAGGGAATGGAGAGAGTGAACACATTCTTATCTACTGATTGGATCTGAGGGATACCCTTTGAAACTTGAAAGTGGTAAATTCAGGACAAATTTTTTTTAAAGTATTACTTTTACTAGTAGCTACTTTTAGTAGCTAGTAAAGTTGTACATCTTAACTCCTATAGGTGCTAAGAATGGAAAGTGTGGTGTCGGGAAAGTCCTAGCTAAATTCTTGGATGGTAGTGGATTGGGAAAGAAAGGATTATTTGGAGTTTATTTCCTTTCTTTTGAGATGGTAAACCTCTCCTCCCACAGAAACAAAGTTGGATTAATTGTTTGATGTGAGTCATCCTGACTGTTATGGTCTTAGTTCTTGCAAGTTGCTGGTTGTGGGACAGGATGGACCCTATGCCTAATAAGAAATGAGGTATACAGTGCTTTACCATCTCATTCCTACTCTGTCTCTCTCCCATGTGGCTGATATTTTGTGTCTGCCTGCAGATTGTAGTACCACCACTGCCTGGGAAAGCCTTGAAACGGCAGCTCCCTTTCCGAGGAGATGAAGGGATCTTTGAAGAGTCTTTCATTGAAGAAAGGAGGCAGGGCCTTGAACAGTTTATTAACAAGTAAGCCAAGTGCCTGGGGGTTCTGCTTGCTACTTTTGCCATCATGGTCTTTCTATATGTTTTGTCTACCTCATCTTTTGTAATGGGTACTATGATGTGGTCCCAATTATGTGGTGGGCTAACTGGACAGTAAAACTCCATTCCTTTGAGCAGAATTCTGATCCTGTATGTTAGGGCCTGAGAAAGCACTGCATGTTGGTTGTATCTAGGGATTTCCCTACCTTGCCCCTCCATTCCCCCTTTCCCTCTACAATATTAGGGTTGAGGTGGTACCTTACTGCTGTCCTCCAGTGGCTTGTACCTCAAGGCTAATCATGCCCTTCCTCCCCCTATCCACACTCCCATCCCTCTGCTAATTCTCTCTGACCCCAAATACTGCTGATAACCATCTTGGTCTCTTTATAGAATTGCTGGGCACCCACTGGCTCAGAATGAACGCTGCCTACACATGTTCCTGCAGGAGGAGGCAATTGACAGGAACTACGTCCCTGGGAAGGTGCGCCAGTAGGAGCCCCTCTCACCACTTGCCCTCTACTTTCCTGCTGAAATGACATTGGTTTTTACACTAAGCCTCTCTCTCTCTCTGATCTGAAGTTGGCTGCCCATCCCCTGGCATGATAGACTGTCTGGCATTGTGCTCCTTGGTACCTGACTACACCATGTGGGCACTCTGCTGGGATCCTCTTTTCTGAGGAGAGGCGGGAAACCACAGGCAGATGCCCTTTGCTTGGGGTTGGGGGGTGGGTGGGGGGATTGGACTGGAAGGCAATTTCTTGGGCATTTACCCATGCCAGAAGACTAACCTTGGGGGGAGGGGGTTTTGTGCTGGTAAGGCACTTGGATATATACTGATGCTGCAAGTCCAGGGGATTTTTCTTACTCTTAGGTTTAACCAGGAACACTGAGCAGGGAAAAGCCCTGCCTTTCCTGTCTGCATGAACTTTTTCCTTTTTGGGAAGGTGGTAGAGACCCAGAAGCTCTCCTCTTTTTTTCTCTAGGCCTGCTCCCAGTTTTCTCAACAGTTTCTTTTGGTCCTTTCTCTTTCCCTTGTTGCTTTCCGTGGCAGTAATCCTCCTAGAGTCCAAGCATTCTGTCGTGTGGAGCAAGGTGTGTGGGTTTTCTGGGCCCATCATCGTGGCTGCTTCAGAGTCAGAAGAAAGCCATAGGGCAGTAGGGGAGCTCCTATTGCCTAGCCCCTCTCCTTTTGTGGCTTCCCATTCTGGCTGCCCACTCACCAGCAGGTGAATTAATATGGGCCAACAGTTCTCCCTCCCCAAGCCCTTGCTACTTTATGGGTTAGCTTTGCAGGTTTGGTGGCTTGATGGATGGCGGTAACTCACCACTGCCAGGTAGCTCCGTGAAGGGTGGGAGTTGATTATGTTCTAGGTTCCTCCCAGTGGTAGGGAAGGGCATCACCACTCTCTTCCTTCCATTCTCCTTTCCCCCTATCCCATTTAGTGCTGCCACTGGGCGGAAGCACACAAACAAACCACACAGTCTCTGACTTCTCACTAAGCACTTTGAGCTGTTGAATGGGGCTCAGGGGCAAGAGTTGTCGCTGCCCTCCCCAGCTTGGTCACAGGGTTATTGAACTGCCTGCACTTGTTTCCCATGCAACTCCAGCATTTTCCCCAGAAGTTGAACTAGGGATAGCAGCTGGATATGAATTTCCTAATCTTACAGTCCGACGCAGCTTCTTGAGGCTGGAATCTGTCCTGGGCGTCTGTCTGGGAGGTGGTGGTTTGTTTTTTGGGGCCTGATTTCTGTCCCAAGTGGTGGGACGAGAGCAAGTTAACTCTGGTGCCAGGTGAAAGGTGGAGGCTCTTTGCTTAGACTCCTTATCACAGAAGGATTGGAGTTTTCTATACAAGGCCTTGGGGAAAAGGATTGCTGATTTTGACATGACCCTGATCAGAGAGATTAGGGTTGGATTTTGAATGGATTTGGAGCCCATCTAAATGTTGAAGTTCCCTGAGACAGCTTTCCAGCTGCTGAGCCTGTGCCAGGGGCTGAGCAGCCCCTAGAGAGAGGCTCTGCTCCCTTTCCCACCTCGCCAATGTTGGTGTTGTTGCTGCCTTTTTGATTTGTATCCTCTGTTATAGACTTTTTAAAAAAAGATTCCTTCTTTCATTGTGCACAAGTGCTGAGAGTCTGAGGCCCCATTTCTGCTGTGTATATATCCTGACTTGGGGCTTTTTTTCAGCAAACTGTTCATTCTTCTGTCAGACAATGTCATATTCAACTCTGTTCATATTAAACCACTGTGAAGCAAGCCTCTGTTTTCCTGCTTAAGTTGTATATTTAGTATTTTTTAGTGTCTAGAATATGCTGGATACTGTGCATAAATCATACAACATGGTCAATGTCCTGAGGTAATAAGTTTTGTATTTAATTTTTTTTAAAAAGCAGAATCCTAACTGCCTGTAATGATATTTACCTATCTTTCTTGCAACTTACAACTGACTTTGTCACAGAGGTAACACATCTGCTTGCAGGAAGTAGCCATAGGCTCAGTACCTGTGGTTTGGTTCAGATTTAGCAGATTTGGTTTTTAAGCTTGTGGGTTTATACCAATTTGGGCAGAATATATTTATAGTATATATGTGTATGTGTGTATGCATATGTAATATGTGTACATAAACACACATGCCTGTGCTCATCATCCAACACACCCACACACCACCAACAAACACTGTTTCTTTCATAGGCTTTTTATCTCAATTGAGATTTTTTTTTTTCAAAGATTTGATGCAGGCAGAAAGGTGGATGAACTCTGAGAACTTTTGATGGGTGGATATTTTCATCTGACCAATATGTTCTGAAATGGTTTTCCTATGCAGAGTAGGTTTGGGGAAGGGTTGGAGTGAAGGGAGATAGGAGTTTTGTCATTTGGAAAGTCAAAGCTAGTTTTAATGTAGTTCAGCATGGAAAGAAGGTGTAGAAAGTGATATGTTCAAAACATTAGGAAATTAAGGTGACTTAGCAGTATTTGGTTCCAAGTAGAATGGTGAGGGCTGAATTGAGGAAGTTAAGTTTTTGGTAGTTCAGGAATAAGACGACTGATGACTAATATCTGAAGGCTAGGGAAGAATAGGTATTTCTGTGAGATAAGGGAAAGGAAGAGTAAAGAGAGAGATGCAACCTTCATAGGCAGCAGTGTTAGAGAATGAACTGGAGAATAACTAGAAAACGCAGCAATAAAATAAAGTATTACAAAATTCTGGACAGATGACATTCATTTAACAAGTGCTAATAGTATTCTGTGCCCAGCCCTATGCTAAAAGCTGGGCTAGCGGTGTGATAGGGTGGTTGTAGTACAAGTAAAATATGATTATATTACATTCTCTTTCTTCATAGACCTTAGACTTCTGTTCAAGAGGTGTCTATACAAGACAGGAGAATGCTGGAGACAAAGTACGATAAGAGGTTCAGGCATATCTGGTTAGTTGTCCAGTCTTTTTTCTTTTTCTTTCTTCTTTTGTTTTTAATATCAGGCCAGGTATTATTCTCTTTGAAGTAAATTGGCCATTTTAGCACAGTAACTGGGTCCCACAAGAACCCTAAATCTAAGCCTTCTTATCCATCAACACTGAGGAGAAGCATATTTTTCTTTTATAAGGAATTCAAGTTTGTACATGTATCTGAGTGTTTACTACTAATTAATCCCCTTTATCTATAGCACAGAAAGGGCTTAACCTTACCCTGGAACCTGGGGGACAGAGACTAACAAAACATTTTGAACATACCTAGACCCAAAAGAAGTCTAAATCTTCACATTCCAAAGATGCCTTATCTACCCTTTGACCCATTCTTTGAGACAAGAAATTGAGCTAGTAAAGGTAGGAGAGGTGGACAACATTCAGGCCTCTCTGGAGTTTTTTTTTGATAGCTATCCTAGATGAGCATACTTCTATGTTGAAATGTATGCTGCAATAATTTAAGTAAAATTACTTTCTGCTGTGGAAATGTAGATCAGCTGCTCACCAAAGTGGATTTTTCTTCATATTCTTGAGGACTATTGAGTCACCTCTGGTATTCTCTTCTTAGAGACACAATAACAGGTCTAATTTTTTCTTACTTGGCTCATTTTTAACCCTTTTGTCTTTATTATTCTGAAATCTCTCCAAGGTCCTCACATGTCCCTACGTCGTAGAGTCTAAAACTAGACAACACTTTTAATTATAGCCTGAAGGTTAGGTGGTTGTTACTCCATTTATACATTGTAGTAGTCAAGTTTACTTTTAAAATATAAACTTTTTGTGACTAATTTAGCTTGTGGTTGTCTGCCATTCCCTTCCTGACCACCCACCACCCCTCATTCCTCTTATCTTTTTTTTTTTTGCTTTGCTTGTACAAAAACCAGTTGTTCCCTATTTTAATTTTATTTCTTCTCTCCATCCCCTCTATCTCTCTATTTATGCATTTAAGAACAGAGAACTCATTCCCTATAAAACAGACAAAGCAGGGGTAATTATCAACATCATGAAAGGATTCTTTATTTTTTATTATTATTTTTTTTTGGAGACAGGGCCTTGCTCTGTCACCCAGGCTGGAGTGCAGTGGCCCAATCATAGCTCACTGTAACCTCGAAATCCCAGGCTTAAGCAATCCTCCTGCCTCAGCCTCTCAAGTAGCTAGGACTACAGGTGTGTGCTACCACGCCTGGCTAACTTTTTTTTTTTTTTTTTAGAGATGGGGTCTCACTATGTTGCCCAGGCTGGTCTTGAACTCCTGGCCTCAAGTGATCCTCCTGCCTCAGCCTCCTAAAGTGCTGGGATTACAGGGGTGAGCCACCATGCCTGGCCCGAAAGGATTCTTTAAATCACTGCAGGCTTCCTTTAAATAGGTGTTTCCTGTGGTGGTTTTAAGTGTTTATATATAGGTCATCAACTACTTGATACAGAGAAACTGAAGGTAAAGGGTTAAGAGGCACTGCCAATTGAAGAACAGTTAGAAATTAGGATAAAACAGTACTTCTTAAACAATAAAATACAGTTAGATTCACAGAAATTTTATTTATTACTTTTCAAGAAAATGTTATATTATTATACCAATGTTTTTTGTCTAGATACAGTCAACTTTTCATCATCTGTGCTAATTTTGTTAGGCATTTTTGTTCTAAAATTTAAAATACAGGGGTGTCTAATATTCATAAGATTTAAAAATATTTGATAACATGCCATCAGATTGAAGACTCAGGAAGATCTGAAAAGTAGAAAGAGTACTAGGCCTGGAATAGAAACCTGACTTATGGAGCTGGCTATATAGCTGGCTATAGGACCTTAGTTGAATTGCCTCACCATTTTGAGCCTGTTTTCTGAACTATGAAATGAGAGGATTTGACTAAATGATCTCTGAGGTATCTTAAATCTCTAATTTTTATGATTTCCCACCCTTCCCAAGGAGTTGAGTAAACCCTGGAAGTGATGCCACCAAAATATTGAAAGCACAATTTTTCCTGAGTATGGTGGAATTTACTATAGTGTAGTTATTTTTCTCTTCCAGAAATGAATGACTCTTCATTTATCCTGATTAGATTTTGTTTTCTCACATCCTGTTGTATCAAGTCACAAGTGCCCCGTTGAAACTTGATGTTGATTTTGTTTACAGTTGCCCTAATCTTATTGTTGGTCTTCTAGCTGAAATTTTTAAATGAGTCACCTCATACTTATGTGGAGTTATTTTTATTTAAAATATATAAATTATAACTTTGTTGATTGTTCTGATTACAAAAGTGCCTATTTTGTTAAAATGTTTTATTGTGGTGATAAAAATTCAAAAGTAATTAATGTTAGTTGACAAAATTCAAACAAAACATAAATGTGAAACATAAAAAACATAAAAAGTGAAAGATTTTTCCTTAGTCTCTGTCCCTACTCTCATTCTCCAAGAATAACTTTTAATTTGGTGTGTCTTCTCAGACCTTTTTCTGTGTGTGTGTATTAATATACACACATATACATGTATGATACCCACACAGTCGTATATAGTTTATTTTTATTTTTTATATTTTTAATTTCAGAATATTATGGGGGTACAACACTTTGGCTATATATATTGCCCATGCACTGCCCGTGACACTTGTATATAGTTTTTAAACAAAATGGATATTATGTACTATTTTGCAACTTAATTTTTTCACTTTGCAATGTATTCTGAACTTCCTCTCACATTAATACATGGAAATTTACCTCATTTAAAAAATGGCTGCATAACATTTCATAGTATGGTTGTATCACAATTTAATGACTCACCTATTGATGGAAATTTGTCTCTAATCATTCACTATTACAAATAGTGCTACAAATATAACTTTGCTCCTTGTATAAGTATTTCTGTAGGATAGATTTTGAGAGAAGGAATTGCTGGGTCAAAGGGTGTATGCATTTTACATTTTGATAGGTACAGCTAAATTGCCTTCTTAAAGAGTGCAGTTTAGGCTTCCACTGACAGCAAATGAGAATTTCTGTTTCCCCACAGAAAGTTTCCTCGCCAAAAGTGGTAAAAATTTAAACAATTGATAATTATCCAAACTATTTGGTGAAAATCATATTTCATAATTTAAATTTGCATTTTCTGGTACATTTAGTTGTAATGATACCACTGTTAGGTTTTTAAGTTTCCCCACACATTTAATTTTGGTCATTCTAGAGGCAATATCTATTGCTGCCAATTGAGGATACTTACCACTCCTCACCATAAACAAACCATCACACTTAATTAAAGGTCCTGAATATTCATAGGTTTCTCCCCACCTGACTTTGGGGGGAAATGAAGGGATTAGCCTGGTGACAAAGCAACATTACCTGAGGTGCTCTCACGACCAATACTTTTCTCAGATTGGCACTACTTGAGGTCAAGCCCAGAGCAGCACTGACAGCTCAACTACAGGCTCATCTGACCTCAGGGCCAACCTCTTTGCGTACTCGGGGAAATATCTGCCTGTTGGGCCACCATCCCTCCAGCTTGGACCTCCTCTTTGGTTATTTTCCCAGATCCAAACCTTAGCTTCCAGACAGAGACGGAACAAGGATGGGGACCAAGATTGAGATGGTGACGGGAAATTGGAGGCCGAATTACCAGGCCTCAGCTCTTCTGGTTGGCTGTCCACGCGTCAGTCAGAAATGAGCAAACTTTAGTTGGTCATACGTAATGGGAAGCACATACCCTCTCCTGATTGGTCTCTTAAGCAGAGGGGTGGGCCATAGGGAGACCTGCTGGTTGGCTGGAATGGAAAACCTATGGGAACGCTGTGGCGCTGCTTTCGAAAGTGGGGTCAGCCCCGCGTAGCGCCTGCATCAGTCAGCTGGTTTCCTCCGAGCTCCAGTGGCGGATTTGGTGACTGCGCCCTCCTGCAGCCTAGCTACCCTCTACTCCCGGCCATGTTTGCAGTGTCTCTGAGTGTCCGCAGTTGTGCCGAGGCGACTCTGGCTGTAGTCTACTTGTCTGGCCCTCAGGGAGGTTCTTCCTTAGGCTGCCGATCTCCTTCCACAAACGCCAGCCTGGAGCCCTTCCTCTAATATGTCCGCTGAGGTTGTAGGTCTGGGCCTGGGGGTGGGGATCGGGGACCGGGGAATGGGGCAAAACTTTGCGGGCATCAGGGCGAGGTTCATCACGGTGAGCATCACTGCAGGGTTCTTGACAGAAGCGGGAGAGGCTGCGCTCGGCTGCTTTGAATACCTTGTTTGTATTAAGACCTCCTATGAAGGGAGCAGGAGGCGTCCGACCCAGAAAGTTCTGCCATCCAGTTGGCCACCACCATTTTATCCAGCCACCTCCTCTGTCCCCTGATTTCACCCCTTGTGGCTCCTTTCTAGGCTCATCAGCTCTAGAAGCACTACAGCAAATATATTAGCCCTCACAGCCTTGGCTCAGAGAGTCTCCTTTCTTCCTCACTGTCAGTGGGCTTGACCTTGTTGCTTTATTTCTTTTTCCTAAGTATCTTTAATTACATCAGTACATTCTCCTTGTAAAAATTCATCAGAGCATTGCACATAGATGGGGCTAACATGCTCTTTGTCTATTACCCATAACCCTAGTCCTCTTTCTCCCCTCCCGAAAATAACCACTTTCAACAGTTTGGTGTGTATGCTGGTAGCCTAACAGGTCTTTATTTACGGTAGAAAATACATTGTGTTGTGTTTTTATTTCTATAAAAACTATACCCTATTGTACATATCCTACAAATTTTTCATTTAGTGTTTTGGAAACATTTTTGTTTTGGTACATCTAGATTTACTTTTTTTTTTTTAAGTGACATAATATGCCATAGTATGGCTATAAAATGGTTTATTTAACCATTTCCTTATTGATCGACTACTAGATTTTTTTCAATTTTTTGCTTTTACAAGCGGTACTGCTGTGAACATTCCTGAACATGACTCCTCATCAGTGTTTCTCTAGTGCAATGGTTCTAAACTTTTTTTTTTTTAAATCTCAGGACCCCTCTACACTTCTTTTCTTCTTCTTCTTCTTCTTTCTTCTTTTTTCTTCTTCAAAATAGAGACCAGGTCTCGCCCAGGCTGGAGTGTAGCAGCAGCATCAGCTCACTGTAACCTTGAATTCCTGGGTTCAAGGGATCCTCCACCTCAGCCTCCCGAGTAGCTGGGACTACAGGCACACGCCACCACATCCAGCTCCTTTGACACTCCTCAGAAAATTTGTTTATGTGGGTTTATGTCTGTCTTTATTAAACGTATTAGAAATTAAAACGGAGGAATATTAAAAGTATGTATTCGTTAAAAACAACAGTAATAAACCCATTACATGTTAATATAAATAATATTTTTAAATGAAAAATAACTTTTCCAAACCAAAAAATAATACAAGAGTAAAATTGTGTTACATTTTTTATAAGTCTCATTAATGTCTGGCTTAATAGGAGACACCTGGGTTTCATATCTGCTTTTGCATTTGATCTATTATGATAGGATGTTTTGATTGAACTATATCACACATCTATTATTGTGGTAAATATATGCATAACATAAAATTTACCATTTTAATCATTTTAAAGTGTACAGTTCAGTGGCATTAAGTACATTTACATTATTATGCATGCACCACCACTACCATCCATCTCCAGAACATTTTTCTTTTTCTTTCTTTCTTTTTTTTTTTTTTTGAGACAGAGTCTCACTCTGTTTCCCCGGCTAGAGTGCAATGGCTCATCCTAGCTCACTGCAACCTCAGACGCCTGGGCTCAAGTGATCCTTCTGCCTCAGCCTCCCGAGTAGCTGGGACTTCAGGCGTGTGCCACCATGCCTGGCTAATTTTTTCTATTTTTAGTAGAGACGGGTCTTGCTCTTGTTCAGGCTTGTCTCGAACTCCTGAGCTCAAGCATTCCTCCTGCCTTGGCCTCCCAGACAGAACTTTTTTCATCTTCCCAAACTGAAACTCAAAACAATAACTCCCCATTTTCCCCTCCTCCCAACCCCTGGCAACCACCATTCTACTTTTCAATTTGACTATTATAGGTACCTTATATAAGGAATCATATAGTATTTGTATTTTTGTGACTGGCTTATTTCACTTACTCACCATAATATCTTCAAGGTTCATCCACATTGTAGCATGTGTCAGAATTTCCTTCTTTTTTAAGGCTGAATAATATGCCAGTGTGTGTGTGTGTTTACATACACACCACATTTGGTTTGTCCATTCATCTGTCAAGGACACTTGGGTTGTTTCCACCTTTTGTATATTGTGAACAATACTATTATGAACATGGGTGTACAAATACCTGAGTCCCTGCTTTCACTTCTTTAGAGTATATACCCAGAAGTGGAATTGCTAGATCATAATGTACTTCTCATTTCCATTTTTTTTTCTCAAGTTATAGAACGGCACAGGAAGATCATTCCGTTTTGATGGACACTTATATCAGCTCTACTCAAATTGTATTCCGCAGGTGCCAGTGGTGAACTATCACCCATCCACAAGGAGATAAGTACGGAAATTGAGGATAAGCAATTTGACGTGGCCATAACATCTAAGTGCCTGATCACTTTTCTAGTAATCCTTTTTTTCTCTACAAAGATATCAGTCTGTGACAGATTGGAAATTTACCAAAAAAAAGGAAAAAAAAGAAAAAAAAAAAACCCTGGTCCTTTACCACAGGTAGTTTGAGAATCACTGATTGAGATAGTTTCCAGGTTTTTTTTCCCCATCAACTCTTTTATTGTGGAGAGTGTTTCTCTAAGGTAGGTACTAAAGAGTGGAATTACTGGGTCAAAGGGTATGTACATTTTACATTTTAATAGTGCAAAATCGTTCTCCAAAAAGGCAGAATATTTCTAGCAACAGTATATGAGAATACCTATTTCCCTACACCCCTGCCAACATTTATCAATCTTTTAAACTTTTGTTAATCTTATGTCTTCTCCTTATTCATAGTTATTTGATTATTAGTGAATTTAAGTATCCCTTCCTATTTATTAACTCTTTGCTGTTGCTTTTTGTTAATTGCTTGTTTTATCTTTTGCCCATGTTTCTATAGGGTTATTTGCTTTTTCATACTGATTTGTAGGAGTTCTTTGTATTTTTTGGATATTAATTATCCTTTTACTATGTGTGTTACAAATATTTCCCCTTAATCTACCTTCTTTTGTATTTATTTATGGTATCTTTATTTTTTTATTTTTAACTTTTTTTAAAATTTCTTTTTTTCCCATAGAGACAAGGTCTCACTATGTTGCCCAGGCAGGTCTTGAACTCCTGGCCTCAAGTGATCTTCCCACCTCAGCCCTCCCAAAGTGCTGAGATTATAGGCGTGAGCCACTGCACCCGGCCTATTTATGGTATCTTTAGAACAGAAATTTTAAATTGATGTGGTCAGATATATCCTCCTTTTTCTTTGTGGCTTTTGCTTTTTTTTGTCTAAGATGGCTGTTCCTACTCAAGGTTTTAAACATATTTACTTATATTTTCTTCTCATATGTTTTTTCTCCCCCTTTTTTATAGCTTTATTGAGGTATACTTGATGTACACTAAACTGCACATAAAGTATATAATTTGATGAATTTTGACATATGTACACACATGAAATCACCACAATCAAGATAAGGAACATGTCCATCACCTCTGAAAATTTCCTTGTGTGTCCCTTTGTTCTCATAAATTTCTAAGTGCGCATGTGTGCGTATGTTCATGCATGCATGGACATGTGCAGGGAATATCCATTTTCTCATTTTTTAATTAAAATAAATTTACATAGTAAAATTCACTATTTCTAAGTGTACATTTCTGCAAATACTGACAAATGCATGCAGTCATAACAACCACCACAATCAAGATATAGAATAGTTCCATCACCTCAAAAGATTCCTGGTTCCCCTTTATAGTCAACTCCTCCCCACTACTTCCCAGTAATCACTGCTTTTCTGTCACAATAATTTTGCCTTTTCTTTTCTTTTCTTTCTTTTCTTTTCTTTTTTCTTTTGAGAAAGGGTTTTGCTCTGTTGCTTGGGCTAGAGTGCAGTGGTGTCAACATAGCTTACTGCAACCTCAAACTCCTGGGCTCAAGTGATCCTCCCACCTTAGCCTCCTGAGTAGCTGGGACTACAGGCATGGGCTACCATGCCTGGCTAATTTTTCTATTTTTTACAGACGGGGTCTTGCTCTTGCTCAGGCTGGTCTTGAACTCCTGGCCTCAAGTGGTCCTCCCATCTTGGCCTCCCATAGTGCTAGGATTACAGGTGTGAGCCACCAAACCCAGCCAGTTTTGCCTTTTCAAACTGGTCACATAAATGAAATCATACAGTACATAACCTTTTGAGACTGGCTTCTTTCAATCATCATAATGCCTTTAAAATGTATCCATGTTTTTTCATATATCGGTGGTTTCATCCTTTTTATTGCTGAGTACTATTCCATTGTATGGATGTACCATGGTTTGTTTTTCCATTCCCCAGTTGAAGGTCATTTGGGTTGTTTACAGTTTTTGGTGGTTACAAATACAGTCACTATAAATATCAGCTTCAGATTTTTGTGTGAATATAAGTTTTCATTTCACTTGGGCAAATGCCTAGGAGTGAGATTGCTGGGTTGTATTGTCAATGTATGCCTAACTTTATAAGAAACTTCCAACTGTTTTCCAAAGTGGATGTACCATTTTGCATTCCCACCAGCAATATATGAGAATTCCAGTTATTTCTAGTTCTTCAGCACTTGGTAGTATCAATTTTTCTCTTTTAATTTTAGATGTTCTAACAGGTATATAATGGTATCTCGTTGTGGTTTTAATTTGCATTTTCCTGATGACTAATGTGCTTATTTGCCATGTGTATGTCTTCATTGGCATAGTGTCTCTTCAAATCTTTTGCCCATTTTAAAAAATTGGGTTATTTGTTTTCTTGAGTTTTGAGAGTTCTTATATATTCTCAATACAAGTCCTTTTTATCAGCTATGTGATTTGTAAATATTTCCTGTTAGTCAGTAGCTTGTCTTTTCATTGTCTTACCAGTATCTTTTGAAGCACAGAAATCCATAATTTTGATGAAGTCCAATTCATCAGTTTTTTCATTTATGGCTCATGCTTTTGGTTTCATATCTAAGAAATCTTTGTCCAACATGAGGTTGTTTCTAAGTTGGATTTTTAGGTTTTTTTCTTTAAGCTGTCTAGAATTTATTTTTGTGAAAGGTGTGAGATATCACTATAACTTAATTTTTTTCCGAATATGTAGCTAATTATCCCAACGCTATTTATTTTGTCCGATGATTTAAAATGCCACCTTTATTATATGCCAAATTCTCTTATACACTTGAGTCTGTTTCTGCACCATCTATTTTGTTTCACTGATGTTTGTTGTTTTCAAACATTTCTTGGCTAACTAGCTCATTTTTCCTCCTACAAGAATTTTTAGAATCAGCCAATAAATTCCACAAAAAAAAACCTTGTTGAGATTTTAGTTGAGATTATATAGAATTTTCAGCTTAATTTGGGGAGAGTGGATATCTTTACATTATTGAGTTTTCCCAACCAGGAACATGGTATATCCATCCCTCTATTTATTTAGGTCTTCATTAATGGTATGTCTCTCTTTTTATTTAGGCCTCCTTTATGTTTTATATTATTTTGTAATCCTTTGTTTACTTCTCTCTCTTTCTCATCTGTAAACTTTTTGAGTTTAGGGACTTTTTTGTTTCATCTCTATATTTACACTGCCTTGACATATAATAGGTTGCTCAGTAAATGTTTGACGAACAAATTACACTACATTGATTGTTCCAGAATTTGATTAAAAACTGTAGACTTTTCTTCACAAGTGCCTGGTTGGTGAGGGGGGAGACTATAGACTTTTTGAATCCCAATTCTGAAATGGTTAAAAAAACCCTGTAGACTTCCCCCCTAGAGAAATGCAGTTACACACAGAATTTTGCATAAAGTTTCAAACCTGGACATTCTCCCCGATGCTTATCCATAAGCCTTAGGTTAAATACCCCTAATCAGAAGTGATAAATCTTGTAATAGTGGTCATGTAAATTACTGTGGTACTTTAGTGAAAGATTTCATAATTCAACCACAGGCTACCAGGGAAGGCTTCATAGAAAAGATAGTTTTTGGCCTGAGATTTAAAGAATGAATAGGCATTTCCTGGATTTTCAAGGGCAGGGGAAGGGCATTTTAGGTCAAAGGATCCAGTTAACTTGAAAACTAGTTTATCCTGCAAACCTTTTGATCATTTCCTGTTTTGTTCACTCTTTCTTGAACCCCTTTGGCTTCTTCCTGCCCTTCCGCACATTCCCTTACCCCCAATCACCCACCCACTGTTGCCTCTCTTGCCAATTATTTGCACTGTGTATTCTGGAATCTGATTCCATTGTAGATAAACTCTACTGTACCCTAAATTTCCTCCCCAAATTATCTGTCCACTTGCTTGCTTTAACTGAAACCTGGCTTCTCTCTAAGAGTATGCCTTCCTTAATGCTATGGCTCTTGAGTGGAAGCCTCACATAGTTTTAACAAATCTCCTTACTGGTGAACATTTAGGTTGTTTTTTTGCTATTACAGACAATGCTGCAGTGAGCATACTAATACATGCATGTTTGTGTACATGTGAATATATCTGCAGGATAGACTTATGTAATTGGAACTGCTGAATTAAATGATATGAACATTAAAAAGTTTGATAAATACTGCCAAATTTTTATCCAGAAAGTTTGTTCTAATGTACATTCTTACCAACTGTACACGAGTGCCCATTTTCTTATACTTCACCAGTACTGGAGAGTTAATAATCATTGTAATTTTTATTTGTTTCACAAGAGAAGTCATCACCATTCTTATTCTTCTTTAATCTAGACTTTTGCTTTCAACCCTCAGATTAAAAATCTCAGCCAGGGATGGTGGTTCATGCCTGTAATCTCAGCACTTTGGGAGGCTGAGGCAGGAGGATCGCTTGAGGCCAGGAGTTTGAGAGCAGCCTGGGAAACTTAGTGAGACCCTGTCTCTACAAAAAAATTTTTTAAAAATTAGCTGGGCATGGTGGCGAGTGCCTGGAGTCCCAGCTACTCAGGAGGCTGAGGTGGGAGGATCCCGTGTGGCCAGTTCAAGGCCAGCTTGAGCAACATAGTGATACCCCATCTCAAAAAAATTTTTTTTAATTTTTGAAAAATGTAAAAATGTGTCTTATTATTATAAAAGTAATATATATTATAAAAAATTTTCTTAATGACATAAATCTATAACCTGGAGAACATAAGTCCCTTGTAATTCTATCACTCTGAGGTAACTGCTGTTAAGAATTTAGTGTAAGTCTTCCAGAATTCTGTCTATGCATATATTTATATATCTTTATAATAGTGGGCATAAACTATGTTTTATACACTATGTTGCAACTTCCTTTTTGCATAATGTATTTTTGATATTTTTATTGTTTCACTACACGTAGCACCAACTCATTAATTTTAACAGCTGCATAATGTTCCATTGCATACATGGACCACCATTTTATTTAGTCAAACTTACTGATAGACATTTGGATTGTCCTAATGTTTGACTATTACAAATACTGCTGCATTCTTTTTTTTTGCATAGGTTACATGCAAAACTACATTCTTTGTACACATGTATTTCTGTGGGATAAATTTTTAGAAATGTATTTTAATACAGTCAAATAGCCCCCTAGATTCTACCAATTTACATTCCCACTAACAGGGTATAAAAGTGTGTTTTCCCCATATACTTGCCAATATTAGGTATTATCAATCATTTTTCATCTTTATCAACATGATAGGTGAGAAATAGCTTGTTTTAACTTGTTTTTCTTTATTTCATGCTGTTTTTAATCTTTTTTTGCACCTGACAGTATGTTTTGGACATTTTTCTATGTCAATGAATATAGATTACATTATCATTTTAAATGGCTATGTAAGCCAGGTGCAGTGGCCTGTGCCTGCAGTCCCAGCTACTTGATGGGCTGACGTGGGAGGATCCCTTGAGCCCAGGAATTTAAGGGTGCAGTGCGCTATGATCACACCTGTGAGTAGCCGCTGCACTCTAGCCTGGGGATCATAGTGAGACTCTGTTTCTATTAAAAAAAAAAAAGAAAAAAGGCTGTGTAGCATTTCATTGTGGATGTGTAAAATAATTTTATCTTGATGGACATTGTTTGTTTTCAATTTTTTGTTCTCATGATAAACATTCTTACCGATGTATCTTTGTGTACTTGTTCAGTTCTCTCCTTAAAATAAAATGCATTACTTGTAAATGCATTTATTAACCAACATTTAATTACTTCAAAATCTGTGGCTTATAAGGAGCTGTATTTTGTGTAGTGCTTCTTTTGCTCAGCATAATGTTTTTGAGAGTTATCCATGTTATTGTGTGTATCAAGTTTGCTTCTTTTCATTACTGAGTAGTATCCCATTGTATGGATATGCCACAGTTTATCCATTTTATTATTGATAGACATTTGGATTATTTACAGGTTTTGGATATTATGAATAAATCTGCAAAGAACATTCTAGTACAAGTCTTGTTGTAAACATGTGCTTTCGGTTTTTTTGGTGGGGGGTAAATACCTAGAAGCAGAATTGCTAGACCACGGGGTAGACGTATATTTAAATTTATAAGAAACTTCCAGGCTGGGTGCAGTGGCTCGTGCCTGTAATCCTAGCACTTTGGGAGCCGAGGCAGGAGGACTGCTTGAGGCAAGGGGTTCAAGAACAGCCTGGGCAACATAGCGAGACTCCCATCTCTACAAAAAATTTAAAAGTTAGCTAAGCATAGTGGTACATGTCTGTAGCTCTAGCTACTCAGGAGGCTGAGCCAGGAGGATCGCTTGAGCCCAGGAGTTGGAGGTTGCAGTGAGCTGTGATCGCACCACTGCACTCCAACCTGTGCTTACCTAATCATTTTCTTAATGGTGGTTTTTGATGAGCAGGTTTTTAAATTCAGAGGAAATCTAATTTATCATTTTTTCTTTTATGACTATAGCTTTCTGTATTCTAAGAAACTTTTGTCTATCCTCAAGCCGCAAAGATTCTCTTCTGGGTTTTCTTCCAGAAACTTTATAGTTTTAACATTTGTATTATATGTTTAGTTCCATGATCCATCATCAGTTAATTTTGGGGTATGGTGTAGGGTCAGGGTCAAGGTTTATTTTTTTCCATATGAATATCTGGTTATTCTAGTACCATTTGTTGAAAAGACTTTCCTTTCCCCAATCCAATATTGCTTTGTCAAAAATCAAATGACTTTATATGGGTAGGTTTATTTCTGGGCTCTCCATTCTGTTCCATTGATCTATTTGCCTATCAAATACTGTAGCTTTATAGTAAGTCTTAATGTCAGGAATATAGATCCTCCAACTTAGTTGTTATTTTTCAAGATTGCTTTGGACATTTTAGGTCCTCTGCATTTCCATATACATTTTAGAACCAGTTTGTCTGTTAAAAAAAACCTGGTGGGATTATGATTGCAATTGAATGGACTCTATAGATGAATTTGGGGAGGATTGATATCTTAACAATATTGAGTCTTCCAATTTGCATGAGCATGGTATATCTATTTATTTCAGTCTTTTAGAATTTCTCTTAGCAATGTTTTGTAGCTTTCAATGTAGAAGTTCCTAAATCAGTTTTGATGGATGTTATCAAATGCCTTCTAGAAAGGTTTACCTTACTACCACTAGCACATTTTCTCATACTCTGAACACTGGATGGATTTTATGTCTTTTTATTCTTTGCCAGTCCTCATAGATGAAAAATTAGTGTCTCAGTTTTATTGATATTTCTTTGATTACTGGTGAGGTTAACATTTTCACACACTGTATTTGTTGACTATTTGTATATAATTTTTCATGAATTGCCTGTTCTTGTCCTTTGCCCATTTTTCTATTGGGGTATTCATATTTTTCATGTTAATATGTAATGATTTGTAAAAGCTTTTTGTATGTCAGGGAGATACGTGTGTATGTATAACTAGAAAAGTAGGTAGTATTGTAGGGAAGCGATTGAGGCTGAGAAAAGCTAAATGACTTTGCCTAAGGTCATACAAATAATAAAAGACGAGCAAAGATTTGAATCCTGGTCTATGTGACACAAAATACCATGTTCTTTCTGTTATAGAAAGCTGATTTTTAGTCTCTTAATAAATTTTCCAAGTCTTTAAAGATTATTTAATATTACTATCTCCTCTACTAAAAGCTTTAGTTTCAGAATTTGGCTCCTGCTGACAGTCTTGTTAGAATTTTAGAGAACATTTAGTATAGTTTTCCCTTTTTTATTTTGTCATTCAAAGATTTTTTTTACTTATTATTTTGAAATAATTTCAAACTTAAAGAAAAGTTACAGGAATAATACAAAGAACTTCCATATACCCTTTACCCAGATTCATAAATTTTTAACATGTTGCCACATTTGCTTTATCATTCTATCTCTATTTTGTTTCTGAATCACTTAGAATAACCTGCAGACATAAGGCCCCTATACTCCTAAATACTTCAGCATATCTTTCCTAAGAACAAGGACATTCTCTTACAAAACCACAGTATAATGATCAAAATCAGGAAAATTAACATTGATATAATAGTACTGTCCTTAGTCAGATTTTACCACTTGTCCCAATAATGTTCCTTATAGCAATTTTTTTCCCTAGTCCAGAATACAATCCAGAATTATACATTGAATTCAGTTGTCGTGTCACTTTAGTCTCCTTTAGTCTGGAATAGTTTCTCAGCCTTTCTTTGTCTTTCATGACATTGACACTTTTGAGAAGTACTGGCTAGTTATTTTGTAGAATGTCCCTTAGTTTGGGTTTGTCTGATGTTTCCTCATGATTAAATTCAGGCTATGCTTTTTTTTTTGTAGGAATATCACAGAAGTAATGTGTTTTCAGTGCATTGCAGCACGAGGTACATGATGTCAGTTTGCCCCACTATTAGTGATGTTAACTTTGACTATTTGGTTAAAGTAAGGTCTGCCAGGTTTCTCCACTGTAAAGTTACTACTTTTACCTTTGTGATAAATATGCAATTTGTGGGGGGAATACTTTGAAGCTGTATAAATGTCCTGTTCCTCATCAAACTCTTACCTAATAGTTTTTAACATTCATTAATGATTATTGCCTGAATAAGTTATTACTATGATTTTTGAAAAATGGTGATTTTCTAAATATATCATTAGTTTTACATTTATTAGTTCACATTCTACTATAAAGAAGAGCTTTCCTTAGCTTTTGATTTAAAGTGAGAAGAAAAAAAAAAGAGTTTCCCTTTACCCCATGTATTGATTAATTGATTTTTAGTATGGACTCATGGATTCTTATTTATTATGTAGGTTATAATGTTTTGCTGTTATTACTCATTTTGATGCTCAAGTTGGTGTGGATTTGGCCAGTGGAAGCCCCTTCAAGCTTGTCTCTGTGTTCATTGACATGTCTCCACCATTTTTTAGCACTTCCTTACTTTCTGGGACAACAAGAATGTTTCAGACTTATCTTGTATTTTCCCTGCCCTAGCCCTGGAATCAGCTATTTCTCCAAGGAGCCCTGGCTCCTTTAAGTTAGGAATGATATTTAGAAACCAAGATCTGTGTGCTGGATATACTCATTGCTACTAGAATGTCATTGCTTTTGGGCTCTTTTAGCAAAGAGACCTAGAAGTTATCCCAGGCATTTGAATCTCTCTCAGTATTTCCACCAAGTGATTGTAGGTCTGTGCCTGAAACTTCATTGTTTGAGGAAATTGCTCCTGAGACAGTCTCTTCCATTGCTGGGTAGCTCTGATACTTGACAACACTTTATATTTGAAAACAATGGTCATTGGTTTTCTCTACTAAATCTTGTCTCCACTGTGCTAAACATCTGCAGTTTGCAGTTCCTTTATTGCCATTACTCTCATGGCAGAGTTTTAAGATATACTCATCATTCTGGTTATTCTGTTCTGTTCTGTTCATACTTCAGTTCATTAATATCTCTTTAAAGATTGGCATCTAGAATGAAATGTGCTATTTCAGGTACATGTTCTGATCAGTACAGAGGAGTGGATCAATGACTTTGTTCTAGACTCTATGCTACTACTCATGCAGGCCAAGATTGTTAGCTTTTTTCTTTTTTTGACAGCCACATCAATCATTCTGTTGACTTATGTTGAACCTATAGTTAGTTGAAATCCCTAAGACTTTAACTCTGCTGTGTTCATCCATTTGGTACTTGAACACTTGTGTTTTAGGACCTAGTATGAGGCTTTAATTTGATCTCTTTGTTTTCAGCTTGTTAAATTTAGCCTATCATTCCTGCTTGTCAAACTTATTTTGAATCCCAAATGTCATCCAGATGTACTAGCTTCTTTTCCAGCTTATCATCTGCAAATTTGACTAGTATGCCATTAGTGTCTTCATACAAATAACTATTTAAAAATATCAAAAAGGGAAGAGTAGAGCTCAAATCTTTTCAGCTTGACTAGACACTTTCTCCCGTGTTGAAATCAATCTATCAAATAAGGGTTTGCTGCTGTTCATCTACCTTCAGCTGCTGTTATATATAGGATCTGAGCCAACAGACTTGTCACAATACTGCCTGGAACCAATTTCTAGTCTTTTCCTGGGGTCAGTGCTTTAGGATTATAGGGAGGCTTGTTTCCTGTAAAATGGGGCCTTTCACATAGTCCAAACTTACTATTCTTGAGTGGAGATTGTCCTGGTCTGGCTCAGTCTGTGTCCTCCTTAGTGCCAGAGGCAAAGAAAAATGTTTCAGGCAGCCAAGGCTATTCTACTTAATCATACACTCTTCATTGAATCTAAGGAACTTCAGAGGTCATGTAGTTCAAGCTTCTGAAATCTGACTGATAAAAACCTATTAATGTGCCCTTTTATTTTAGTGCTATATCAGTCAACAAGTGCTATATACCTTAAGTATATAAGTTAAAGGAGGAAAGGTGCCTTATAGAAAGGCGCTCTCAGAATTTGCAAATAAGGATGGGAAAAGGTCATTGTCTGAAAATGAAGTAAAATGAAACATATGGATAAAAATAGCTATCTAAAAGCATACATCTACAGAATTAATCTCCCTAAGAGAGAGCTAAGTTTTCTTTTAATGAGACTAGGGTATTTGTCAAGTTTCCATCAAAGACCAGAGTATGGCCTCAGGAAAAAGAGGATGAAATGTAATAATGTAAAGAAATCCTAACTTACTCAACTGCTTTATAACTTGACCATCTGAAATATCAATTATGAACAGAAGGGCAAAGGGTTATCTGGAAGGAGTCTGGAAAGAGGAAGAATGGCATTTTGTTTCCTTAGCCTGTTCTGGAGGTTCTTTTTGTTAATTATTTTTAATTACACAGGTAATATATGAGTACATTCTTCTTATAAAAATACTAAAACATTATAGGTAAAAGTAAGTTCCCTTTCACCAATCCTCTTGTCCCTAATTCTGGTTAGGCTTTTTATAGAAAAATTTTGAGTAAAGAACAATAGTTTATCAGGCTTATATATTCTGATGTTAATATATTCTTTCTGGATATAGACTACCTTTGTTTAAAAACTGTGCTCACAAATCAACCTTTTAATATATAGTCTGGCCTGCTGAATTTGCCTGCCTTCCTAGAGGGACTACCTTGTACATATGGCCAAGCCCTAGTTCTTGAGATAAGTCTATTTCCTTTTGTAAACTAATACATTGGCATATAATCCAGCTAATTGTGGGACTGGCTAGTTTGTCTCACTGAGCACCTTCAACCATTGTGATGCCACAAAGATGTTACC
The DNA here is from genome assembly GCA_023783475.1 of Daubentonia madagascariensis. Taxonomy (NCBI): domain Eukaryota; kingdom Metazoa; phylum Chordata; class Mammalia; order Primates; family Daubentoniidae; genus Daubentonia; species Daubentonia madagascariensis. The sequence continues at coordinate 3,867,842 of JAKFHU010000795.1, read as the reverse complement.
TACCTACGAGTTGTTGTTCTATAGTCAGCAACTAAGCCTCCTCATTTCAAACAGCTCTCTGAGTTCTGTGTGTATAGTGGAGGATAAAGGATGTAAAGAAAATTTTTTAAAAAGCTCCATGAGGAGTTTATAGTTTTACTGGGAAGACTAGATGTGCATGTGAGCCATTTCTTGAAGGGGACAATAGTATACATTCTTATTGTAATATAAGGTATATAGCAAAGGGTTAATTGGACAGCATAAATGAGTGCTGTACAAATTCATATCCTCCTTCAGTTCCTGTGATCTCTCCTTCTTCCCCTTCATTCACCCTTTATTTCCTTACCTCCCACTCTTCAATTCACTATGATCTGGCTTCTCTGCTGCCATTGGCCTGAAATTGCTTAGGGTAGAAGATATGGGGCTACAGGGATATGTTGTGCTTTCCTGTTTTTCGCTAGGGTCATCTTGTCCATCCTCATGGCTTCAACTGCTTACTATACACTGACTTCACACAAATGTATGCTCAACCCAGGCCTCTTCTCTGAGCTTCAGACCCTGTATATCCATCTGCCTGGGTGGATGTTCCATAGGCATCTCAAATTCACTATTTCTGGTCTGGCACAGTGGCTCACACCTGTAATCCCAGTACTTTGGGAGGCCGAGGCAGGAGGATCCCTTGAGGCCAGGAGTTCGAGACCAGCCTGGACAACATAACAAGACCCCATCACTACAAAAAATTTTTAAAAATTAGCCAGACGTAGTGGCACACTCCTGTAGTCCCAGCTACTCAGGGGGCTGAGGTGGGAGGGTCACTTGAGCTCAGGGGTTTGAGGTTATAGTGAGCTATGATCATGCCACTGCACTCTATCCTGGGCAACAGAGTGAGACCCTGTCTCTTAAAAAAAAATCGCTATTTCCCATACTGAGCTCATTCTTTCCCTATCCCTACCCCTCTCTCTGCCTGAAACTGTTCCTCCTCTTGTGTTCCTTGTGTTAGTGAATGGAACAACCATCATCCCAGTTCCTCAAGCTGAAACCTTCATACCATCCTTCCTCTAGTTATTCTACCACAAAATCCTTTCAGGTTTATTTGCTAAATATTCATTGAATCCATATACTTCTCCTTATTCCTACTGCCATTACCCTGGTCCAGGTGACCATCATCTCAAATCTGAACTATTGCCACTGTCTTAATTCATCTACCTACCCCTACTCTTATCCTACCCCCAAATCATTTCTCACACTATAGCCAGGGAACACATTCCAAAACAGAAACCCTTCAGTGACTTCCCAGTCCCCTTAAGAGAAAATCCAAAATTCTTTAAGTGGCTACAAGACCCTACATCTGACTCCTACATCAACTTCATTTATCACCACTCTTTGTCTCAAACTCTGTACCTCAGCCATTCTAAATTCCGTTTTCTATTCTTGGAGTATGCCATGCTCTCTTTCTTTTGAACCCAAGCCTTCACACATACTACTCCAGTGTCTGGTTCTTGCACTTTTAGTGATGCTGTGACTGAGCAGTAGGTACAGATTGGTGACAGCTTGATCCTTCCATTGTAAAATTCCTCATTGTCTTTCTCATCCATTCTCATTGTCTCAAAGGCAACCTTGTTGTTTAACATCCATCGGTGATCATTATCTGAATTGTTTATTTCATAAAGCGATTCTAAATGGTGATTTTTTAAGTTCTGTCATTCCTTCTGCATCTATTAGCTGAAATTCTTTTCTAAAGAATTTTCCCTTACCAACGAGATCTATTTGGTACCCTAAAATAACTGTTTGTACATGATTGGCAGGGTGGATGTCAAATTCTTTTGTGGTTGTATTTTTTTTTTTTTTTTTTTTTAGAGACAGGGTCTCTCTCTGTCACCCAGGCTGGAGTGCAGTGGTATGATCATAGCTCACTGTAACCTCAAACTCCTGGGCTCAAGTGATCCTCCCACCTCAGCCTCCGAGTAGCTAGGACTACGGGTGCAGATCCACCACACCTGGGCAATTTTTAAAAAATTTTGTAGAGATGGGGTCTTTCTATATTGCACAAGCTGGTCTCAAACTCCTGGCCTCAAGGGATTCTCTCACCTCGGCCTCCCAAAGTGCTGGGATTATAGGTGTGAGCCACTGTGCCCAGCCTGGTTGTGTTTTTAAAAGTTCATTTAAATTAGTAATTTGAAGCTTTGGACAATTTTGGACAATGGTCAGAGAAACCATTTAGAAGTGGTGGTTATGTTTCCAGAATAGCAGATAAAAGCCCACTTAATCCACAGGGTAAATGAAACATTACACATAGAAATGAAAAAGAAAATATTTTTGTAATATCAGTTATTAAACAAAAGAAAACAATGAGTTTTTAAAGTTTAACTTGAGTGCTAGTACTTGAGAGAAAAGCAGTCTTAATTAGAGGAAGAAGAGGTAGTTGGATACGTATGGTGATTTGAAGGGCTCTGCTGAGTACTTTCAAGGGCCTTTAGAGTTTGATGGCACTGGTTCTTATGTCTAATTTCACTGCAGATTTAAACTATTTCCATTTCTTTGACAGGTGTTATTACCAACACTTCTCTTATATTCAGCAACTAGGGCCCATGATCAAGATAATTTTTGGCTCATAAATGGACAGGCACATTTCCTAGTATGCCAAGTATTAGGGGAAGTTAAAAAGGTGGATGTGAGTGAGTGAAATGAAGTGAACTGAGCTGAAAGTAGTATAAAACAAGAAGGAGGAGGAAGTAAAAGTTTCATGCCAGGACTTTGTGGTATAAGGAGGGACTAGGGCCAGGACTAGGGTGAGGCAAGCAAAGTGCCTATAATGGAGATCCTACACTTGATTGACCCTGACAGTGAATGCCTCCTTAAAGTTTGTGCCCTAGAACAGTGACTCTGAGGTCTGTCAGTGTGAAACAGGGCAGTGAGAGCCATGGAGGGACTAGATATTAAGGCTCTAGGAGTCCTAGTAATAGGTCCTGGGTATAGGAGTTAGAACCCAGGCAAAGACTCTAGTGCTGTACTTAAGAGCCCAGAGCTTATATGATAGGAGGATTAGGGTCAAAACCAAAGTAGACTGAATATTGGAGGTCAAGAAAGGCTTCACACGGCCGGGTGCAGTGGCTCACGCCTGTAATCCTAGCACTCTTGGAGGCTGAGTCGGGAGGATCGCTTGAGGTCAGGAATTCGAGACCAGCCTGGGCAAGAGTGAGACCCCATCTCTATAAAAAAAAATAAATAAATAAATTTTAAAAAAAGAAAGGCTTCACAGAGATGGAGACCTGTGCTGGAGTCTAAATGATGAGTCAGAAAACTCTTCCGAGGCCAAAAAGGTATGGGAAGAAGTGTGATAGCAAAGACAGAGAAATCATCAGGTACAAAGGCGTGGTGGTGTGAAATAGGTTTAATGGCTGGAATTTAGGGAGTGGTAAGAGATGAGGTCAGGGACCACGTTATGGAGGGCTTTATAGGCCATACTGTAGATTTGGACTTTATCTCTGTGGACCTTGGGAAACCACTGAAGGTTTTTTATGCTTGCAATTTATGTGGTCAGATTTGTGAACTTAAAAAAATTATTAAACATTTTCAAATGTACTCATAAGTAAAGAGAATAGTATAATGAATCCTCATATACCCATTAATCACATTCAATAATTATCAAGATTTTGCCAGTCTTGTTTCAGCCATCTTTTTTATTTTTTTATTTTCTTTTTCCTTTAGTTTTTAAAAATTTGCCAAAATATTTTAAAGCAAATCCCAGACATCATGTTATTTTACCCCTACATATTCAGTAGGCATGTCTAAAAAGTACAGACATTTTCTTATGTAACCACCCTGTCATTGTGCTATCTTAAAAATTAAAAACTCGTTAATAGCATCTAATACTCAGTTTACTATTAAATTTTTCAGATTGTCTCAGAAGATTGTCTAATAGTTGGTTTATTCATATCAGCTTTGAAACAAGATCCATACATTACATTTGGTTATTATCTCTTTAGTCTCACTTAATCGAGAGCAATCTGTGCCTCACTTTTTTTCTTTTCCAAGCCATTGGCTTGTTGCAGAAAGTGGGTCAGGTGTCCTATAGAATATCCCACATTTTGGATTGGTTTGTTTTCTTTATCATGCTGTCATTTACTTTATTCCTCTATACCTCATGTTTTTCTATAATAGAAGTTAGCTTTAGAGGCTTGATAATATTCAGATTCAACTTTTTTTTTGGTAAGAATATTTCACAGGGATGGCTATGTAATTCACTTTGAATCACATCTGGAGGCACAGTTCCATTCCACTTTTAATGAACAAATGACAGTCTGATTCTTCATTATGATGTTTCCCATCAACCTTTCATCTAATAGTTTAATCCATTGATGACTATTGGTAGAATTAATTATTTTACTAGAGGTTTCAAAATGGTGATTTCCTAATCTTTTTGTTTGTTTGTTTGTTTTTGTTTTTGTTTTTGTCACTCTCCACAATGAGGTCAGATGATTTCCTAATCTTATTTTCTACATTAATTAACTGGAATTCTTGTGAAAGTAAACTTTTCCTCATCAACTAGGACTATTCGGTTACCTCTACAGGAAGGCAGAAGAAATGATTAATTCTTTCCTTAATTACCAATTTTCAGAATAAAGAGTTGGTACCCTACTTACTTTTGATGATATCCAATGAGTTGTATGTGTTCGTTCTTTCTCTATCATTATGAACCCCCTTTTAAAAATGTATATCACATGTACCCCATAAATATGTACAACTATTATGTATCCATAAAAATTAAAAATAAAAAATTTTAAAAATTAAAAATGTATTCAATGGGTTTCAATTGTATCCATAAAATTATTAATCTATTATGTATCAATAAAATTTTAAAATAAAAAAAAATTTTAAATTAAAAAATGTATTCAATGGGTTTCAATTGATTGCATTAATTAGTCTTATTAATGCTCAAATCATCCCATCTTTTGCCAATGTGTTGTCTCTTGTATCCCTTGACATGACTCGTTAGTGTTCCATAGCTTGCTTGATTTCTGGCACAAGGCTTATCTTGTATATTTCCTGCCCCAGACCTGCCATTTCTCCAAGGAGCCCTAGTTGATTTATATTTTCTTTTTTTAAAAAAAGCTTTATTGAAGTATAATTTACATAGCATAAAATTCACCCATTTTAAATATACAATTCAATAATTTTTAGTAAATTTATAGAGTTGTACAACCTTGGCCACAATCCAGTTTTAGAACATTTCCATCAAACTAAAAGATCCCTCTTACCCTTTTGTGGTCAATCCTCTTTCCCACCCCTAGCCCCAGGCAACCACTAATCTGCTTTCTCTCTATATAGATTTGCCTTTTCTAGAGATTTCACATAAATGGAATCATACACTATATAGCTTTTTGCATCTGGCTGCTTTCACTTAGCATTAATTTTTTTTAATTGAGAAATTCACATACCATAAAATTCACCATTTTAAAGTGTATAACTCAGTGGTTTTTAGTGTAAACACAAGGTGGTCCAACTATAATCATCTAATTCTAGAACATTTTCATCACACCAAAAAGAAATCCCACACCCATTAGCACTTGCTTCCCATTTCCTCCCTACCCCCAGCCCCTGGTAGCCACTAATCTACTTTCTGTCTCTATGGATTTGCCAGCTCTGGACATTTCATATAAATGGAATCATACAATATGTCGTCTTTTGGGTCTGGCTTCTTTCACTTAGCATAGTATTTAAAAGGTTCATCCATGTTATATCATGTATCAGCACTTCATTCCTTTTTATGGCTGAATAATATTCCATTGTATGACTATGCTATATTTTGTTTATCCATTCATCAGTTGATGAACATTTTAGGTTGTTTCTGCTTTTTGGGTTATATAGTAACTTTATGTTTAGCCTTTTGAGGAACTGCCACACTGTTCTCCAAAGCACTTGTACCATTTTACATTCCCACCAGTAGGGTATAGGGGTTTCAGTTTTATCCACATTCTTGCCAACGCTTGCTTATTGTCCATCTTTTTTTTTTTTTTTTCCTTTCAGATCTAGACCTGCAGATGGTCCATATTTTTGAGGATAGACATCCTACTGGGTGTAGCCACTTCTGAAAACAGTCTGGCAGTTCCTCAAAAGGTTACACTTAGGGTTCTGACCCATACTTCCTAGAGGTTGTTGTAGTTTTGTTTCTTTTTTTATTTGTTTAGTGACTTGCCTGAACTAATTTTGTCGATTTTATGTAATTACACATTCCTCTTCAGTGTGTGGCCCATCAATGTTTCTGCTCAGTTTTTTAAAAAACTATTTTTATTTCTAAACCTGGCTTCCTACAGGTCATATCTAGGTCAGGCTGACTTAGTGGTCAGCCAGTGATTTGTTAGAGGTTGTCCTTAAATACCTTGGACCAATATGTCTTCTACCCTTTGCTGATGGAATTGTGTGTGGTTTGGGAAACACTCAAAGTTCAGGGAGTTTACAAGTCTTCCCTGACTTTTACTTTCTGATAGGCCTTCTCATTGTCTCTTCTGTGCCTGTGCAAGGCCTCACATTCAGCCAAGGAAACGTAAATAACTAAGGCCCTCTCCAGTACCCTGAGCTTGAGTGCGGTCTTGCACGTGCACATAGACTTCTAGACCACCAGGGTTTGAGGGAGCTTATCAAGCCCCACTATGGCTGTCTTGTTTTCTGGATTTCTCTGCTAAACTTTGGGCAGGTCTATTCTGTTGCTTGCCCCAACCAATATTGTGACCTCAGGTAACTGATGTTGGCTTTCCTTGACTGTATGTCACTGAGTTTGCTATTGTTTTCAACACCCCTGGGCATAGGACTTTTTTGGTGTTCATTTCTAATCAAGTAATTCCCCTCCAGCAGCTACATTACTGTTTTTTATGGCTTGCCTTGCCAGCCCTTGTAAAATCAACTCCAATGGACCTGGAAGGGGAGATGGGAGTAGCCTCAGGCTAAAGTACCATAGACTTCCACTGTTCTGTTAAGTGGAAGGTTCAATAGGTTTTCTTAAACACTTCTTTTTTTTTTAACACTTTTGCCTCCGTACTTTTATTTATTATTTAATTTCAAAATATTAAGGGGGTACCTTTTGTTACATGGCTTGAGTTAGGGCCATAGGTGTGCCCATCACCCAAATAGTGTTCATTGTACCCGTTAGGTAGGTTTTTGCCCCTCCTCTCCTCCTCCCTCCCCCCTGCTTGATTTCCACTGAGTTTTACTTCCCTCTGTGCACATGTGTGCTTGTTGGTTAGTTCCAATTTAATAGTAAGTACATGTGGCGTTTGTTTTTCCATTCTTTAGATACTTCACTTAGGAGAATGGTCTTTAGTTCCATCCAAATTGTTGCAAAAGGCATTAATTCATCCTTTTTTATGGCTGAGTAGTACTCCATGGTACACATATACCACATTTTATTAATCCACTCATGAATTGATGGGAACTTGGGTTGGTTCCACATCTTTGCAATTGTGAATTGTGCTGCAATAAACATTCTAGTGCAGGTGTCTTTTTGATAAAATGACTTCTTTTCCTTTGGGTAGATACCCAGTGGTGGGATTGCTGGATTGAATGGTAGGTCTACTTTTAGTTCTTTAAGGAATCTCCATACAGTTTTCCATAGAGGTTGTACTAATTTGCAGTCCCACCAACAGTGTCTAAGTGTTCCTTTCTCTCTGCATCCATGCCAGCATCTATTGTTTTTGGACTTTTAAATAAAAGCCATTCAACAGGAGTAAGGTGATATTTCATTGTGGTTTTAATTTGCATTTCCCTGATGATTAGTGACGTTGAACATTTTTTCGTATGTTTATTGGCCGTTTGTCTATCTTCTTTTGAAAAACTTCTGTTCATGTCTTTTGCCCACTTTTTAATTGGGTTGTTTGGTTTTTTCTTGCTCATTTGTTTGAGTTCTTAAACACTTGCTAATTTGTTTAATTTTGGTATTTCCAGAGTCCTGAAATTGTTGTTTTTGACAATTTTGTATAGTTTTATCATTGTTTTAAGGAGAAGAGGATTTTCTGAGCTCCTCACTCTGCCATTCCAGAAGTCCTGACCAATTTATGTTTTAAAAGATCATTTTTAAGTGTTCTTACCACAAAAATTAAGTATGTGAGGTAATACATATGTTAATTATTAGCTCAATTTTGCCATTCCACAATGTATACATATTTTAAGACATTATGTTTTACACCATTAATATATGCAATTTTAATTGTCAATTTTAAAAAAAGATCATTCTTTTTCATGTCTTTAAAAGCCTGTGCTGTAAAAAAAATTTTTAAATTTTTAAAAATAAGGGGGGCAGGTGGTGGGAAAAAAAAATAAATAAAAAATAAAAATAAATTAAAAAAGAGATCATTCTGATAGCAGTGGAAGATGGTCTGGGTGGAGGGGAAACTGGTAGTCAGGAGTATAGAATTTTACTCAGCAGCACTTTGTAATCTGTAAGCAGAAATGGAGAATATAAATAGTTGGGTTGATTTGTGGGTAAAGATTGACATAATAGGTATGGTGGAAAATCAATGTTACAGGAGAATTGAGAGTGTTGGTTACTGTCATTGAAGTTCCACTGTCCATGGAATCTTAGGTAGAGAAGGAAGTTTCAAAAGGACATGATGGCCTCGGAGAATAGGTAAGAGGGCTAATGAATTAAGGCCTTGAGGAAGTTGAAGGGTAAGTTCAGGGAGCATAAGGTGTAGGAGAGGTAGAAAAGCAAGTAGTATTGAGAGTAGATTCAGTGTTTGGTTTTAGAGGTGGAGCCATTCCAGGTGTCACTAAAAAAATGGGTGATTGAAATGGAATCAAGTTGAAGAAATTAGAATAGGTTATGTCAAGGATCTGTGAGGTTTGGATGTTAGGTCATCAAGGAGGATAATGAAGGCTTTCAGAATGAAAAGAGGAAAGGAAAAGTTAGTATCAAAGTCCTCAGTGAATGTAGGGGAAAGACTTGGAGGTTGACATTTAACATTGAGAGGATGATAAAATTGAGTAGTATGAACTTTGAAGAAAGAGAGGCTATTGAGGTAAGATGGTAAAATAATATTTTGGGGATCCAGTGAAGAAAATATGAGAATATGCCAGTCTGATCTTGTCTTATGGGGAGGGGTGAGCAAAGGAAAGTGAATAGCCTCAGCCAGGCGTGGTGGCACCTGGGGTGGATGGCATGACCAGAGGTTAGAAGGTTTTAGGAAATGGTGGATAGTTCATTTTTTTTTTGGCTCAAGCATAGGATGCAATTAGGTGTATAAGAAGAAGATACTTCGGGAGGCTGAGGCGGGAGGATTGCTTGAGCTCAGGAGTTCGAGACCAGCCTGAGCAAGAGTGAGACCCCGTCTCTAAAAAAATAAATAAATAAAAATTAAAAAAGGAGAAGATAATATTGGAATCTATGCAATTAGTTTGAATCCAGAATATAACTAGGGTTATTATTGTTTAAAATATTATTCACTAGATGGTATACTAAGAAAACCTTTTGAAATTGTTTTGTTTAGAACTTAGGGAAATTTTGGAACTGATATTGGTAGCCGGGAAGTAATTTGACAGCTTTAGAGTACTGTGACTATGATGAATGTGAAATTGGTATATGTTTGATAAGTTATTAATGCCACCATTGGAATTGAAATTGACTATAGATCATAATTTTGATAAGAGTGAAGTTTAGTATAAAAGAGATTATTCTTGGGTTGTGTCCAGGATGCTGTGATAAATTTTGATCTATTTGTAATTCGAAAATTAGAGCTTAAAAAATGTATTGACTTCTTGGAATAATCTTTTTACTGTTCTTTTCCAGGACCATTTGCAACCCACAATATATAGAGGACTGTGTAGGATCTGCTTTAGTGTGAGGGTTTGATCTTAATTATCCTAACTATATTTGATATAATTGTGTCTATGTATAAATAAGATATGTAGCTAGAAGCATAGAAGAAGAGAAAATGTAAAGCTAAAATGAGACTGAATTGGAGATGTAGAGCTCCAGTTATGAAAACCATTAAGATTAACTGCCGTGCTGGTAATCTGACATATATTCAGTTCTGGCTGCCATTCGTTACAGAATAAAAGAACGCTGGAATAACTGGATACTGAGGTGCATAACTGCTGGCAATGGGGTGGAGGAGGGGGAGTTGATTACCTAGAAAGGAGCCTTATAACTGCTTCTGTATTAATACCGTATATTTGGTATTGGTTGACAATAGCAGAAAAATTATTTATTACCATGTTGGGGACTTACTAAATTGATTTCTACTCTGAAATAAATTGGAATTTAATGGCTATTCTTATAGATGTAATATTTCCTTTTTTTGTGTGTGTGTGTGATTCTAGCAACCATCAGAAAAAAAGAACACAAAAAAGCTGTTGCCTGTACAGCCCTCTGTCATTAGTGACCTGGGATATTGAGCTCTTAGGCTGTCAGAATTCCAGTTTATGAGGCAATCTGTGTCATCTGGTTTAGCCAGGTAAGTAGTCCCTATGGACTAGTTATACAGGACCTGGCTCTGTAGAAAAGAATGAGAAAGATAAAAAGCAAAAGATGGGAAATATGGAAAAATATAGATATGAATCTTAGACCCTAGAGGAGAAGTTAAGGCCTGGGCCACAAGCAGCTAAACAAAGGGAGAGGGCCCTGGGGGTTATGCACAAATTCAATAGATTGGTATTCATGAAATATAAAAACTGGGAGAACTGGGAGAACTGAGTCTGCTTTGGTACCTGGCTTGAGTTTAAGAATGAAGAAACTTAGATTGAATTGTAATAAAAATATCTATGAAGGCAAGATTAAATAGAAATGAAGTATGCTTTGAAATTAAAATGGATAGAAGTTCAGTTATAATTATGTGTCATTTTCTAATGAAATATTAGCTACATAGAGATGATAATCATATTTTAAAGATTTCTTTAATATTTAATGGTTAAAAGAATGAATCCTGGCTCTCCTATTTACTAGCTGTGTGATCATGGGAAAATTATTTACCTTTTCCAAACCTCAGTTTCTTCATCTATCAAATGGATTAATGATACTTATATGGTTATTTTAAGAATTAAATGAAAAAATATATAAAGTACATAGCATGGTGCCTGGCACATACTTAGAGCTCAATAAATAATCACTATTATCAGACAGTGGAAAGGAGAGTTTATGAGATAGATGGAAGTTTAATCATGTGATGGATTATTCTTCACAGAGGTATACAATTAATTATTTCTTATCAGAACAGCTTACAGAAGTTTCAGGGTCAGAACCTCTTGGAGATCAGGCTACACTGAGTGAAAATTAGGCCCATTTGAAGAAAGGTAATTTCCTTTGTTTCTTGAGTTTGTAAGAAATTAGGTCCTCTATATACTTTCTGTGATGGTTAATTTTAGGTGTCAACTTGACTGGATTAAGGAATACCTAGAAACCTGGAAAAGCATTATTTTAGGGTTTGTCTGTGAGGGTGTTTCCAGAAGAGATTATCATGTGAGTCTGAGTGGTCTAGGTGGGGAAGATCCACCCTCAGTGTGGGTGGGCACCATCCAATCTGCTAGGGACCTGTAGAGAACAAAAAATGGGGAAAAGGTGAATATGTTGATCTATCTGTTGGAGCTGGGATATATTTGTTTCCTGCCTTGGACAACAGAACTCCAGGCTCCCCAGTCTTTGAACTCTAGGACTTACACCAGTGGCTCCTCCAACTCCTGCCGGGTTCTCAGGCCTTTGGCCTTGGACTGAGAGTAACACCATCAACTTCCCTGGTTCTGAAGCCTTCAGACTTGGACTGAGCCATGCTGCCGGCATCCCAGGATCTGTTGTGGGACTTCTCAGCATTCATAATCATGTGAACCAATTCCCCTAACAAATAAATTCCCTCTCATCCCTCTATCTGTATATATCCTATTGATTCTGTCTCTCTGGAGAACCCTGATTAATACACTTTCCTCCAGAATAGTACTTTTAACATTAGCATTTTTAGTTAGTATTTACCATTAGTATTTTTAGTACTTTTGTTTGTTTGACTTAGATCTTGAATTTGGGGGGAACATAGCAAAAGAATGGACAGGTCAGGTAGACAGGCCATGCTAGTTGAAAACAGAGACGATGGTAAGAGTATAAAAGATAAAATTTCCTCTGTAATCAGTGCAGATCGCCTTTTGGATCTAATTCATTAGATCGCTTGTCTGGGTAAAGTGAAACAGGCTGCCTGGAGTTGAAGTGTCACAGGGAACCTAATAAAAGAGGTCCTAAAGAGGGTGTCTGGCCAGCCTATTGAAGTTAAAGAAGAGGAGGTAGACCTCTTAGTGTAGATAGCAAAGGAGGGGATAGATTGGTTTTTATGGACCTAGTTTTGTTAGGCTTAAAAAGGAGCCATGGAGGATAAAGTTTAAAGATACTGGATTTTATTTTTGTTGTTATTTCACATTGTTGGAAGAGTCTCTGATTTTTAAAAAATTTTTTTCTTTTTAATAGACTTTACTTTTTAGAGCAGTTTTAGGTTCACAGCAAAATTGAGCAGAAAGTACAGAGTTCCCATATACTTCCTGTCCCCACACATGCACTTATCAACATCCCCCACCAGAGTGGTACATTTGCCACAATTAGTGAACCATCATTATCACTCAAGGTCTGTAGTTTACATTACGGTTTACTCTTGGTGTTATACATTCTATGGGTTTGGACAAATGTTTAATGGCATGTATCCACCGTTACAGTTTCATAAAGAATAGTTTCACTGCCCTAAAAATCCTCTGTGCTCCACCTATTCATCCCTTTCCCCCACAAATGCTAGCAACCATTGATCTTTTTACTATCTCCATAGTTTTGCTCTGATTTTTAAACATGGCTTTATTTATTTATTTATTTATTTTTAGAAATATTGCTGTTGAAACTTTATTTTTTTTAATTTCAGAATATTATGGGGGTACAACACTTTGGCTATATATATTGCCCATGCACTGCCCGTGTCAGAGCTACAATCGTGGTCATCCCGCAAACTGTGCTCCCCGCATCCATTCAGTGAAAGTTTTTCCCATCCCCTCCACCCCCCTTATTGAAGTATAATTCACACACCACAAAATTCACCCATTGAAAGTATACAATCCAATTTAATGGGTTGAAATTAATATAACATAAAAATACTATTTTAGAGTGAACAATTCAGTGGTATTTAGTACATTCTTTCTCTGAAGTGTGCTCTGTCTGAATTTAATATAGCTATTTCTGCTCTTTTTTGCTTAGTGTTAGTATGGTATATCTTTCTCCATTCTTTTACTTTTAACCTATGTGTCCTTATATTTAAAGTGGGTTTTCTGTAGACAACGTATAGTTGGGTCTTCTTTTTTGATCTATTCTGACAATCTTGGTCTTTTAATTGGTATATTTAGACCATTGATGTTTAAAGTGATTATTGATATAGTTGGATTAATATCTACCATATTTGTTACTGTTTTCTATTTGTTGCCCTGTTCTTTCTTCCTATTTTTGTCTTCCACTCTTTTTCTGCCTTTTGTGGTTTTAATTGAGCACTTTATCTGATTTCATTTTCTCACCTTTCTTAGCATATCAGTTATAGTGATTTTTTTTTTTACTAGTTGCCCTAGAGTTTGCAATATACATTTACAACTAATTCAAGTCCACTTTCAAATAATACTGTACTGCTTGACAGGTAGTACAGCACCTTATAGTAACACAATATTCCTGAATCCTCCCTGGTGTACCTTGTATCATTGCTGTGATTCATTTCATTTATACATAACCATAAATAAGTGTGTGTGTATATATATAAATATATACACACACATATAAGTATGCATAATTGAATACATTGTTGCTATTAGTATTTTGAGCAAACTGTTATCTGTTAGATCAATAAAGAATAAGTTTGGCCAGTTGCAGTGGCTCACACTTGTAATCTCAGCACTGTAGGAGGCCAAGGCAGGAGGATTGCTTGAGGCCAAGAGTTCAAGACCAGCCTGGTCAACATAGCAAGACCTCATCTCCCCACACACACACACAAAAATTAGCCAAGCATGGTGGCACGTGCCTAGAGTCCCAGCTACTTGGGAGGCTGAAGCAGGAGGATCACTTGAGCCCAGGATTTGGAGGCTACAGTGACATGAGATGTCATGCCCATGCTCCACCTTGCAGTCCTAGTCTTGAAAAATGAACGAAGCGTAAAAAAATTTTATTTATCTTCATTCTATTTGGTCTCCAATGCTCTTCCTTTTCTTCTTGAGTAATTGTACTTTGTGTCTTTCTAAGAATTTGTCCATTATCAGGTATCTATGTACAATATTTGTCTAGTATTCCATACCTTTTTTATTTCTAAGGTGATCAGTGAGTCGTACTTTTTTTTTTTTTTAAGAGAATCTTGCTTATAGTGCAATGCACGACATGTCTGAACCTCACTTCGGGCTTAAGTGATCCTCCCACCTCAGCCCTCCAGATAGCTGACAGACTGCACCACCATACCTGGATAATTTTTTTTTTTTACGATGAATTTGCTATGTTGACCAGTGGTTCTTGACTCTGGCTCAAGTGATCTCCACTCGGCCTCCCAAAGTATTGAGATTAAGGTGTAGCAACCATCTGGCCTACTTTTATTCTTTTTTATAATTTGAGTCTTCTTCCTTTCTTGTAGTACTAAGATTGGCAATTTTGTTGATCTTTTCAAAGAACCAACTTTTGGTTTCATTATTTTTCTCTACTGTTTTTCTTGTCTCTATTTCATTAATTTCCATTCTAATCCTTATTATTTTCTTCTGTTTGCTTTGGGTTTAGTTTGCTCTTCTTTTTCCAGTGTCTTCAAGTGGAAGATTAGGTTGCTAACTTGAGATCTTCCTTTTTTTGGCATTTTTTAAATTGATGTATAATAGATGTACATAGTTTTGGGGTGTGTGTGATCATTTAATACATTCATATAATTTGTAAAGATCAAAACAGTGTACTTGGGATATCAATTACCTTAAATATTTGTCTTTTCTTTATGCTAGAACCACTTGAATTCTCTTCTAGCTATTTTGAAATATATAATAAATTATTGTAAACTATACTCACCCTAGTGATCTATCCAACACTTGGTCTTATTTCTTCTATCAAACCATATATTTGTACCCATTAATCAACTAAGATCTTTCTTTTTTAATGTAGGCATTTATAGCTCTAAATTTCCCTGTAAGCACTGCTTTAGCACCATCCTATAAGTTTTGGTATGTTGTGTCTTCATTTTTATTCATCTCATAATATTTTCTAATTTCCCTTGTGATTTTTTCTTTGAGCCCTTGTGGGTTTTTAGAAGTGCATTGTTTAATTTCCACATATTTGTTAATTCTCCAAATTTCTTTCTGTTATTAATTTCTAATTTCACTCTATTGTGATCAGAGAACATAGTTATTGTACAATTTCCGTATTTTTTTTTTGAGACAGAGTTTTCCTCTATCACCCTGGCTAGAGTACAGTGACATCATCATAGCTGCAACCTCAAACTTCTGGGCTCAAGAAGCCTGCTGCCTCAGCCTCCTGAGTAGCTGAGATCACTGGCATGCACTACCACACCTGCCTAATTTTGCTATTTTTTGTAGAGATGTGGTCTCACTAGGTTGCCCAGGCTGGTCTCAAACTCCTGGCCTCAAGTGATCCTCCTACCCTGGCCTCCTAAAGTGCTAGGCTTAGAGGCATGAGCTACCACACCTGGCCTCCCATCATTTTAAATATACTGAGGCCTACTATTATAGTTCATCCTAGAGAATGTTCCATATGCACTTCAGAGGGATGTATATTCTTCTATTGTTGGGCGTGGTGTTCTAAAGATGTCTGTTAAATCTAGTTTGTGTATAGTGTCGTTTAAGTCTTCAGTTTCCTTGTTGATCTTCCCGGTTGTTCTTTCCATTATTGAAATTGAGATATTGAAGTCTTCAATATTATTGTTGAATTGTCTATCTCTCCCTTCAATTCTGTCAATTTTTGCTTCACATATTTTCAGGTTCTGATGTTAGATGCATATATATTATAATTGTTATATATTCTTGATTTTTTTTTTCTTTTTCTTTTTTTTAAAAAAGAAAAAAAATACATGTCATACTTGCGCAGGGGCCATGCTAATCTTCTCTATAGTGTTCCAATTTTAGTATATGTGCTGCCGAAGCGAGCACTATTCTTGAGGTTTTTATCACTATAAAGCATGCCTCTTTATAGCTAGTAACATTTTGTATAATATCTTAAAGTCTATTTTATCTGATATTAGTATACCCACTCCAGCTTTGGTTGCTGTTTACATGGTATTTATTTTTCCATTGTTTTACTTTCAACCTATTTATATCTTTGATCTAATGTGTGTCTCCTATAGATAGCATATAGTTGGATCTTATTTTTAAATCCATGTGACCATAACTGCCTTTAGATGGGGTTGCTTAATCCATTCACATTTAATGTTATTATTGATTGGTATAGTTGGATTATGTCTGCCATTTTACTTTTTGTTTTCTATGTTTCATCTTTTTTGTTTCTTTAGTCTTAATTGTTTCTTTACTGCTTAATTTTCTTTAAGTGAATATTTTCTAGTGTAACATTTTATTTATTTAATTATTTTATAGTGATTGTATTTGATAAGACATGCATCTAATGTGCAGCCCTCTTGGCTTTGATACTCCATGAGTTTCCCTGAGTTTAATTAAATGTTAGAAAATAACCTTTCTCTTCTTAGAAGGAGTATTAGGATATGTTAGAATGAAGATAGATTGCTCCATCAGCTATCCCTTTTTCTCTTATATCTTCATTCTTTTCCTCTCCATTGCTTCCTTCCTTTCTATTTACAAATGTACTCAAATCCTCAATCCAGAAACAAATATTCCGCCTCTTCTCAAACTATAATTCCTGTCTTTCCTTTCACTCTCGTTTTTTGGATGAATTCATCAAAATATTGACACTGGGTATCTGAGTCTACCCTTCCTCACCTCCCATTCATTCACTTTTCAACACACTTGCAAGTTGTCTTCTACTTCTTCTACTCTAATAAGGGGGACCTACAAGTAGGTCAGTATTGCTGGTTAATTCTCTGATTTTGACAAACTTTGGCCAGCACTGAAAACTAAGAATTGGTGAATGGCTGAAGAAGATATGAAGGTAAGGACTAGGACTGCTGGGGACTACTACCCTCTATTACTTGGGTATCAGTACTGTGGTTTGGGGGGAAGAGCACTGTAGGTCTTCAGTTTTAACAAAATATAACAGTCAGATTTGCCTTTTAAATGGCCACATGGTGTGTGGGAGTGAGATGGGAATTGGCCAAAATCCAAGGCTGGGGGACCAGTGAGGATACAATTTTGTACCATGTACAAGATGATGAGGGCCTGAATTAGGACAACTATAGAGTTGGAGAGGAAATAATGGATTTTAGGGATCTTTAGGAGAGTAGAATAAAACCTTAGTGAGAAATAATGTGTTTATATGTTGGTAGGGGCATTTTTTTAAATTGACAAGCAAAAATTATATATATTTATGGTGTATAACATGATGTTTTGCTATATATATACATTGTGGAATGGCTAAATCAAGCTATTTAACATATTCATTACCCCACATACTTATCTTTTTTTTGTGTGGTGAGAACACTTAAAATCTACTCTTAGCAATTTTCAAGTATATAATATATTGTTATTAATTATGGTCACCATGATGTACAATAGATCTCTTTAACTTATTCCTCCTGTCTAACTGAAATTTTGTGTATTTTGACTTATATCCCCCCACCCCAAGCCTCTGGTAACTATCATTTTACTCTGTTTCTATGAATTTGGCTTTTTTAGATTCCACATGTAAGTGAAATCATGCACTATTTGTTTTTCTGTGCCTGACTTATTTCACTTAACATAATGTACCCCAGATTCATCTATGTTGTTGCAAGTGACAGGATTTCCTTCTTTTTAAAATCTGAATAGTATTTCATTGTGTATATATACCATATTTTCTTTATCCATTCCTCCATTTATGGACACTTAGGTTGATTCCATATCTTGGCTATTGTGAACAGTGCTGTAATGAACATGGGAGTGCATATATCTCTTTGACATACTGATTTCATATATTTTGGATAAATACCCAGTAGTGGGATTGCTGGATCATATGGTAGGTCTATTTTTAATTTTTCGAGGAACCTCCATACTGTTTTCCATAATGGCTATACAAATTTATATTCCCACCAACAGTGTACAAGTGTTCTCTTTTCTCTGCATGCTTGCCAGTGGTGGGGGCATTGTTGAGTAAGAGGGTGACTTCTAGGTTTCTGGCTTGACCTAGGAGGAAAATGGCACCACCAACTGAGATAAGAAATATCAGAGGAACAGGTTTGGTGGGCAGGTGATAATAAATTCAATTTTAGACATGTTTAGGGACATTTAAGAGAGACATTAATCAGGCAATGGAATGGATATAAGAATCTGACGCTCATGGGAGAGATGAAGGCAGGAAGTAGATATTTAAGAACTATCAGCATTTAGGTGATGGTTAAAGAGTGGGAATATATGAGATTGCTTAGGGAGACTATAAGAAGAGGAATAGACTAAGGTTGGAACCCGAGGGAATGTTTAGAGGGTGGGCTAAGGAGGAGCTCAGGAAGGAGACTTCAATCCTTGGTTCTTTTCTAGTCTTATTTACACAGTCTCTGTGAGAAATCTTATTTATACCAATGGCTTTAAGTACTCATTTTCAAGATTCAATTTAGTATTTCTAACTATTTACTGGACTCTTCCCTAAATTTTCAGACTTAGCACCTTAGATTTGGATTTTTTTTAACTGAAGTCATTGTCTCAAATGACATCATCATCATCAACAACATCAAAAACAATAACAATGGCAGCAGATGACATTTATTGAGCATTTACTATATGCTTGGCACTATTTTAAGTGCTTTATATATTTTAATTTATTTTAATCCTCATAACAACTTAATGAAGTGTTTCTATTATTATCTCCATTTTACAGATGAGGAAACTGACACACAGAAAGGTAGGTAACCTGCCCAGGGTCATAGCTAGCAAGTGACTATGCCCAAATTTGAACCTAAGAAATCTGGTTCCAGTGCTTAGTGGCCAACACTCTTAACCACTGTGCTCTACTACCTTTCTTAAACCTCTTCACCATTCTATATTCTTAGATTCAGTTAATATTGTCACCATCCCTTTGGTTTTCTAAGCTTGCAAGTTTAGTATAATCTCTTTGACTTATCCCTTGTCCTGAATATTACACATACAGTACTATTAATTTTACCTCTCCTCTAGCTTCTTTTTTTATAGGTTATGAATTAATGTTTAATAAAAGCATGGGAAAAAAACAGCAAAGAAATGTTCCCAAATGTATATAGTAGTTATATTTGAATGGTAAGATTATATGTTATTTTCTCCCTTCTTTCTGATTTTGTGAATCTAGTCTCTTTTTAATTCACTCCCTTATCTGCTCTTACACTATCACAGTAGCCACCTCTGTGGTCTTCCTGCCTCCTATCTCTCTTCCATTCCAGCTTTCTTCTATGTTGTTGTTGTAGTTACTGTCCTGCCGATCATTTCCTTGCTTAAAAACTGCTGTTGAGTTTCCTCAAAAAGTTAAACATAGAATTACCATATAACCCAAAAATTCCATACCTATGTGTTAATATATGCTCAAGAAAATTAAAAGCAGGCTTTCAAACAAAAACTTGTACACAAATGTTCATAGCAGCATTACAGTAGTCCCCCCACCTTTATCTGTGGGGATATGTTTCAAGACCCTCAGTGGATGTCTGAAACTGCGGCTAATATTGAACCCTATATATACTATGTTTTTTGATCTGATAACCAAGATGGCTACTAAGTGACTAATGGGCGGGCAGTGTACACAGTGTGGATACACTGGACAAAGGAATGATTCACATCCTGGGCAGAACAGAGCAAAATTTCGTCATACTACCCAGAACGGCATGTGCAATTTAAAACTTATGAATTGTTTATTTCTGGAATGTGCCATTTAATATTTTCAGACCATGGTTGACCACAGGTAACTGAAGCCATGGAAAATGAAACCATGGATAAGGGGAGACTACTGTCTTTATCATAGCCAAAAAGAGGAGACAACCACAATGTCTATCAACTGAGGAATAGATAAAGAAAATGTGATATATTCATTCAACAGAATTTATTCACCCATAAAAAGGAATGAAGTAGTGATACATGCTACAACATGGGTGAACTAAATATTAGTCTAAGTGAAAGAAGCCAGAGAGAAGAAAATCTCTTATTGTATGATTCCATTTATATGTAATTTCCAGAATAGGCAGATCCTTAGAGACAGAATGCAGATTACTGGCTGTCAGGGACTGGAGGCAGGGAGGAATAGAGAGCAACTGCTTGATGGGTACAGGGTTTCTTTTGGGTGAAGAAGTGTTTTGGAAGTAATAGCGGTGATGGTTGTACAACACTGTGAATGTACTGGAAGCTATTGAATTGTATACCATAAAATGATTAAAATGGTGAATTTTATGTTATGTGAATTTAACCTCAATTTTTAAAAACTATGTTTTTTTTTCTGTTACTTACAGGGTAAAATTCAAACTCTTTAACTTGGCATACAAGGCCCTACCTAAGTCTCATTATTCACATGCACGTCCTCTCACAGATATTCTAGACATATTGAATGTAAAACTTCTTTTTTGTATCTCTGTGTCTTTACATATGCCTTCCCTCTGCCTAAAATACCAAGATTCTTCTAGTCCACTTGGCAAATTTTTACTCACTTTAGAAGATCCTGCTAAAATGTTACCCTCACATAAAGCTTTTCCCAGCTACCCCAGGGACACTTAGCTGCTTTCTGGTCTCTATTCTCATAGTACTTTATTCATATTTCTCTTCTAGCACTTAGGTTGTTTTGTAACTTGTCAGTTAACGTACATTTCCCATTTGATCTGTGACTTAAACTTTTTTAGTGATCATAGATGATATAATACAAACTGTGGACTCTCTAGAAAAATACTCATATATTTACACAATTTTTCATGAGGTCCATGAACCTCCCAAAGGGCGAGCACAGACCTATTCACCTGCATTCGAATTACCTGGAATGCTTGTTTATAAAGCCAATTCCCAGGTCCCACCCCTAGTTACTGAATCAGAATCTTTTTTTTTTTTTTTTGAGATGAGGTCTCACTCTGTCACCGAGTCTGGAGTGCAGTGGCGCGATCATAGCTCACAGCAGGCTCGAACTCCTGAACTCAAGTGGTCCTCTTGCCTCAGCCTTCCAAGTAGCTGGGACTGCAGGTGAGCACCACCACACCTGGCTAATTTTAAAACATTTTTTGTAGAGACAGGGTCTTGCTATGTTGCCCAGGCTGGTCTCAAACTTGTGGCAATCATAACTCACTGTAGGCTCAAACTCCTGGGCTCAAGTGATCCTCCCACCTCAGCCTCCCAAAGTGCTGGGAATACAGGCATGAGCCACCTCACTGGGCCTGAATCAGAATCTTTTGAGTGTGGGCCCCAAAGATCTTGAACAATCCCACTAGGTGATTCTTTTCTTCACTAGACTTTGAGAACCACTGTCCTAGGTTAAGGACCCCCATGGTAGACAGTAAATTTTTGTGGGTAGAGAGTAGATCTTATTGACCTTTAGATCTTATTGATCCTAAGATGTCACCACATAATAGAGACCAGGGCAAGAAAGATATCACTTCTAGCCATGGTGATGAGAAAAGGTAGCAATAGGAGATGAGAATGACCTGGCCCTTGGAAAATAGGTAGATTTTCAGCAAGCTGAGATGAGGTAGTTTTCTACTACTACATTTCAGGCACAGAGATTGGCAGCAGCAAGGAAGAGAGGCTAGAAAGTGCTATGTATTGTATATTGATGGAACTAGTAGAATAGTAGGAAATAAGGCCAGAGAAGAGGTTTATTTAGGTAGGAGGGGAAATAACCATTCCCCTCCCACCATGTGCTAGACACTATGCAACACATTGAGAATAAAAATATGACTAAGATATGGCTTTTGCTCTTAAGAAATAAGGGCAATCTAGTAACAGGAGAAACAAACAGACAAAAGCGTGATAAAGCGTAACAATGGAGAGTGAAATTTGAGACATCTTCACAAAGAAGGTGATTAAATAGAAACATAGAGAATGAGTAGACATTTACTAAGTACACAAGGTTTGACAGGACATTTCAGGAAAAGAAATTAAATCACCCAAGTCTGCTGGGGTGAAATAGCATGGCTCATTCTTATAACTGAAAATAGACTGGTATAACTGAACTATAAGGTATAGAATAAGGAATTGATAGAAGATGAAGTTTGATAGGTAGGCAGGGGTCAGAGCACAAAAGGGACTTGCATGTCAAACTGTGTAGTATAATTGGTAGCTACTGAGGAGTTTAAAGGGGAAGATGAACTGTGGTTTACATAACTGGTTACAGTGTGAAGGGTAAGGGAAAGACCAGAGGTAGGGAGACTAATTTAAGAAGGTTGTTGGAATTCTCAAGGAAGAAATGAAGGCCTGAACAAAAGAGAGCAGGTGATAGGTTCAGAGAGGTATTTCTAAAGAAGAATCAATGGGCCTTTGCTGACTAAGTGAATATGGAGACTGTGAGAGGAATTAAAAGGGCTTAAAGCCATTAAATGGCATTAAAATGGCTTAAAGCCTTAAAGGGCCCTGGTTTAGGGGCCTAGGTCAATGGGGAGACCATTAGCCAAGAACAAGAGTATAGGCAGTAAAACAAGTTTGGGGAATGGTGACAGTGATATAATAATTACTAACATATACTGAAAGCCTACTGTGTGGCAGGCACTATACTAAATGCTTTATATGTACTTGCTCATTTAATTCTCACAACAACCTTAAATGAGGTAGGTATTAATATAATCCCCATTTTTACAATAGTATTTAAGAGGTGAGCAGAGAATGAGGAGACAGTGAAAGAGATTGAGATTATATTCATTAAACATTATGAATTTTGTTCTTGTTAATTTATATATGCATCAGTTTGGGAAAGTACTTATTTGGGTTCTTTGTGCCCAGTGCTATGCCACGTACTTTGGGAGCTATCTATAGTTTGAGATACATTTTACTCTCAAGGTTACAGTACATTTTTTTTTTGAAAAAGCATAGTGAAGAGGTGGGACTCAGGTTGATTAGTAAACATCAGTGTGATTTAGATACAGAGAAAGTTGATAAGAAGACATTCATGGAAATGGAAACAGTTGAAGAAAGTATGGAGATGGGAACGGTGCCTGGTGTGATCCAAGAAGAGTGAGGAAATTGGTGTAACTGTAGTGGCAGTTACAAGTGTGAGGATAACAGGAAATAAGGTAGTATTGTATTGGTAGAAGGAGAGCAGATAATGGAAGCCTTTGAAAGCCAAGCTGAAGAGTTCAGACTTGTTGCAGCTAGAGAGCAGTTGAAGTTCCTTGAGGAAGAGAGTGACATGATGAAAGCTGTACTTTAGGAAGATTTTTCCAACAGCTGTATATAAGATAGACTGAGAAACAGTAAAGGGAGACCAGCTAGGAATCTGTTATGGCAATCCACGTGTGAGGCAATGAGATCCTAGATGAGAGTGGCCCCAACAGCGTTGAAGAAGGATGTGTAAATGAGTCACATTATAATGGAATAAATGAGAAATCTCTTTTTGAACCCTGTATCCAAAGATGAGGCCAAGATTTTTACCTAAAAGACTAGAAGAATTGTGGTACCTCTAATAGGTATGGGATGTTTGAGAAGGGGAGCCAATGTTAGGGTAAATTATTTTCTCTATTCTAGATTATTAAAAGATCAAAATAGCTTGGTGTAAGATGCTTATTCCCTGAATTTATTATCTTCCTAAGATACAATAAGGAACTAGAAAATATTATTCTTTTATGATACCATTTGTTTACTCAACACCTATTTACTTGTAGTCTGATAACATTAAAGTGTGAGAGCTTGGCAGGATAGGGGTTCAGTTGCACATGGGTTAGAAAGGAAGAATAGAAGTACATCATGGAGGACCTTGAATGATGTGCTAAGGAGTATTAACTTTATTTTGTAAGAAATGGGAAGCCATCAAAAGGCTTTTGAGCCAACAAGATAATATAGTCAGATCTTTGTTTCAGCATTAGATTGTTAATTTCTTGTGGACAATGACCATGCATTATTTATCTTTGAGATAATCACTGGGGGTGACATATTGTCTTTTGTTTATTAAACATTTACTATGGGCCAGGTACTGTGATAAAAGTTTAGTGGTAACTAGCAGACATAGTTGCTACTCTCAAATAAACAAAAATCTACCCCAAATCGATTTCTCTTTATCTCCACTGCTACCACCCTAGTCTAAGCTATTCATTTCTCACATGGATTATTGCAATATCCTAGTCTCCTTGGTTCCACTTTTACCCTTCTACAATCCATTTTTTTTTCATGGTGTATGTAGTTATCTTATGCTTCTGGTTATGATGGAGTAACAAGGACTGGATTTACTCTTTGGTCTTAAACAACTACAAAACCGGACAAAATATATGAAACAACAGTTTAAGGAGGGGGACCCTGGCTAGAGTCTAGCAGTCTCTCTGAGTTTAGGAGACAGAATTGAGAATGCATGGAGAATGAGGTGGCTAGAATATGCAGAGCACAGTACCAAAGAGGACACACACACACACACACACACACATGCACACAGAGAGAATGTGGTAAGTAACAGACATAGTCGCTGCTCTATTGGCTCAAAAGCTTTTTGATGGCTTCCCATTGCTTACAAGATAAAGTTAAAACTCCTTAGTACATCATTAAAGGTTCTCCATGATGTACTTCTATTTTTCCATTCTAACCCATCTGCAACTGAACCCCATCTTGCCAAGCTCAGAACATGCGTGCGTGTGTGTGTGTGTGTGTGTGTGTGTGTTCCTGAGATCTACAGAGGATTCCCCTCAAGTATTCAGCCGAGTACTCCTCAACACATACATATGAGGTAACTACTTGAGACTGGGGAAAGAACCACCAGAAAGGATCAAGGCAGAACAATTCCAAGATCTCACACATATTCCTAAAAGCCAGAGTGCAATACACAGGGCATTGGGTTGAGTACTTAGAAGGGTATTGCTTCAGTAGTGGGGACAAATTAGCTCTAGGCCAAAGGTTCTTCTGGTCCTATCTAACAAAACTTAAAAGCAAGCCTTGAAAGGATTAACTTGTTTGTAAGTAATTTAACTGTATCTCAGAGAAAGTCTCAAAAGTATTTAAAGGAATAATAAAGAAAAAAACTTCAGCACCCAACAACATATTCACGATGTCTGACATCCAATAACAAATTATCAGGTATGCAAAGCAGGAAGGTACTTCTCATAATTATGAGCAAAATCAATCAATAGATACAGATCCAGAAATAACACAGATGATAGAATTAGTAGAAAATGACATTAAAACAGTTATTATGAATATACTCCCTATGTTCAATAAAGTAGAGGAAAATATGATCATGTGATCATGTTGTGGAGAGGCATGGAGGATATAAAAACTTCTAGGTATGATAAATACAATATCTCAGAAAAATATACTTAATGGAATTAACAGATTATACACTACTGAAAAAAAGATTAGTGAATGAAGACACAGAAATAGAAACTATCCAAAATGAAACACAGAGAAAGGAAATGACTGGGAAAAAAATGAACAGAGCATCAGTGTGCTGTGGGACAACTTCAAGTGGTCTGAACTTGGGGGGCAGAGTAAAACTAGAGAGAGAGATTTGCTAGTGTCAATGATGATGGGTGGTATTTGAAGCCATAAGACTGGATGCTACTATCCCAAAGGGGGAAAATAGTAGAGGGAAAACAGAAGAGGACCAATGACAGAATGTTGGAAGAATGCCTTTGTATAAGTAGGAGATCCCTTTCTAGCAGTGTATGCTAGAAAGCAAACTCTAGAATCCCTGATTTAAAAATTTGGAACTGACAAAAGAATCCCAGCCTTCACAGCCAAATTTTGTGAAAACCCATTTTATATTCACTACTGTCACTGCCTTGCATATTAGGTTGTAGAGATAGAAATAACAAAAATTTGATGATGTGGGAGTATGTTCCAAACAGAGGGAACAGTGTGTATGTAGGAAAGCACAGAAGTGTATATGAGTATAGATTTAGGGAGAACTTGAAGTAGTATATTGTTAAAGTGCAGGGATTATGTAATGGTGTAGCAAGAGATGAGGCTGGAAACATTAGCATGGGCCAGTGGGGAATCATGGCAGGGTTTTAAGCAGAGGAGTGACATGATCACATATATATTTTAGAAAGAGCCATCCTGGTGGCACTGTAGAAAATGGATTGGAAGGAAGCAAGCCAAGACAGGGAGATCATTTAGGAGGTGTATTAGTTTCCTAGGATGGCTGGAATAAATTACCACAAATTGGGTAGCTTAAAACAAGAAATTTATTCTCTTGCAGTTCTGGAGGCTAGAAGTCCAAAATCAAGGTGTTGACAGGGCCATGCTCCCTCTGAAGGCTCTAGGGAAGAATTCTTCCTTGCCTCTTCCTAGCTTCCAATGGCTCCCAGCAATCCTTGGCACTCCTTGGCTTGTAGTTGCATTGCTCTAATCTATGCTTCTCTCTTCACGTGGCCTTCTTCCCTGCATGTCTTTACATGGTCTTCTCTGTGTGTGTTTACATGGCCTTCTTATATGGACACTTGGATTTAGGGCCTACCCTAATCCAGTATGATCTCATCTTAACTAATTACATCTGTAAAGACCCTAATTCCAAATAATATCACATTCTGAGGTTCCAAGTGGACATGAATTTTGGGAGGCACTATTCAACTCAGTATAAGAGGCTGTTATCGTGATCCAGGAGAGAGATGATGAGAGCCTGAACTAAGTCACTGTGACAGGGCTGCAGTGGGAGGGACAGACTCAAAAGGTGGAATTGGTGTGGGTACTTGCAGGCATCTTTGATTTTATGTTACCTTTAACCAATAGTGAATCTTTTTTTTTAATTTCAGAATATTATGGGGAATAGTGAATCTTTGACAAATATTTCTCTGATTCCATTAAAAGTCAGTGACACTGTTTCCTATTTTTTGAGCTTCTATGCTTTGTTTGTGTCAGATGGCACATCATTTAAGTAATAAGGTTAAATGTTAAAATGCCTAATTCCTTTAATAGGATTTTCTAGGTTCTAATTGGACTACGCAATCAACTTGAATTCCTTGAATTATGATGAAATTCATTATTGCCTAATAGCAATGTGGCTCCCTTCCCATAATGGATAATTTTATTTGACAGAAATTTATTGAACACTTATATGTACCAGACATCATCCTAGAGAGAAATAAGCAATGGTCCCTATTCTTATGAAACTCATAGCTTAGTGTGAGAGACATAAGGACAAGCAGATAATTATAGCACCGTGGGATAAGTGTTGTGACAAAAGTAAGCATAGTATACCATGAAAGAATGTAAAAGTACCTAACCCATTTTAGGGGTGTTAAGGAAGACTTCCTAGAAGAGATGATGATCAAACTGTGTTTTGAAAGAAAGGTAGGAGTTAGCTAAGTGAAATATTAGAGGGAAAGGTATTCTGGGAAAAGGGACAGAAATGAGAGAGTATGGCCCATTCAGGGATCCAAAAGTAGCTCAATATGACAGGAGTAAAGAGTGGTTAGAAATGAGACTAGAGAGAGTCAGTGGCTGGAGAGACCAGGAAGGATATTGTAGGTCAAGCTATGCCAAGGCATTTGGACTGTATTCTGAAGCTATGAGAAACCACTGAAGGACTTTAAGTAGAGCAATTTTGGTCAAATTGTCATTTTAGAAAGTTTAGTCTGGTGGTCATGTGAAAGGTGGATTGGTGGAGGAGAGAAAACTGGAAGCATGAAGACTAGTTAGGTGGCTACTAGAGTAATCCAAGTAAAAAATTTGAGCACTTGAATCTAGACAATGGCAGTGAAGAGAAGGAACTGGGGGCAGATTTAAGAGATGCTCAGGACTGAGTCAAGAAGCTCTGGAGACTATGTGGGGACCAGTGGAGATAGATGTAAGGGATGAATCCTATGCTCCA
Source organism: Daubentonia madagascariensis (assembly GCA_023783475.1). Lineage (NCBI taxonomy): Eukaryota > Metazoa > Chordata > Mammalia > Primates > Daubentoniidae > Daubentonia > Daubentonia madagascariensis. The sequence continues at coordinate 3,839,863 of JAKFHU010000795.1, read as the reverse complement.
GGCTTGAGCACCATTCACTGAACAAGGGAATTCAGGGGGACAAAATTTGAGGCTAGTGGCAGGTGGGGAAAGATGATAAAATCAATTTTTTAGATATTGAATTTGAGATGTCTTTGGGATATTGATATAGAGATTTACAGTAGGCACTTGGATATATGGGTTTGAAATTTATGAGAGAGTTGTAGTTTGTCAGCATTTAGCTGTTAGTTGACGCCATGGGAATTGATGCAGTCATTCAGTGAGAATTTGGTTAATGAGGTGGGAAGAGAGGTGAAGATAAGACCTAAAGGAACACACATTCAAGGGGTGTGAGGCAGAGGAAATGGAGAAGGAAAACTTTAAAAAAGGATTGAGCGGAGAAGGAGAAGAAAGGCTAGGGGAGCATAATGTCCATCACCATGCAGGGCAGTCATTCTTAGTATCTTATGTCCACCAAACACCATCAAAGAACCTGAGTATGTTAGAAACAGAGGCCTCTTTCCTCTGTGAGAGAAAAGTATATGTTTAGAGGCATTCTGTTACATTTCATTTTTTACAATAAGGTTTTTTAAAACTTTTCAAATTGTGAAATATATATAATGTTCATACAACATGTATGTACAGCTTAACAAAGAGTTATAAAATGAAGGCCCATATAACCACTACTCACATCAAGGAATGAAACTATGGAAATAACATTTATCGGAAATCAAGCACATGGGAGGGGGAAGGAGGGGATGGGTAAATTCACACCTAACGTGTACAGTGCATACTATCTGGATGATGGGCACACTTATACCTTTGACTCAAATGGTACAAAACCAATTTATGTAACCCTGCATGTACCCCTATAATATTCTGAAATAAGTTTTTTAAAAAAGAAAAAGAAAAAAAAATGAAACTACTAGCACCTCAGAGGCTCACTATGTGCTCTCCCCTCCCCCATCCAGGTAACTTACAGTAAGGTTTTTTTTAAAACATATTATTTTGAAATAATTCAGACTTACAGAAAAGTTGTAAAAATAGTATATATAATTTATATTTTTTACTCAGATTCCTGAAATATAAATATTTTACCACATTTGCTTTATCATTCTCTCTCTTCTTTTTCTGTTTTTCTCCCTTGCTTCATTTCTCTTCTCTATTTTTTTTCTGAATCCCACAAATTGTAGGCATAATGACTCTCTACTCCTAAATACTTCAGAGCATTTTTCCTAAAAACAAGAACATTCTTTTATATAACTACAGGTCAATGATCAAAATCAGGAAATTAATATTAATATAATACTACTACCTAATCTACAGACCTTATTCAAATTTTACCAATTGTCCCACTAATGTTAATTTATTTATTGTTATTTTTTTAGAGACGGGGTCTTGCTATGTTGCTCAGGCTGGTCTTGAACTCTTGGCCTCAAGTGATCCTCCCCCCTCAGGCTCCCAAGTTACTGGGATTAGATTACAGGCATGAGCCACCATGCTCGGCTTGACATTAGTATTGTTGAAGAGTATAGGCCAGTTATTTTGTAGAATGTCCCTCATTTTGAGTTTGTCTGATGTTTCCATGTGATCAGATTCAAGTCGAGCATTTTGGATGGGAATATTGCAGAAGTAATTTGTGTCCTTCTCAGTGCTTAATATCAGGAGGCACACAGTATCTATTTGTGTCATGACTGGTGATGTTAATGTTGATCAGTTGGTTAAAGTAAGGTCTGTCAGGTTTCTCCACTGTAAAATACTATTCATCCCTTTGCAACTAATAAGTAACTTTTAGGGAGATATTTTGATAATATTTTGTTTCTCATCAAACTTTCACCCACTAGTTTTAGCATTCATTGATGATTCTTGCCTAAAACAATTATTAATATGGTGGTTGCAAAATATTGCATAATAAAGTGTTTTTCTTTTCAGTATCTGACCTTTATTTCATGCTAGGATTGTGAATGTTGTGACTAAATTTACATTCTTGAGAAGATACACCTTAATCAGCAGCTAACTATATGCTAGTCTAAGGAACACACACACACACACACACACACACACACACGCTTGGAGAGAAACAAAGAAATGAATATGTAACAATTAGTGTAGGGGGTAGCAGAGACATAATTTATCTCTTAAATCCATTGGCATTAATGTCACATCACTGTTGTACAGAATTTATTTGGAAATTACTCATTAATATTTTTGCACAGTTTTTAATGATATATCACACTTACCACACATAGGACATTACACAGATGAACATGAAGGAACATGAACACTTGGCAATTTTTATGAAAATTCTGAATCCCACTGCACATTGCTGTATCCCACTAATGATGTGTAAAATGTTGGTTGAGGGGGATATTCAGAGGGGTAAGAAGGAGATGGTTGTGTCAAAGAGGCTAAGGGAGGTGAAAGTTCTAAGGCAGAAAGATGAATAGGATCAAATTCTGTAGAGGTCAACTAGTTATTCCATTATACTTGAAAATGTCCATGAGATTTGGCTTTTAAAGGTAGTTGGTGACCTTCCTGAGCAGTTTTATTGGAGTGTTATGGTTTAGAAGCCAGTTTATAGTGGATGGAAGAGTAAGGTAAAGCACAATCATGAAGAAAATGACTGATAACCTTGACTACCTTAAAATGAAAAACTTTTAAGTAATAAAAAAGACAAAACACTATAAACAACATGAAAAGACCAAACTTATGAAAAATAATTTTGGTTTTCAGAGAATGTTTATATTTCAAAATTGTCAATAATGGATTGAGGACCTGTACAACCTCTTTGGAAAGCAGTTTGGCACTATATATATACTCATGCGTCACTTAATGACAGGGATACATTCTGAGAAATGCATTGTTAGGCGATTTTGTCCTTGTGTGAACATCATAGAGTGTATTTACACATACCCAGATGATATAGCCTACTACACACCTAGGCTGTATCGTATAGCCTATTGCTCCTAGGCTATAAACCTGTACAGCATGTTACTGTACTGAATATTATAGGAAATTGTAACACAACGGTATTTGTGCATCTATGTTTAGATATGTTTACCTAAACATAGGAAAGGTACAGTAAAAATATGGTAATATAATCTTATGGGACCACCATCACATATATGATCTGTCATTGACTGAAATGTTGTTATGCACCTCATGACTATATAGTAAAGTCAAAGGTGTCTTCACCTTTCAACCAAGTAATTCCACTACTAGTGCAAAAGGACCCATATAAGAATGTTCATTGCAATATTGTTTGTAGTAATGAGAAATGGGAAACACAAATGTCCATTAGTAAATAAATTGTGGTATATTCATATGAAGGATTCTTTACTAAAGTTAGTTTAAAATGAATGAACTACAGCTAAATGTATAAACATGGAAAGATCTCAATATGGAGAAGCAAAAAAACAAACTGTGACATGACATGTATAATATGATACCATGGATATAAAGCTAAGCTACCCCAAAACTTAGTCACTTAAAACAAAATTTATTTTATTTGCTCAAAATTCTGTAGATAATTTGGACTAGACTCAGCTGGGCATTTCTTCTGCTGGTCTTGCCTAGGCTTACTCGTGCTGTGGTAGTCAGCTGGCAAATTAGTGGGGTCTGGATGATCTAAAATGACCAGACCTCACATCTGGCAGTTGGCAGGCTGTCAGCCACAGTACCTAGGTTTTCTTCCATGTGGTCTCTCCAGAAGGTTTGGACATGTTCATATGGTGGCAGCATTTCAAGGGGGCAAGCCCTAATGTACAAGTGCTGTTCACCTCTCTACTTGCATCACATTTGCAGATATCCCATTGGCCACAGCAAATCCCATGGACAAGTCCAGAGTCAATGAGGGAGGAGACTACCCAAGGGTGTGCATTCAGGAAGGAATAATTCATTGGGAGCCATTACTCTCACATCTCCCACAACTGTATATTTTTTAGGGATACATACACATGTAGTATAAATATAAAAACATACATGGAAATAAGAAATACCAAAGTCTGAATAGTGGTTACTTCTGGGGAGGGAGGAAGAGGAATGGGGAGGGGTTAGGTATACATGATGCTTAAACTATATCAATAATGTTTTTATTTATTTAAAAAAATAAGAAACTTGGCAAAATGTTAATATTTGACAGACTGAGTTGTGGGTACACGAGTTTTTACTATATTATTCTGTACCCTTTTTGTTTGTTTAAACTATTTCGAAATTTTAAAAAAGCAAATGGGAGGTGTGGAAATGCAGACTAATTTTTGAAGAAGTTTGGCAAAGGAAAAGGGCAATGGGGAAAGCAGGCAGTTGAAGAAATGCTATTTTTTTAAGACGGACAAAGTCTTGAGGACACTGATAGGTTGAAGAGGTGTCAGTAGAATAGGCTGCTAAAAGAGAAACTTAATTCAAGAGGTAAGGTTCTAGAGGACAGCCTCCTGATCTATTCCTCTGTTAATTACTTCATATTAATTCATTTAGTATATGAAAGGAGATCTTGAGTTTGAGGCCAGCCTGAGCAAGAGTGATACCTTGTCTGTACAAAAAATAGAAAAATTAGCCAGGCATGGTGGTGCGTACCTGTAGTCCCAGCTACTCAGGAGGCTGAGGCAGGAGGATCCCTCAAGCCCAGGAGTTTGAGGTGGCAGTGAGCTATGATGATGCCACTGTACTCTAGCCTGGGTGACAGAGCGAGACCCTGTCTCAAAAAAAAAAAATCTTTATTAAACACTATCAAATTGCCAACATTTAATACTTGTAGTTGAATGAATAATGAAAGGATACAGTCAGATGAAGAAAAAGCAAGGCAGCAAACAAAAGGCTATGGCTAGAGAGAGGTTTTGAAATTCATTTATACAGTGAACATTTATTGAGCACTTATAATGTGCTAAACACTCTGGGATACAAGGATTAATAAAATTTTGTTTCTATCATCATGTGTCTTACAGTCTAGTGGGGAATGATATTGTGTAAACAGAAATATTACATTCTAGTGTGCCATTGCAGAGAGGTGAACAGAGTGCTATGGGGACATAGAGAACAGAGCAATCAACTGTGTATAATTCACATTGCCTGTAGCACAGTGATTAAAGGTTCAGGCTTTGAAGACCTATATTTAAATCCCACCATTTACTAGGTGGAAAAGTTATTTAACCCCTCTAAATCTCAGTTTTTTCATCTGTAAAATGATGATAATAGTAGTTACCTCACAGAATTGATTGAGGATTAAAATAAACTAATTAACCTAAATTGCTTAGCAAAACTGCTTGATGAATGATAGCTAGTTTGTGTTTCTGAGGAAGGCACATACTAAAGGATGAGTAGGACACTGTTAGGTGAGGAAGAAAGAGGAAATTCTAAGAGGAAGGAATACAGTGTGTGAAGACATGGAGACATTAAAGGACCTGGTGTGTGTGGAGTGGTGAGAAGCTTAGTATGCAGGAGTTGGAGGTGAAGTAGAGAGTGAGGCTGACAAGCTAGACTGAATCCTATTATGTTAGACCAAGGAGTTTGTGTTTTATCCTGTAGGCACTGAGGAGTCAAAAGAGTGGGTTTTGTTTGCTTTTGTAAAGATCATTTTGAAAGCAGTGCAGAAGTTGAACTAGTCTAGAATGGGGAGAGATTGGTGGCAGGACTAGTTAGCAGGTGTTATAGTTGTCTAAGCTAAATATTGTAATAGTCTGAAACAAGATTGTGGCAGTATGGGGGAAAGGCCTGGCTTGACATAATGATGTTTATGAGTTAAAATCAATAGGACTGTATGCTAACTGATTAGACATGCAAGGTTAGGGAGAAGGGGTAGTTAAGGCAAAAGCAAAAGTTTCTAACTTAGGAACCTGACTTGCGATTGTGAATGAGAATTCAGGAATCCAATAGATTGTGGTAGTAAAAAAGACAAGTCTGATTTTAAACTAGTGGAGTTTAGGGTACTTTTGTAGGCTGTAGGTAGAGATGCTTAAGTGTAATTGGAAATAGAGGTCTGGAGCTTAAGCAAGAGTTTGGGGCTGGTATTAAAAATTTTGTGATCTAGCTTTCCCTCCCTGACGCTGCCGAGGTCTCACGCGTGAGGCCTCTCCGCCGCTGCCAAGATGCGCTAAGTCACTTCCTACCTCCTGGCTGCCCTCGGGGGCAACCCCTCCCCCAGCGGCAAGGACATCAAGAAGATCCTGGACAGCGTCGGCATCGAGGCGGACGACAACCGGCTCAACAAGGTCATCAGTGAGCTGAATGGAAAAAACATTGAAGATGTCATTGCCCAGGGTATTGGTAAGCTTGCCAGTGTACCTGCTGGTGGAGCTGTGGCCATGTCTGCTGCCCCAGGTGCTGCAGCTCCTGCTGCTAGCTCCGCCCCTGCTGCTGCAGAGGAAAAGAAAGACTAGAAGGAGGAGGAGTCCGAAGAATCAGATGATGACGTGGGATTTGGCCTATTCGATTAAATTCCTGCTCCCCTGCAAATAAAGCCTTTTTATGTTAAAAAAAAAAAAGTGATCTAGCATATATAGATGATAGTTGAAGCTGTGTAAGTAGATGAACTTTGCCCCATGCAGTGTGAGAAGATAGGAGACTAGGACATATTCCTAGGGAATCCCAATGAGTAAGGGTTGAATAGGAGAGGAAAGTCAAACAGGGGCAGGTAAGAAAGATAGAAAAACAGGGAGACAGTAATGTCATTTCTTCCCAGAGGCCAAGAAGAGGAACTTTGGGGAAATAAGAGCAGCCAATAGCCTTAGGTTGTATAAATATGGACCAGTGAATTTCCTTTATAGTTTGATGAAGTCATGGCAGAAAGCAGACTGCAGTGAACTGTGCAAATGGGAAAGGAGAAAGGACAGACAGTGGTTATAGACTAATTGTTTCAGAAATATTAGGCTATGAAGGGAAGGAGGTAGAAAGGATGGTGGTTGGTAATGAGATAGGGTGGAAATAGTGGTTTAACTTTGTTTTAGAATGGGGAAAAGTTAAGCATGTATATAGGTAGACAAGAAAATGTGGAAAATAGAGGAAAAAGGGGATAATTGATGGAACCAGTCTAGAGAGACAATCTTCCTGATAGAGTCTTCTGGTGATGACCGTATGTAAATTGGTTTAGGATGTTCAGAATGTGGAATGAAACCAGAGAAGAAAGAGAGAGAGAGAGAGAGACAGACAGACAGACACACACACACACACACACACACAGACAAACAAAGCTTAGAGTTCTGTCCATTACTTCCTTTTATATTCTAGAGAATACTTATCACAGAGAACAATCAGTCTTTCCTTGGGTCTTCATCTACCCTGTTATTTTGTCCTAGAAGATTTTGTTCACATCCCTGACTAAAACAGCTAGTAGAAAATGCAACTCAGCTCAATTACTATTAAAACTAACCATCTCTTTGATAACTTTTATTGTTTACACTTTTCTTATTATATAATAGCTATCATGTTTATTTTAGAAATTTTAGGAAATACAGATAAACAAAAAAGAAAAGAAAACTGGTAACCCTACTTCCCAGAGATAATCAATATTAACATTTTGGTATATATTCTTCTAGTCTTTTTTCCCCTATGTGTAATAGCTATGCATATAGCCAACCCCCATCAAACCACTTCCACAAGGCTTCTGTCAGATTATAAATGGTCCCACTAAGTCTTCTATGGTACTTACTTGATAAGCTACACAGTGGATTGATTATTGCAAACGTTATTTCCTCTGGGAATCACTAAGGAATCTCACATTTTCATTTTCCATACACACATAACCATCTGTTTCAATAATTCTAATTTTTTTCTTTCTTGCTACTGGATATGAGTGTCCAGTAGTTCTCACTGGGAATTGATTAGTGAATAGGTATTATCAGGTAAAATGATTAGTGCTGTAATGAGTATGCAGGAAGCTAAGAACTTTAGAAAAAGAATTATTCATTGAAATTGTAACAACAATTGTCATCTAAGAAAACAGATTACCCATCTGTAAAGGGTTACAACGTGTGTTAGGAACATGAATATCAGTACAAGTGCAACTGATAGAGGTAATATAAAAAAGCATTGCTGTAAACAATTTTAAAATTACTATAGTATTTCTGCATGATTTTTAGTTTTTTACAACAGAAAGTATATAGAAATATTTCCATGATCTGTATATACAGATCTCTTTTTAAAATTCATATAACATAAAATTGACCAATTTGGCAATTTTTAAAAATTTTATGGTACTTGTGGTAAGACCATTTAACATGAGATCTACCCTCTTAATTGACTTTTAAATGTACAGTTCAGTGGCATTTAAGTACATTTGCATTGCTGTGCAACCATTACCACCACCCATCTCCAGATCTTTTTCATCGTCCCTAACAGAAACTCTGCACCCATTAAATAACTCGTCATTTCCCCCTAAGTCCCTGGAAACCACTATTCTACTTCCTGTCTATAAATTTGACTATTCTAGTACCTCATTTAAGTGGAATCATACAATATTTGTCCTTTTATGTCTGACTTATTTCACTTAGCATAATGTCTTCAAGGTCCAACCATATTGTAGAATGTTATCAGAATTTCATTTCATTTTAAGGCTGAATAATATTCTGTTGTATGTATATACCACACTTTGTTTATCTATTCATTGTTGATGGACGTTTGGGTTGTTTCCACCTTTTGGCAACTGTGAATAATACTGCTTTGAACACGGGTGTACAAATATCTGTTTGACGTTGGAAAAACTCTTATGGACATTGGCCTAGGCAAAGAATTTATGAAGAAGACCCCCAAAGCAATCATAGCAGCAACAAAAATAAATAAATGGGACCTGATCAAATTAAAAAGCTTCTGCACAGCCAAGGAAACTATCACTAGAGTGAACAGACAACCTACAGAATGGGAGAAAATATTTGCATGCTACACATCTGATAAAGGGCTGATGATCAGAATCTATACAGAACTTGGGAAAATCAACAAGAAAAAATCAAACAACCCCATTAAAAAATGGGCAAAAGACATGAACAAAAACTTTTCAAAAGAAGACAGAATAATGGCCAGCAAACATATAAAAAATTGCTCAACTTCTCTAATCATCAGGGAAATGCAAATCAAAACCACAATGAGATATCACTTAACTCCAGTGAGATTGGCTTATATCAAAAAGTCCCAAAACAACAAATGTTGGTGGGGATGCAGACAGATAGGAACACTCATATACTGCTGGTGGGACTGCAAATTAGTACAACCTCTATGGAAAGTAATATGGAGATACCTCAAAGAATTAAAAGTAGAATTACCATCTGACCCAGCAATCCCACTACTGGGTATTTACCCAAAGGAAAAAAAGACATTCTATAATAAAGACATCTGCACTCGAATGTTTATAGCAGCACAATTCACAATTGCAAAGATGTGGAAACAACCCAGGTGCCCATCAATACACGAGTGGATTAATAAAATGTGGTATATGTATACCATGGAGTATTACTCAGCAATAAAAAACAATGGTGAATTAACACATCTGGTAATATCCTGGTTGGAGCTAGAGCCCATTCTTCGAAGCGAAGTGTCACAAGAATGGACAAACAAGCACCACTGGTACTCACCATCAAGTTGGTACTAACTGATCAACACATGGCAATAATATTCATCAGGGGGCGAGCAGGCGGGAGGCGGGTGGAGGGGATGGGAAAATTCTCACTGAATGGAAGTGGGGAGCACAGTTTGGGGGATGACCACGATTGTAGCTCTGACACGGGCAGTGCATAGGCAATATATATAGCCAAAGTGTTGTACCCCCATAATATTCTGAAATTTAAAAAAAGACCAAATATCTGTTTGAGTCCCAGTTTTCAATTCTTTTGGATATACACTTAGAAGTGGAATTGCTAGATCATATGGTGATTCTATGTTTAATTTTTCGAGGAGCTACATACAGTCAACCCTCTGTATCCATGGGTCCTGCATCCACAGATTCAAACAACTACAAATCAAAAAAATTTGAGAAAAAAGTAACAGTACAACAATAAAAATAATATAAAATTTAAAAATACAGTACAACTATATATACAGCATTTACATTATATTATGTATAAGTAATCTAAAGATGATTTAAAGTATATGGGAGGATGTACATAGGTTATATGCAAATACTGCATCATTTTATAAAAGAGACTTGAGCATCTGTGGATTTTGGTATCCATGGGGGTCCTGGAATCAATCCCCCATGGATACTGAGGGACAACTGTACTGTTTTCCACAGTGGCTGCACCATTTTACCTTCTCTTGTGCAATGCACAAGAGTTACAATTTCTCCATATCCTTGCCAACACTTATTCTGTTCTTTTTCATTGTTGTTTTTAAAAAATAATATTCATCCTAATGGGTGTGAAATGGTATCTTATTGTGGTATTGATTTGTATTTCTCTAATGATTAATGAGGTTGTGCATATTTTCACGTGCTTGTTGGCCATTTGTACACCTTCTTTGGAGAAATGTCTATTTAAGTCCTTTGCCCATTTTTAAATTGGGTTGTTTATTTTATGTTGTTGATCTCCTTTGCCTTCAAAGGGTAATTTCTCTGGATACAGAATTCTAGGTTGGTGGTTTTTCTTTCAATACTTTGAATATTTCACTCCATTCTCTTCTTACTTACATGGTTTCTGAGAAGTCTGATTCTTATCTTTTTTTTATTATTAAGGGGGGTGGTTTGTGAGGAGGGTCATCTAGTTGCATTGGTTTTTTGTGTGTGTGTGTGGAGACAGAGTCCTTGCTCTGTCACCCTGGGTAGAGTGCAGTGGCATCACTGCAGCTCACTGCAACCTTCAACTCCTGGGCTCAAGCGATCCTCTTGCCTCAGCCTCCGAAGTAACTGGGACTACAGGTGCGGGTCACGACACCCGGCTGTTTTTTTTTTTTCCTTGAGCCGAGGTCTCGCTCTTGTTCAGGCTGGTCTTGAACCCTTGAGCTCAAGCAATCCATCCGCCTCGGCCTCCCAGGGTGCTAGGATTACAGGCGTGAGCCACCGTGCCCGGCCTTATTCTTATCCTTGTTCCTCTGTAAGTAAGGTGTTTTTAAACTCTGACTTCTTTCAAGATTTTCTCTTTGCGTTTGATGTGCTGCAGTTGGAAAATGGTATGGCTAGGTGTAGATTTTTAAAATACTTATTCTGCTTGGTGTTCTCTGAGCTTCCTGAATTTGTGGTTTGGTATCTGTCATTAATTTTGGAAAATTCTCAGACATCATTAGTTCAAATATTTCTTCTGTTCCATTCTCTCTTTTTCTCCTTCTGGTATTCTTATTATGCATATGTTATACCTTTTGTAAATGTCCCATAGTTATGGGATATTATGTTCCATTTAAAAAAATTTTTTTTCTCTTTGCATTTCATTTTTGGAAGTTTCTATATACACATCATGAAACTCACATCATCAGCTTCCTCTAGCTATGTCCTGTCTTCTGATGAGTCCTTAAAAGACATTCTTTATTTCTGTTACAGTATTTTTTATTTCTAGCATTTCCTTTTGATTCTTCCTTAGAGTTTCCATCTTTCTGTATCACATATTTGTTCTTGCATGTTGTCCAATTTTTACATTAAAACCCTTAGCATATGAATCACAGTTATTTATTTTTTTTAATTCATATATTTTATTTTTTTTAATTTATTTTTTTAATTTCAGAATATTATGGGGGAATCACAGTTATTTTAAATTCCTGGTCTGGTAATTCTAAAATCTCTGCCATATCTGAGCCTGGTTCTGATGCCTCCTCTGTCTCTTTAAACTATGGGTTTGGGGTTTTTTTTTGCCTTTTATTAATATTAATAGTATGCTTTGTAATAATTGTTTAGAGCCAGACATAATGTACTGAGTTAAAGGAACTGAGGTAAATAGTCATTTAGTGTGAGATTTTATGTTTATCTAGGTAAGAGTTGGGCTGAATTTACTGCTTGCTGTAGCTGTGTCAGAGGCAAAACTTTCCCCTGCTGTCCTTGTTTTGGTCTCCTCTGTTGTTTTTGGGTTCCCCTAGAGACTTCTTAAATAAGGTTTGAAATGTGCAGTCCTTTCAGTTGTAATCCCCTGTTGTTATACAGGAGCCCAGTTGACTTGATGGTAAAATGTGGGAGGAGGGGAAGCATTTTATATTCCTATGATTAGGTCTCAGTCTTTTAGTTAATCTGTGCCCCTGGGCTGTGATCTTTACAAGTGCTTCTCATTCCCTGGCCCGCCCCCCACCCCCCACTTAGGTGAAAAAGGAGGAAGGCTAGAGGGAATAGACTTGAATAGTTCCCTTCTCCCAGGACAGTTAGGCTCTGGTAAAACCCAGGGTGGTTTCGCTTTGGTAAAACAGATTCTCTTGAGTGGAGGCTTTTGTTAAAGGGAACAGGATACTCTGGGCATATTTTAAAATGGTTACTTTTCCCCTCCCCCTGTCAGAAGCATGAGGGAATTTTTCTCCAACCTAGTGGGGCTCCTGTAGGTAAAACTGATGTAAGTATGGACCCCCCCCAAGACTGGGCCTCCCCCTGGGTTTTTTTTAACTCTCTTGCTAGTCCACATGGAACTTCTAGCAATTCATCAAGTACAGTTTAAGTTTTCCTACCCCAATGCTGGCTCCAACAGTGGGCTTCTGCTCCAGGCCTTCTGCTCTGGTAAGCTGCGATTCTCTGTATTCATCTGTTTCTCTACTTTGAGGGAAAATAGAGTTGATTGTCAGTTTTTTCAGCTTTTTTCTTGTTGTGAGGATAGAAGTGATGACTTCCAAGGTCTTTGCATATCGGACTTCATAATTCTTTTCAAACATAAGTTTGTTCATGTTTTTTCTCTGTGCTCATCATTTTTGACTATAGGGAAGATTAGGATAACATCTAAGGTTCTTTCTAATATTAAGAGTGTTTTTTACATGATAAAAGATTTCAATCATCAATCAATGTTACAGGGTTACACTTTTGCTAAATGCATTCCTATATCTCAACTGGTTAGATTCACTATGCTTTTATTTTCCAAACTGTGACATAATAATTAAGCTTAATTTATATTTTTTATTTTAATGCCTTCCTCGCCTTTACGTTCTGGATTTTCATTTTTATTGTGATAAAATACACATAACATAAGATTTACTATTTTAACTGTTTTAATGGCTATAATTCAGTGGCATTAAGTACATTCACAGTGTTGTGTGATCATCATTTCTCTCTAGTTCCAGAACTTTTTTATCATCCCAGATGGAAACTCTGTACCATTAAGCAGTCACTCCTCATTTTCCTCTTCCTCCAGCCCCTGGAAACCACTAATTTGTTTTCTGTATCTATAGATTTACCTATTCTGGATATTTCATATAAATGGAATCATATAATATGTGGTCTTTATTTTTTTCTTTTTGAAAATACTTCCCACTTCACAGAATATATGTGGTCTTTTGTGTCTGACTACTTTCACCTAGCATGATGTTTTCATAGTTCATCTGTGTTGTAACATGTATCAGTATTTCATTTTTATGGCTGTATAATATTCCATTGTATGAAGATAACACATTTTGTTTATCCATTCATCCATTGATGGACATTTGGGTCGTTTCTACCTTTTGGCTATTGTGAGTAGTGCCTCTATGAGCATATTTGTTCAAAGTTTTATGTGAACACCTGTTTTCAATTCTTTTGGGTATATACCTAGGAGTGGAATTGCTAGGTCATATGATAATTCTATGTTTAACTTGGTGAGGAATTGACACACTGTTTTCCACAGCAGCTGTGCCATTTTGCATTCCCACCAGCAATGTATGAGAGCTCCAGTTTATCCACATCCTCACTAACACTTGCTATTATTTGTCTTTTTGACTGTAGCCTTCCTAGTGGGATGTGAAGTGGTATCTCATTATGGTTTTGATTTTCCTGATGGCTAATGATGTTGAGCACCTTTTCAAGTGCTTGTTGACCATTTGTATACCTTCTTTGGAGAAATGTCTATTGAAATCTTTGCCCTTTAAAAATTGGCTTGTTTATCTTTTTGGTGTTGAGTTGTAGGAGTTCCTCACATATTCTGGATACTGGGCATTTATCAGATATATGATTTGCAAATATTTTCTCCTGTTCTGTGGGTTGTCTTTTCATTCCCTTGTTTTCTTTTTAAAAAATAACAGCTTTATTGAGATATAATCAACATGCCATACAATTCACCCATTTAAAGTCTACAATTAAATAGGTTTTAGTATATTTACAGAGTTGTACAACTATCACCACAATCAATTTTCAATATTTTCATCACCTCAGAAAGAAACTCCATACCTATTTGCAGTTACTTCCCACTGAGTTTTTCTTCCAGGTGGATTTTGCTTGATGTATTTGTAGTTGACCTTAAGGAGAGCTGAGCTCTGTAGTCAGCCTGAGATATAAGCTTATGGTAAAGTTTCCCACTCCATAGTACAGAGAAGATAGCTCTCCTGGCATAAATGGGGTTATAGAGTATTTGGAAATGATCCCCTGAAATATTATTCTATAAAAACAACAATAATCTTGTAATTACATTTCTTAAAGGATCTACACCCTGATTAATTAATGCCTTTAGAGGCCAAACATCTACACACTAAAAGCACTGTCAGAAGGCCCATTAATTTCAGGTAGACTGTTTTATAGAAGGATTATTTTTATTGACTTCTAATGCTTCTTCCAACTCTGAAATTCATTCAGGAAAGTAATAAAAGGAAAGGAGACTGGGAAACCCTTATTTGTTTATTTGTTTGTTTGTTTATTTCAGAATATTACGGGGGTACAGATATTTAGGTTACATGTGTTGCCTTTACTCTGCCCAAGTCAGAGCTACAAGCGTGCCCATCTCCCAATGGGAAACCCTTGTTTCTAAATTTGGTATTCACTATTCCTAAAGTTGGAATCACCAATATTGCGGCTTACAGAAAGATCAGAAAGGTGCCAGCAGGCTGCTTTAGACTGAGCCTTAAAGATGTCGGTATCTTTGTGGCATTTCCAAGACCAGGGTTTGATCCATTGTTTTGTAGATGTAGAAACTCAATTTTGTCAATTCATGAAAAATGATCAGATTCTAACTTGAATTCTGTGGCCAATAGACCAGAAAAACAATTGTATTAATTAATGTTTCATAAATGTGTGTAGCATTTTTTAGCTTTTCTTTTTAATAACTTTTTTCCTAATTTAAAGTAACACATTTGTGGAAAACTCTCATTGAGAAACAAAATATAAAATATGATTAAAAATGTAAAACAGCAATTCTGCTTCAGAGTATATACCTAAAAAAGTAAAGCGGGGACTTACACAGGTATTTGTACACCCATGTTCATTAGCAGCATCATTCACAATAGCCAAAAGGTGAAAGCAACCTAAATGTTCATCAATGGATGGATGAATAAACAAAATGTGATATATACATACAATGGAATATTATTCAGCCTTAAAAAGGAAGGAAATTCTGACATATACTACAACATGGATGAACCTTGAGGACATTATTCTAAGTGAAATAAACCAGACCCTTCTGATCTGTTCTGTTCCTATCCCTGAAACCTTTATGACTTTGGCCTTTGTGTTCTTTTCCAGGTGACCAGGATGATATCTAAAAGAAGAAAAGAAGCTATAGCAACATGCAAAACAAATTTGCCTTTAGGGAATGTTCTCCTTGGCTCTAGATTCCAAACTTTGATCTTTTCATTCAACTTAAATTTTATGAGTACTTACTTATGCCAGGTATTTTGTGAGACTTTGGGATAAGAAGTTGGGTAAGATTTAGGCTCTGTTCAGGAAGAGTTCATAATTTTGTGGTGGAAAACAAGCATATAAACAAATAGTTACCATATTTTAAAGTTTAAGTACTAGAATAGAGGTGTTAGGGGAAAACAGTATGGGAGCCTGAGAGTGTCTGAAAAAAATCCTCATGGAAGAAATATTTGAGCTGAATATTGAAGCATAAGGAGAAGTGTACAAGGTAGACATTAGGGAGAACAAAATGAGTAAGGGCAGAAGGGAATGAAAGAACATGGAATGTTTAGGGGCCACCAGAAAGTTCTTTCTAATTAGTATAGTACATTTATGATGACAAAATTGGAAAGATAGGATGGGACTTTCCTTATGGAGTTTGGACTTTATCATGTAGGCCAATATTTTCCAAACTTCACTTACCCATATTCTACCTTCACTATTTTAATTTCTTTTTTTAATTTTTTATTTATTTTTTATTTCAAAGTATTACAGGGGTACAAATATTTTTGGTTATATGGATCACTTTTATAATGCTTGAGTGATGGTTATAAGTGTGCCCCTCACCCAGATAGTGTTCATTGTACCCATTAAGTAGATTTCTTAAATTTAGATAATAACATATTTGAAGTCATAAATTTCATGTGTTATATTTTCTTATGTATATTAAAATAAAACTATATCTATTGAAATTAAAATATATTTATTTGTATACCACCTATAATCATTTTGTGTACCATCAGTGTACATTGTAATCGTTTGGAAGCTAATTCTGAGAACATTGTTTGAGAGAGATTGGGTGGAGGAGTAAGATGGGATTACTTTAACATCTATTGAAATACTGAGAGATAATAAATTCCTGAACTAAAAAAAAGCCTATTGGCAAAAGTAATGAAGAAGGGAAGGGATTTAAAAGAGATTTAGGAGCTAGAAAAGGCAGGATTTATGATTAATTAGAGGAAGATAGGAATATTTATAAACTAGAAACTGGATTTGGTGAATAATTAAGTGGAAGGGTAGAAGATTACAGAAAGGAGGGATCTAGAATTACTTGAAGGTCTCTGTCTGCCTTGGGAGTGAATGATGTTACCATTCACCAAAGTAGAGGACAAATGCAAAAGCAGATTTGAGGGAAAAGATGGTTTTTTCCCTCAGAAACTTTTTGTCACTTACAATTTTCTTTTAAGTTAAAAAACAGTACTTCCCCATTGTAACAAGTGAAACAATCCAAAGACACAAGAAGATAAAGTTAATAATCTGTCCCTTTTCATATCCTCCTCCCCTCCCCTTGTAAGATTGAGGGGACCAATATGTGTAGCCTTTCACATCTTCTTCATGAGTGTGTTTATGTGTGTGTGTGTGTATATGCATTTTTTTTACCTTTTTTATTTTTAATTTTTAAGAATATGAAGGGGGGGAGTGAGGAGGGGGGTTCAGTTTCCTTTTTTTTTTCTTTTGAGACAGACTCTCACTCTGTTGCCCCGGGTAGAGTGCAGCGGTGTTGTGATAGCTCACAGCAACCTCTGACTCCTGGGCTCAAGCGATCCTCCTGCCTCAGCCTCCTGAGTAGCTGGGATTACAGGCACGTGCCAGGACACCCAGCTAATTTTTCTATTTTTAGTTAGTAGAGACAGGGTCTCACTCTTGCTCAGGCTCGTCTCGAACTCCTGAGTTCAAGCAATCGTCCCACCTTGGCCTCCCAAAGAGCTAGGATTACAGGTATGAATGACTGTGCCTGGCCTATGTATGTGATTTTGATAATGATTTTTTAATAAAAATGAGGCTACATATATACAAAATCCTGCAACTTGATTTTCTCACTTGACAATACTGCAGTGGATGTACCCCAGGTCAATACGTGTATGTCAATCTAACCCATGCTTTTTTTGATTAATGTTTGTATGGTGTATCTTTTTACATCCTTTTCCTTTCAACCTACCTATGTCATTGTTGTGTTTCAAATGAGTTTCTTGTAGATGGCATATATTTAGATCATGTTTTACTTTTATCTACTCTGCCAATCTCTGTCCTTTAATTTGGTGTATTCAGGCCATTTACATTTTAGGTAATTGTATTAGTTTTCTAGGATTGCTGTAACAAAGTAACATAAACTGGGTGGCTAAAACAACAGAAATTTATTCTCTCTCTATTCTGAAGGCTAGAAGTCCAAAAATCAAGGTGTTGGCAGGGCCATGCTCCCTCCAGAGCCTCTAGGGGAGGATCCTTCTTTGCCATTTCCAGCTTCTGGTAGCTCAGGCATTCCTTGGCTTGCAGCAGCATAACTCCAATCTCTGCCTCCATCTTCATAGAGCCATCTTCCCCCTGCATCTGTGTTTTCACATGGTGTTCTCCTTTCTCTATGTCTTTGTCCAAATTTCTCTCTTCTTATAAGGATACCAGTCATATTAGATTAGGGTTCACCCTAATGACCTCATTTTAACTTGATTACATCTGCAAAGACCCTATTTCCAAATAGGGTCACATTCACAGGTCCCTGGGGTTAACACTTCAACATATTTTTGGAGGGAACACAATTCAATTCATAACAGTAATTATTAATATGTTAAGGTGTGAGTCTGACATTTTATTATTTTTCTGTTTCCTCTGTTTCTTATTCTCTTTCTCTTTTCTTGCCTTCCTGTGGGTTACTTGAACAGTTTTTAGGATTCTATCTTGATTTATTTATAGTATTTTTGAGTATACTGCTTTATATACTTTTCTTAGTGTTTGCTGTAGGTATTACAATATTAATATTTAGCTTATCACTGTCTACTGGTATCAATGTTTTAACACTTTGAGTGAAGTGTAGAAACCTAACTTACATTTAGATCCCTTTATCTTCCCCACTTTTAAAATATGTAATTGTCTTAAGTATTTCCTCTTTGTAAATTGAGCACCACATTAGATGGTATCATAACTTTTGTTTCTCCATTAAATATGATTTAAGAAACTCATGAAGAGGATAGTATACCCCTACATTTGCCCATTCCAATATTTTTATTTCCCTTCTGAAATTATGGGTCTCCTTCTTTAATCATTTCCTTTCTGTTTAGAGAATTTCCTTTAGCCATTCTTTAAGGGTAGGTTTGCTAGCAAAAATTCTCTTAATTTTACTTTATCTGAAGGATAGTTTTTACCAGATATAGAATGTGTGGTTAATTGTTCTTTTTAAACTCATATTTCTTTTTTAGAACAGTTTTAGATTTATAGAAAAATTGCAAAGATAGTACAGAGTTTCATATACCCTGTATCCAGTTTCCCATATTATTAACCTCTTACATTAGTATAGTCCACTTGTTACAATTAATTAAGTAATATTGATATATTATTATTAAAGTCCATACTTTATTCAGAGTTCCTTGGTTTTTACCTAATGTCCTTTATCTGTTCTGGGATACCATCCAAGACACTGTATTACATTTAGTCATCATGTCTCCTTAGGCTCTCTTGGCTGTGGCAGTTTCTCAGATGTTTATTATTTTTGATGACCTTGACAGTTTTGAGGAGTACTTGTCAGCTATTTTGTAAAATATAAGAATCTATCTTATGCTTGTCTCATAATTAAACTGAGGTTATGAATTTTAGGGAGGAAGGGCACAGAGGTAAAGTGCCATTTTCATCATATCATATCAAGGATACAAACTATCAAAATGACTTATTACTATTGATGTTGACCTTGATCACCTGGCTAAAGTAGCGTATATCAGGTTTCTCCACAATAAAGTTACTATTTTTTCCCGTTTTCATACAATACTCTTGGAAGTCACTATGTGCACCCAAACTTAAGGAATAGAGTTATGCTCCACCTCCTTGAGAGCACAGTATATACATAAATTATTTAGAATTATGCATTGGAGAGTTGTCTCTTTCCCCCTATATATGTATGTATGTATCTATCTCTCTGTTATGGTTTGACTGTGTCCCCCAAATTTCATGTGTTGGAAACTTAATTGTCATTGTAACAATATTAAGAAGTGGGGCCTTTAAAAGGTGATTAGGCCATGAGGGTTCCACCTTTGTAAAGGGACTAATGCTGTTATTGTGGGAGTGAGTTAGTTGTCTCAGGAGTGGGCTTCTAATAAGGTCAGCCCCCTTCCTCTCTCTCTGTCTCACATGCTTACTTGCCCTTCCACCATGGGATGACCCTCACCCAATGCTGGTGCCGTGCTCTTGGACTTCCTAGCCTCCAGAACTGTGAGCCAAATAAACTACTGTTCTTATTAAATTACCCAGTCTCTGGTATTCTGTTATATGAAGGCTCTTCAAAAAGTTCATGGAAAATGTGTATTATGAAAAAATTATGCATGTATTTCAAATTTTTTTTTGCACCAAAATAAACTCGTACTAATTTGTTATAACATATCTGAACAGGATCTAGTTTGAGGCACTAAAAAGGATAAAACATTCAGTTTGAAAAGGGCCCCTATCAGAGCAACATGAATTCTTCTAAAATTGAAGCTAGAACAAACATCAAATTTATGGTGAAGCTTGGGTGTGACATTCTTCACAGAAATAGAAAAAATAACCCTGAAATTTGTATGGAACCACACAAAACCCTGAATAACCAAAGCAATACTAAACAAATAGAACAAAGCTGGAGGCATCACACTACCTGACTTCAAAATATGCTACCAAGCTATAGTAACCAAAACAACATGGTACTGACACAAAAATAGACACAGACCAATGGAACAGAATAGAGAACCCAGAAATAAATCCGTGTATTTATACCCAACTGATTTTCAACAAGGACACCAAGAATACACATTGAGGAAAGGATACCTTCTTCAATAATTGGTGCTGGTAAAACTGAAATTTTTTATGCAAAATAATGAAACTAGACCTCTATCTCTCATCACATACAACAATCAAGTCAAAATGGGTTAAAGACTTAAATGAAAGACTCTCAGCTGTACAACTAGTGGAAGAAAACATAGAGGAAATGCTTCAGAACATTGGTCTAGGCAAAGATTTTATGGGTAAGACTTTAAAAGCACAGGCAACAAAAACAAAGATAGACAAATGAGACTATGTTAAACTAAGAAGCTTCTGCACAGCAAAGGGAACAATCAGCAGAGTGAAGAGACAACCCATAGAATGAAAGAAAATATTTGCAAACTATTCATCCAACAAGTGACTAGTATCCAGAATATACAAGGAACTCAAACAACTTAACAGCAAAAAAACCCATCTGGTTAAAAACTGGGCATTTGTCTATCTTCTTTTGAAAAAATTCTGTTCATGTCTTTTGCCCATTTTTTGATGGGGTTGTTTGTTTTTTCTTGCTGATTTGTTTGAGTTCTTTGTAGATTCTGGATATTAGCCTTTTGTCAGATGTAGTTTGCGAATATTTTCTCCCATTCTGTAGGTTGTTTGTTTACTCTGTTGATTATTTTCTCTGCTGTGCAGAAGCTTTTTAACTTAACCAAGTCTCATTTATTTATTTTTGTTGTTGCTGTTTTTGCCTTTGGGGTCTTAGTCATTAATTCTTTGCCTAGGCCGATGTCTAGAAGAGTTTTTCCTATGTTTTCTTCTAGAATTTTTATGCCTTACATTTAAGTCTTTAATCCACCTTGAATTAATTTTTGTATATGGCAAGAGATAGGGGTTCTGTTTCATTCTTCTACATGTGGCTGTCCAATTTTCCCAAAACCATTTATTGAATAGGATGTCCTTCCCCAGGGTATGTTTTTGTCCACTTTGAGATTTCTCAAAAAAAAAAAAAAGACATACAAATGGCCGAGCATATGAAAAAATGCTGACCATCACTGATTATCAGGGAAATGTAAATCAAAACAACATTGAGATATCATCTCACCGCAGTTAGAATGGCTATCACCAAAACCACACAAAATAACAAATGCCGGCGAAGATGCAGAGAAAAGGGATCTCTTACATATTGTTGGTGGAAATGTTAATTAGTACAGCCATTATGGAAAACAGTATGGAGGTTTCTCAGAAAACTAAAAATAGAACTACCATATGATTCTCCAATCCCACTACCAGGTATTTATCCAAAGGAAAGGAAATCAGTATATGAAGAGATACCTGCACTCTCATTTTTTTTTTAATTTTGAGACAGGATCTCACTCTGTTGCCCTGGCTAGAGTGCAGTGGCATCATCATAGCTCACTACAACCTCAAACTCCTCGGCTGAAGCGATCCTCCTACCTCAGCCTCCCAAGTAGCTGGGACTACAGGCGCATGCCACAATGCCCAGCTCATTTTTTCTATTTTTTGTAGAGACGAGACCTCACTCTTGCTCAGGCCAGTCTTGAACTCCTGACCTCAAGCAATCCTCCCACCTCGTCCTCCCAAAGTGCTAGGATTATAGGCATGAGCCACGGCACCCAGTTGCTGCACTCCCATGTTTGTTACAGCTTTATTCACAATAGACAACATGGGGAATCAACCTAAATGTCCATCAACAGATGGATGGATAAAGAAAATATGGTATATATACACAATGGAATACTATTCAGCCATAAAAAGAATGTAATCCTGTCATTCACAGCAACATGGATGAACCTGGAGGACATTATGTTAAGTGAAATAAGTCAGGCACAGAAAGATAAATACCACACGTTCTTATTTATATGTGGGAACTAAAAAAAAATTGATCTCATAGAAGTAGGGAGCAGAATTGTGGTTATTAGAGGCTGGGAAGGGTAGGGGGAGAGGAGGATAGGGAGAGGTTGGTTAATGGATACAAAGTTACAGCTAAATGGGAGGAATAAGTTCTAGTGTTCCATAGCACTGTAGGGTAAATATGGTTAACAATAATTTAGTGTATATTTTCAAGCTAGAAGAAAGGACTTTGAATGTTCACAACACAAAGAAATGATAGATGTTCAAAGTGATGAATATGCTAATTACCCTGATTTGATCATTATACATTGTATACATGTATTGAAATATCATTCTACATCCCATAAATACATACAATTATTACGAGTCAACTAAAAATAAAAGGAAAAAAAATAAGTCATTTGACCCCTACCCCCAATCTCCAGTTCTACTCCCCAGAGGCAATGGCTTTTAATGATTTCTGGTTTCAATTCTTCTGGTAGTTGACTCCATAACCCCAATTAATATGCTTTTCCTGCTGTTTGTTGATGGAACAACTTCAGATCTATCTCACTTATGCTACCCCCTGCCTCCACTCCCTAGTCCAATTTTTGTAGTTATTTTTAACGTTTATATGGATTATCTTTATAACATTAAACAATAAAATTTTATTTCTTCTTCTGTCAACTTTGATTGTATTTGTCGAATTCTCATTATGTAAGAGGAAGTTATTAATTCCCCAAACTTTTTCTCCACCTCTCTCCCACCTCCATACTAGCTGTATCTTTACTTTTACATTGTCAAGGTTAAGTACAGTTACAATCTATTGAGTAATGGTAATTAATTTTTCCATGCATTGTTTATAGGTTGATTCTAAAAGTTTTAAAGCAATAAACATTTACATTATTACAAGTATATAAATGTTCTCACTGCAGAGACAGGAGTGGTTTTAGAATTACATTTTCTTCTCTAGTGGTACGATATCATGATTTCTGTGCTGCTTGAACAATACTCCTAGAGTTAAAGTCAAATGAACTCTCTTCTTATACTCCATCCAAAATCATACCACATTTTAATCTGCTTCATATTTTTTTCTTGTTATACATGCTTATCAAGATTGTGTCTACCTAGGGTAGAGCAGATTCTATTTCAGGGTCTGGACTTCTCACCACCCCAACTTGCTTAGTGGGATGACTCAGGAGAGTAGTATACCGCCATTTTCCCTTGGTGTTTATGTGTGTGTGAAAACCAATAAATACAGGAGAGTGTATAAAAGTAACAGTTTTTATGTGTGTTATGTGTGTGTTTCACACACACATAAACAGTGTTTATGTGTGTGTGAAAACCAATAAATACAGGAGAGTGTATAAAAGTAACAGTTTAAATGAAAAAACAAATTGTCAAGTGCCCCTGCCTGATTATATCCATTTTCTTCTACTGCCCCCGACCAGGTAACCACTGTCCTGAATTTTGTCATAATTATTCCTTCAATTAAAAAAGTAATTTTACTATCTGTGAATGTATCTCTAAATAATATAGTTTAGTTTTTGCCTGATTTTGAACTGTATATAAATGGAATCATACTACATATGTTCTTTTGTGATTTTTCTTTTGTTTATATTTGAACTTTTGCTCAAATTCATGCTTATTTTTTCTGCTTGTTTTGTTATTTACTGAAAGAGTTGTCTTAAATCCACCATGATTGTAGTTTTTTCTGTTTCTTCTTATAGTTATGTCAAGTTCAAGTTTTTCTTTGCTTTTTGTAACCATATTATTACACACACATATCACCCATTTAAAGTTACACAAGCAAATGTTCTTTAATAGTTAGATATTTTGCAACATTCTTTTTTTTTTTCATTTTTTTCTTCTAATTATTACTTCCAGCCAGGCAAGGTGGCATGTGCCTGTAGTCCCAGATACTTGGGAGGCTGAGGTGGGAGAATCAGGAGTTCGAGTCCAGCCTGGGCAATGTAGCGAGACCTCATTTCTTAAAAACAAAACAAAACAAAAAATATTATTTCCATTCCACTTCTTCCACAGAATTTTGTCCTAATATGATATATTTTATGCTTGAAAGTCTTTTTTATTGCTCATCATACTTCTCTGCCTCAAAAATATATGTATATTGGAATTCTAACAAATTTTAAATTTCCCGTGACTATAACTCTTTCTTTAAGTACTAAAATATTTCTTCTGTGCCCATGTGTACTCATCAGTTAGTTCTAATTTAATAGTGAGTACATGTGGTGTTTGTTTTTCCATTCTTTAGATACTTCACTTAGGATAATGGTCTCCAGTTCCATCCAAATTGTTGCAAAAGGCATTAAGTCATCCTTCTTCATGGCTGAGTAGAGAAGTAAAACTCAATAGAAATCAAGCAGGGAGGAGTAGGGAGGAGTGAACGGGCAAAAACCTACCTAACAGGTACAATGAACACTATCCGGGTAACGGGCACACTTTTAACCCTGACTCAAGCATTACAAAAGCGATCCATGTAACCAAAAACATTTGTACCCCCG
The DNA here is from genome assembly GCA_023783475.1 of Daubentonia madagascariensis. NCBI lineage: Eukaryota > Metazoa > Chordata > Mammalia > Primates > Daubentoniidae > Daubentonia > Daubentonia madagascariensis. The sequence goes on along the minus strand of JAKFHU010000795.1, from coordinate 3,815,146 downwards.
TAATAATTTGAAATAAAATATATATATGTATTTCTTCTGAATTGAATTATTACTAAAATTATCATTGGCAAATAATTCTACTAAAAACCTTACTATATCACAAAATTTTAAATATAATTATTTAACACAAAAAGTAAAATTTTATTGGAAATGAATCTCTCTCTCTCTCTTTTTTTTTTTTAGAGACCAGTGTCTTGCTCTGTCACCCAGGCTGGAGTGCAGTGGCATGATCATACATAGCTCACCATAACCTCAAACTCCTGGGTTCAAGCAATCCTCCTTCCTCAGCTCCCTGAGTAGCTGGGACTACAGGCACATACCACCATACCTGGCTAATTTTTAAAAAATTGTTTGTAGAGACAGGATCTTGCTATGTTGCTTAGGCTGGTCTCAAACTCCTGGCCTCAAGTAACCTTGGCCTCCCAAAGTGCTGGGATTACAGGCATGAGCCTTCCCGTCCAACCGGGAAATGAATCTCTTAATGAGGTGGATGGGGATACTTTTAAAAAAATAATTTGTGTACCCATAGAAGAATATTAGTTATTGCTAGAAAAAGGCAGATATAGGATCAATTGTGCTACTTTCATTTTTATAGATATAAGAGCTGGGAAACTTTGTTCACATAAATAAGTAGATGAGAATGGAAAGAGTTTATTATAGTAGTGCCACTCAATTCTTTGAACTCCTGAGTTATATACTAAAAATCACATAGTCATGCATCATCAAACATTATTTTTAATAATCTATCAGCTTACAACTTGATTAGTTCCTCCTTCAATTTTGTTGAAAGTAAACTACCTGACTTGCAAAAGAATTTGTTACTCAGGAATTAAAGTTATTTGCTTTCTCAATTCCAGCACCTGTTACTTGGCACTGGAGGTTTTTATACTCCAGGGTCATTCACCATAGGAACAGTGAGAAGTAAGTCTTTCTTTTGTAAAATGAGAAAAGGACTATTGTGAGAAAGGAAAACCTGTACTTCCAAACTGCACATGTGCTTTCTCAGACAGATCAATTTTTGGAAAGTGTATATGCAGAAGTTGAGAATCTAAAAATTGATTTCTTTGAAATTATTTGTGCCTGTGTACCCTCTTGGAATGTCTTTGTGTATTATAGTTTTTATTTTCATTTATTTATTTATTTTTGAGACAGGGTCTTGCTCTGTTGGCTGGGCTTGAGTACCATGGCATCATTGTAGCTCATTGCAATCTTGAACTCCTGGGCTCAAGCGATTCTCCCACCTTGGCCTCCCAAAGTGCTGGGATTACAGGTACATGCCACCATGCTCAGCCCTTTGTGTATTATAGTTTGAAGACATTGCTTTAGAATGCATTTATTTACTTCCAACTTATATGCTATTGTTGTCATGTCTTTTTGCTATATTTTTAAGTCTCACAAGACATTATAATTACTGTTTTATACATCAATATTCATTTAGATTTACCTACATATTTTCCACTCTTTTGGCTTTTCATTTCATCTTTAATCTTAGACCTTCCATCTTGGCTCTTTTCCTTTCTGCCTGACATACATCCTTTAGTATATCTTTAATTATAGTCTTCTGGTGACAAACTGTCAGTTTTTGCTGAAAATGTCTTTATTTTGCCCATGTTCTTGAAGGTTTTTTAAAAAACAGAATTCTGGGTTGACGAGTATTTTCTCTCAGCATGTTGAAATACCATTCCATTGTCATCTGGCTTCCACTGTTGCCATTGAGAAGTCTGTCAACAGCATGTTGTTCCTTTTGAAGATAATCTTTTTTCCCCCTGTTGCCCTGAAGATCATCTCTTTGTTTTCGGTGTTCTGTAGTTTCACTATGATGTGTCTAGGTATGAATTTATTTTTATTTTCCGGCTTGGGATTCATTTGGCTTCTTGAATCTATACATTGGTGTCTTTCATCAGTTACAGTTTTTTTTCAGCTATTACATGCTCATATAATGTCTCTGCCCATCCATTTTTAAAATTTTATTACTTTAGAACTCAAATTAGATTTATGTTAGGCCTTCTCACACTATCCCCCAGGTCTCTTAACCTCTATTTTATATTTTTCTGCATTTTTTCATATTTTATATCTCTGTCTCTTTGAGCTACATTATGTATACTTTTTCTGAATTTTCTTACACTTTACTAATTCTCTCTTCAGTTCTATCCAATCTGCTGTTAAACTTGTTTACTGAGTTTTCATTTTAAATGCCTTTTACTATAGAGTGTAACAAACATAGAAGACTGCAAAATGCTCATGTATAGCTTAATGAATTATTTTAAGGCAAATATCCTTGTAACTACCACCCAGGGCATGAAATAGAACTTTCCTGGACATTCCAGAAGCCATACACTTGCCCTGTCCAATCACAATCCCCTCCCTTCCCACTAAAAAGAACCATTATCTTGAATTTTATGGCACTCACTTCCTTGCTCTTCTTTATAGTCTTATGACCCAAATGTGATGCCTATAAACTATAATTTAATTTTACCTTTTTAAAAAATCTACAAGTTTCCCCATCCTGTTTTTTCCTTGCAATTTATTTACTGAAGTGAACTGCGTGATTTAACCTATAGAGTTTACCAGTCTGGATTTTGCTGATTGCCCTCATGTTGTAGTTTACCATGTTCTCTGTACTGTATTTTCTTTGTGTTAGTAGAGGGATCTACAGGCTTGATCAGGTTCAGGTTTGAGGTTTTTGACAAGACCACTTCACAGATAATTTTGTGTTCTCCATCAGGAAGCACATAATGTCTAGTTGTCTCTCTTTTTGTAATGTTAGTAGCCATTTCATGATTAAACTTAGATCCATTTATTCATTAAGTTTTGTAAAATGGTGATATTCTAATTCTATTATTCATCATTTATTTGCTGAAATAAAGAGAAACATCTTCTCATCTATTATTTGGTTGCCCAATGGTATAGTTTATTAAGGAAAAGCAGGATAAATGCTTGGCTTGTCCCTTCAACATTTTCAAAATAATGAGTTGGTTCCCTATCATTCTAAAAATTTCAGCAGTTTTAAAAACAGAATCATTATGAACTCATGGACTTAAACATATTTGATACATCAGGCTCATCTTGTACATTTGCTGTTCCGGGCCTGGAATCAGCCACTTCTCCACAAAGCCCTGGTTTCTTTTAGTGGGAATGGTATTTTAAGGCCTCAATCTGGGTGCTAGCTATGCTTGTAGCTACTGGGTTGGTCACTGTTTCTAAACCTTTTAAGGAAAAAATGCCTTATGAGTTCACACTGACACTTTTAATTCAAATTCAACTCTACAGAGTTTTCCTCAACTATATCTTACATCTGAATCTCCTTTCTTTCACACTTGAGAATCTTGGTTCTCAAGGATATAGGGGATACTAGAATTCAAATATCACATAATTATTATTATTTTTGGGGGGCACAGAGTCTTGCTCTGTCACCCCAGGTAGAGCGCAGAGGCATCATCGTGGCTCACTGCACACTCAAACTCCTGGGCTCAGGTGATCCTCGTGCTTCAGCCTACCAAGTAGCTGGGACTACAGGTGCGTGCCACCACACCTGGCTAATTGTTCTATTTTTTGTAGAGATGAGGTCTCGCTCTTGCTCAGGCTGGTCTCGAACTCCTGAGCTCAAGTGATCCTCCTGCCTTGGTCTCCCAGAGTGCTAGGATTACAGGCGTGAGCCACCATGCCTGGCCAAATATCACATAATTATTCATTTGCTTTATCCCCCATAACATATACAACAGTCTCAGAATAGCAATATGATTACAAAAATAATTTTAAATGTTTTTTGCATATACTCTCTCCACTCTTCCCACATGTTTAGCTATTACATACTGTACTCTCTTACATAGAACCTTCATTGACTCTTAGTTCTACAAGTATCTATATGTGTTCGTTTATTTATTAAATTTATTTGATGCTCACCAACAGTCCTTATGTCATTGTCTTTCTAGTTATTTTGGTTTTCTGGAGTTTGTTCCCTAACAGACTCCTTATGAAAGCTTCACAAGAGCTATATTTTGTGAGTGATTGCATGTTGATAATAGTTTGTGGCCTCTGTCCTTGAAAGTCAGTGTATTAATTTGCTAGGGCTGCCATAAAAATTATTACAGACTGGATTACATACAACAGAAATGTATTTTCTCACAGTTCTGGAAGTAGAAGTCCAAGGTCAAGGTACATGGCAGGTTTGGTTTCTCTGAGGCCTCTCCCCTTTGGCTTGTAGATGGCTGCCTTCTTGTTGTGCCATCACATGGTCTTTTCTCTGGTTTCCTTGTGTGTGCAAATTTCCTCTTCTTGTAAAGACACCAGTCAGGTTGGATTAGGGTCTACCCTAACAACTTCATTTTAACCACCTCTTTTAAAGGCCCTATCTCCAAATACAGTCTCATTCTGAGGTACTGGGAGTTAGGGCTTCAATATATGAATTTGGTGAGGGGACACAATTTAGCCCATAACAATCAGTTTGGCTGGATATAAACGTCTTTGGCTTATGTTTTCTTTCCTGTGTATCTTGAATATGTTACTTTATTTTCTTCTGGCATAAAGCATCACTGTCGATATATTTGAGGACAGGCTGCTTTTCTTCCCCTTGTTCTCTTTGCCTGGATGCATAAGATTTTTTTTTCTTTAAAGTCCAGTAATTTTACTAAGATATGTCTCAATGTTGCCTCCTCATTTGGGATTGATTTTCTTAGGTACACAAGTTGTCTTTTTAATATGTTGTTTCAAGTTTTTATTAAAAGTTATTTCAGGAAAACTTTCTTATAGTCTTTATTATTTGTTCTGTTCCCTTGCTTTGGTTTTCTTCTATGTAGGTTGGATTTTCTATTTTTCTAAATTTATCACTTTTTCTCAAAAAAGAGATAAAAGATCTCTTTCTTCTTTTCTTTTCGGTTTTAAAATTTCCTTCTTTTCATCTTCTATTTCTCTTAAGGCATTATGTGTTGGATTTATTTGCTATTGAGCTCCTTCTAGTTTAGAATTTATTTCTGATTTTTTTACTTTTATTTCTAATTCTTTCTTTAGTTCTAATACCTATATTTTTAGTTTTTCTACTTCTGATTTATGTTGTTCTTTCATGTCTTGTATCATTTTCTTAATGTCTTTAAGTAAGTTGTATTTTTCATGTTTTGTAGTCATATATTTCTGCCATGTTTTCATTGTGAAGGGATGTTATTCTTAATCTCTTTTGTCTTATAAATGCAACTTTAATCCTTTCTGTTACTCATTTTTACATGATTTTTTTTTATTTTAGAAGGCTGGATTCAGAATAGATTTTCTAATTTCTTTTTCTTTTTTTTCTTTTTCTTTTTTTTTTTTTTTTTTGAGACAGAGTCTGGCTCTGTTGCCCAGGCTAGAGTGCCGTGGCGTCAACCTAGCTCACGGCAACGTCCAACTCCTGGGCTCAAGCAATCCTCCCACCTCAGCTGGGACTACAGGCACGTGTCACCACGCCCAACTAATGTTTTCCATTTTTAGTAGAGACGGGTCTCGTCTTGTTCTGGCTGGTCTAGAACCCCTGAGCTCAAGCAATCCTCCCGCCTCAGCCTCCCAGAGTGCTAGGATTACGGGCATGAGCCACTGCGCCCGACCAGATTTTCTAATTTCATGGCTTTTAGCTCCCTCTTCTGTTGCTTTTGTGTGGTTTTCAAAAATGGGGCAGCTTTCTTTCTCAGATACCCTGGTCCTGTTTCCCTCCCCTGCTTTCATCTGGACCTTCTCTTGCTGTGCTGCTTAGTTTGGATTCTGTTCTTAGCAGTTTCTCCTCAGTGTGGGGCTTCATCCTGGAATGGAGCTTTAGTTGCTTAGTTTTGAGAGTTCATAGAGCTCACACTGCTCCAGATCCAGATTGTTCCAATCTCTTTAGGTCTTACCTGCTATTACAATATGCAAAACCTCTTCCAGTTTCAGCTGCCGTCCTCAATAACTGGCTATTTGGGGATTCTCTGGTCTGTCAGATGCCCCATTGCCTCCCTCCATTTCCTTCTGTACAATTGCTAATACCACATATCTTATAGCTATTGGTAGTTTGTACCCCTTCCTCACATTTGCACTTAAGAGGGATATCTTGTTACCTAGCTTTGTTACAGATATTGTTCATGGGTTTTTGGTTTTGCTATCCCATTTTCTCTGGTTTTATGGAGGGATTGGAGAGGATTCTCCTATGAATCCTCCTGTCTATTAAGTTTGAATTGCAATTGTTATATTTCTCATTTTTACATGTTTTAAAAACCATTTTAATCAACTTTTTGAAGTGTTATTTACATACAATGAAATGTACCCATTTTACATGTACAGTTTGATGAGTTTTTCTTTTACTGTTTTTTAAACTAGCTCTGAAAACAGATGAAGTACAGTTTGATGAGTTTTGACAAATGAATACACCTGTGTAACCATCACCAACATCATGAGAGAACATTTCTATCACTCCAGAAAGTTCATTTGTGCCCCCTTCCCAGTCAATCCTATCAACTATGGTCTTAGGCAACCATTTATCTGCTTCCTGTTACTATAGATTTGCCTTTTCTAGAATGTCATATGAATGGAATCGAACAGGATGTGCTTTTTTGTGTCTGGATTCTTTTGCTCAGAATAATGTTTTTGAGATTCATTTCTGTTGTTGCCTATATCAATAGTTTGTTCTTTTTTATTTTTTTATTTTTATTTTATTTTGTTTTTTTGACACATAGTCTCGCTCTGTTGCCTGGGCTAGAGTGCTGTGGCATCAGCCTAGCTCACAGCAACCTCAAACTCCTGGGCTCAAGCCATCTTCCTGCCTCAGCCGGGACTACAGGCACCTGTCACCACGCACAGCTAATTTTTTCTATTTTTAGTAGAGCTCTTGCTCAGGCTGGTCTCCAACTCCGGAGCTCAAGAAAATCCTCCAGCCTCAGCCTCCCAGAGTGCTAGAATTACAGGCATGAGCCACCTCACCCGGCCTAGTTTGTTCCTTTTTAATGCTACGTAGTATTCCTTTGTATGGATATGCCACCATTTATTGATTTATTCTCCTGTTGATGGGTACTGTGGGTACTTTTTAATGTTTTGTGATTATGAATAAAAGCTGAATATTCTTGTACATGTTTTCTGATGGATATATGCACTCATATCTGTTGAGTGTTTACCTAGGAGTGGAATTTCTGGATAGGGTAGAGGTATATTTAGCTTTATTAGATCCTACCAAGTATTTTTCCAAAGTGCTTATATCAATTACATTCCTGTTAGTATTTAATAATTATGAGAGTTCAGGTTGCTCTACATCCTTGACAAAATTTGGCATTTTTAGTATTCTTTAAAAATTTTTTTAACTTTCTGGCAAGAGAGAAGTGTGTTTTATTAATTGTTGACAAGGATCTCCTCATTTTGGAGATTTATTTGTGGGAATTTTTCAAGGCCTAGGGCAAAAGAACATTTTTTCAGAAAGTGATTGTGTTTGCTTCTGCTAGGCACTTACGGGCAATGCTAATCTTGAACTGTGTAAACTAATTCAAGATTTTTAGACCATCACAGTGGTGTGTATTTTAACTGTAAACTTGCACAAGGACCAGCTTATTCTCCAGTTTCTCAGGGATATATTTCTCCCCTCTATTCTGTTCAGAGCCAAGGCAACCTTTCCTTCAGTCCCCTTGGGTTGGGGAGTAGAGTTGGGTGAGGTTACTTTCTGGTCTGCCCTTACAAGCTTGTAGCCCTTTTAGGATCCAGCTAAGTCCCAGAGGTACAGAAGGAGGGCCTCCTTTTAGACTCCCCACCTTGGATGGACCTAAAAGTCCATGAATATTTTAGCTAAAGATTACCAGGTTTTGTAAATGATCCCAGACCAAAAGCAGCTTCAGTATATCACATGTCTATATGAGTTCCCTTTTATTTTATCATCTTGATAATTCCTTATTATCTTACCAGTTCTTTGATGCTTTAAAATAAGATGTTTTATGTTTTATCTAGTCTCCTAAGTGGTTTTCTGTGAGAGGGTTGGTTCAGGTACTTAGTCTACCATATTACCAGGAATGGAAATATTGCTTCATATTCCTGTCATTATTTTTTTGTATAGTTTTTATTTATTTGTTTTTCCTGGAGATTCTAATTGCCTTTTGTATTTTATTTTTGAGGAAAGAGATGTGGCTTCTTCAAATCATAAATATTTTCCCGCTTCTTACTCAATCTACTCGTTGGTTGGAATCTATTTCATTCTTCTTGAAGCCATTCTTTCTGTAGCACTGATTTTTTTGTTGTTGATACATAATGTTTTTGCATACTTATGGTGTACATTTGATATTTTGATACATGCATATAATGTGTAATTATCAAATCAGGATATTTAGGATATCCATTACCTCGAACACTTATCATTTCTTTGTATTGGGAACATTTAAAATCTTCTCTTCTAGCTACTTTGAAATATACAATATATTATTATTTATGATAGTCACCCTACTGTGCTAGCAAACACTAGAACTTTCTCCTTCTATCTAACAGTATGTTTGTACCCATTAACCAACCTCTCTTCATTACCTCCCACTCTTTCCAGTCTCTGATAACTATTATTTTACTCTCTGTTTCCATGAGATCAAATTTTTTAGCTTCCACATATGAGTGAGAACATGCAATATTTGTCTTTCTGTGGCCTGGATTATTTCACTTAACATAATGACCTCCAATTCCACCCATGTTCCTGCAAATGACAGGATTTCATTCTTTTATGGCTGTATAGTACTCCATTGTGTATATGCATCACATTTTCTTTATCAATTCCTCCATTGATGGACACAGGTTGATTCCATATCTTGGCTATTGTGAATAGTGTTGCAATAAACATGGTGGTGTAGGTGTCCCTTTGATACACTGATTTCCTTTCCTTTGGATAAACACCTAGTAGTGGGATTGCTGGATCATATGGTAGGTCTATTTTTAGTTTTCTGAGAAACCTTCATACTGTTTTCAATAATGGCTGTACTAATTAACATTTCCACCAACAGTGCATAAGAGTTCCCTTTTCTCCGCATCTTCACCAGCATTTGTTATTTTTTGTCTTTTTGATGATAGCCATTCTAACCGAGGTAAGATGATATCTCATTGTTGTTTTGATTTGCATTCCCTGATAATTAGTGATGTTGAGCATTTTTTCATATACCTGTTGGCCATTTGTATGTCTTCTTTTGAGAAATGTCTATTCATATCTGTAGCACTGGTTTCTTATTCTAAATTGGACTGATTGCTTTTCAGGTCCACTTCACAGTTTATCATCCTGGAATTTTTTTCTCACTGGATTTATGAGTTAAGTCTATTATTTCTTGTTTCTTAAGTCTTTTTCTTTTTTGGATTTACTCTGGTTATGTGCGAGTACATCTGTAAGTAACATACTAAGAAGGGGTATGCAGGAGATATTCTTTTGAGTCTTTTTTTGCAGGGAGGGGACAGGGTCTTGCTCTGTCACCCAGGCTGGAGTACAGTGGCACAATCATAGTCTACTGCAGCCTTGATCTCCCGGGCTCAAGCCATCCTCCTACCTGAGTCTCCTGAGTAGCTAGGACTACAGGGGGCACCACCATGCCCGGCTAACTTTTCTATTTTTTTTAGAGATGGGATCTTGCTAGGTTGCCCAGGCTGATCTTGAACTCCTGGCCTCAAGCAATTCTCCCACCTCGGCCTCCCTAAATGTTGGGATTACAGGCATGAGCCACTGTGCCTGGCCCTTTTGAGTCTTTATATTTCTGAAAATAAGTCTTTGTACTCACACTTGATTACTGATTTTGCTGGGCTTTTAATTTTAACTTCAGCATAATTTTCCCTCAGAATTTTAAAGTGTTGTTCTAGCATCCAGTGTTGCTAATGAGAAATCTGCTTTTTGTTTCTTTATGGGTAACTTACTTTTCCTTTCTGGAAACAGTTACACTTTTCTCTTTATTTCTGATAGTGTAAAATGATATAGTATCTAGGTATGGGTCTTCCCCCTCCCCTTTGATCTTAGAAGGCCCTTACAATCTTCTCTTCTCTGAAGTATCTCTGGTTGCCTCTGGGGTTAATTCTGCTTGCTTATCTTGGCCTTTTTAAAAAAATTATTTATATTATTTTTTTAGAGACAAGGTCTCACTGTGTTACCCAGTCTGGACTCAGAACTCCCGGGCTCAAGTGATCCTCCCACCTTACCCTCCTGAGTAGCTGGAACTACAGGCAGGCACATGCCACCCTGCCCGACCCTTTCTTTTTGTATGGTACTCTTCATATTTCTGGTGGTCCATGATTGTCTATTCATATTTAAAAATGAAAGAATATGTAGTTAATAAGGTTCCTCTACTTTATGTATGTACATCCATTTTTTCACTGGGTCTTTCCTCTGAATAGGGAATCTGACTAGGACATCTGTGTAGAGTTGGCTTGTGGTCAGGACTTGTGACCCATAACCTTCTCTTTAGACTTGGGTTAGGGAAGCTGCCTTTAGGCTGGAGGACCCCAAATGCCAGATTAAGAAGAATTTTCATTTGCTGTGAGGCACCAGCACCTACACCACCCTTTAGTTTTCTTCAGGCAGTTTATTCTGTTTCTTCTGAGTCCTCCAGTTTTCTTTTCTTTCTCTTTCTTTCTTTCTCTCTCTCTCTCTCTCTTTTCTTTTTTGGCTAAGAGGTAAAGATTGGGTTAACTATGCTTAATATGGGTCTGATGGGTGGGGGGATTGTGGGGAGCCAGTGGAAGCATTTGTTTTGTAGACAGGCTTTCAATTCACCCCCTAGTTTTCAGACTTCCTCTTTTTTTTGACCTTGAGTACTTGCCAGCTCTGAAACAGGAGCCTTTCTGGGATTCTGCCAGGCACATGGGCTTGTTCCATTCTATTTCATCAGTTGACACACTTCCAATCTTCCAGAAATTTGTTAAGCCCATTTTCTTCACTGTTAAGGGCTTATTCCTTTATTACCATTTTAATGGGATGTCAAAAGGGAGGGAGATAAGCACATATCTTTAGTCAGATATCTTCAATTAGGACTCTCTTATCTTTATAATGGCTTCATGGTAGACCTTTGTGTGGCTGTAATATAGTTTATTAAATGCCCAAATGATGGACATTTGAGTTCTTTCCAGTTTTTCACTATTCAAGCAATAATGCAGTGGACATTCTTTGTACATAAATCTTTGGGCACCTGTGCAAGTGTTTCTGTAGGATAAATTCATAGAAGTAAAATTGGTGGATATTGCCAAATCAGTCTCTTAAAACACTGATACACTTCACACTCAAAGCAACAATGAATGGGAGTATCTTCTTCCCTACATCTTCACAACACTGTTTATCATTAATCTTTTTTCATCTTTACCAATCAGATGAGCAAAAATCTGCTCTCTCATTGTTTTAATTTGTATTTCTTGATTATGAGTGAGGTTGGGTATTTTTTTTCAGATGTATTTATCATTAACCAATTTCTCTTGTGAGTTGCCTACTGATGTCCTTTGCCCATGTTGTTTGCCTTTTTCCAATAGATTTGTAGGAGCTCTTTTTATATTATGTATCACAATTCTGACTCTATGTTTACATCATTAGAAGTTTGGAATATATAGGGTGAAACAAAATTAAGCAAGCTTCTTTACCACAGGTTTATTTAAAAGCCTGTAATGTGATAATGTACATTGTGAAGAAGTGAATTTAGTATGCAACATTTCTCAAACTAATCTGACCATAGAACTATTTTTTCATGGAGTATGTTGAGGAACTAATTCTGAGGGACCAATTTGGGAACTTCTGTCCTATCTTGTTATTAAACTCAATGAGAATGAGGACTGTGTCTGTCTCACTGACCATTTTATATCCAGCATCCAGCACCTGGCATGTAGTAAATGCTCAGTAAAAATTTGTTGATAAATACGTTAATGCCTAATAAATTAGCATTTTTGCACCTACTAGTATGGTACTCTGATACTGTTCAAGATGTAGAATTACTGTATTTCATCTAATCTGAAATATCATTGACTATAAGATGCACCCACATTTTATGCACCACTAAGAAACAAAATACTGCCAATTAAATTATAACACAAGATAATTTAGCATTTAGAATTTATATTTTATAATTATTGAAGGTTCTCTTTGAGTTATTTAGAAATGGGTTTTTATCATATATCACTCTTGTGCAAACGTTACAAAGAACATTGAAGTGAAATAAATAAATTGGTTAAAGTATATCTAAAACATCTTCACATTTGGGATCTGACTCTTCTGAATTACTCTGTGACTCAGTGAACATGTTCTGGGTTTCTCATATAATATTATTCTTTTTGTCTTTCAGAACATTGATGATTTCTGGGGGGCGAAAGTGTTCTACTATTGTTTTCTTCCAAGTTGCTGACTCCCATTCTGCAAGTTTGATGCTGGTGCTTTTTTGATCTCACCAGAAGGTGTCAGGCAATGACAACTACATCACAACTGCTTCCAGGCCGACAGCAATTGTGAGATTCCATTAATTGTAACATACATCCCAATTTCAGACATTTTAAAAACGTGAAGAAATGTATATCTTTGAATCAATGAAATATGCTATTAGATATTATCATTGTGTTCCTCCTGGATTTTGCATTTCTCTTTAGCTAATTTTCTCTTTTCCTTCATAGCCCAGCTTCTCAGAAGAGTAGTCTTTGTTTACTCTCTCTCTTCCCTTCTCTTCTATTCACTTCTTAATCCACTCCATTCTGAACCCTCATCACTCCAGTGGTAGTCTGTTTTCAGTCCTTATACATATTCTTTCAACAACTGGTAAATGCTCTATTTGTCTGTTAGAGAAGACAAATCACAGAATGTCAGACCTAGACAGTCTCCTAATTCTGCCTTCTTTTCTTTTTTTACTTTTTTGAGACAGGATCTTGCTCTGTCACCCTGGCTAGAATGCAGTGGCATCATCATAGCTCACTGCAACCTCAAACTCCTGGGCTCAAGCGATCCTCCTGCCTCAGCCTCCCAAGTAGCTGGGACTACAAGCGTGAGCCACCACACCCAGCTAATTTTTCTATTTTTTGTAGAGATGAGGTCTCGCTCTTGCTCAGGCTGGTCTCGAACTCCTGAGCTCAAGCAATCCTCCTGCCTCGGCCTCCCAGAGTGCTAGGATGATAGGTGTGAGCCACTGTGCCTGGCCTCTGCCCTGCTTTATATGGCAAGCCATCACATATTTGACTATTATCTGTGGCTCTTTTCTCATCTGCCTCTTTTTAGATTCATTTTATTCAAGCTCAACAGTTCTAGCTTCTTCAGTCAGTTCTCATGTGACAAGGTTTCCTGAAAACTCCCCATCTTAGTTGCCTTAACCTGAACTTGCACTATAGTTTGCCGTGGCCCTCCTCAGATGTGGAGCCCCAAGTGAAATGCACGATGCCACCCCACCCCAATGAAATGTAGTGGAATCACAATGGCCTAGCAGTCCTTTTAGTATAACTGGGCAGTTTTTGCTCCCATTCCCCATAGATGCTCTTTCAAACCTTCCCTTATTTCTCTTAGGTTGCCACTCTATCCCTGTTCCCTACCATTCTGAAGATGTCCTTACCACCCACCCCTTCATGAAGAAAATTGAATCCAAATACCAGCTCTTCTACCTCACAATTTAGTTACATTTGTGCTCAGTCTCTCCCGTTTCCCTCCCTCTGTGAAAGGGTAATCCTACCTGTGCTCAGAGTGCTACATCCTCCCATCTCTACCGCTGTTCAGCCCTTCCATCTCCATCACAGATTCTTGCCCTCAGCCAGGAAACATGCTTTAGTATCTACTGTCCTGTGAGAAAAACGTATACTTTGTTAATTCTATATCCACCTTTAGTGAAATTTTATTTTCTTCCTTTTTCATAGATAAAATTCATTTAAAATTTTTTATTAATATTTCTTTTTTGGTCCAAAATTCAAAAGGTATAAAAGGGCATACTAGGAAAAAATTTTCCTCCTATCCCTATTCCGGTAGCAACTAGGATTTTCAGTTTCTTGTATATCCCTTTGCAGCCCAGCCCTAATGTCCTCCACCATCCATTGTGTGTAATGAATAAACTTATCTCCTGTGCATCTAGAATGGCATTAGTTATGTGCAGTTCTTGGAGGAATTGAGAAAATATTCACACAAATAATTTTCTATAGGACTTTATTCTCTGAACCTTGGTTGAGAAAAGCTGTAGAAATAAACTATGCATATATAAGCAATTGTGCATGTATGTATAATTTTTCCTCTTTTTTAGAGAAATGGTACATTTCTTACATGCTGTCTTACATCTCTTTTTACTTAAAAATATGTATTGGAGATCTATATATTTATATCTCTCTATTGATTAGATATATATATCTCTAAACCTAAAGAGCTCCCTCATTTAAAAAATTTTTTACCAATATCTTTAAAATGAAACACTGCTTTATTGTGCTATAATTCAGATACCATGCAATTCACCTATTTAAGTGTACAATTTACTTGTTTTTAGTATATTCACAGAGTTTTGCAACCATCACAAAATCAATTTTACTATGTTTTTATTTTATTTTATTTGTTTTAGAGATGAAGGTCTCACTATGTTGCCGAGGCTGGCCTCCAACTCCTGGGCTCAAGAGATTCTCCCGCCTCAGCCTCCCTAGTAGCTGGGACTATAGGCGCACACCACAGCCCCCTGCGCAGCAATCAGTTTTAGACATGCCAATCAACTTTAGAACATTTTTTCACCTCAAAAAGAAACCTGTACCTATTAGTAATCACTCCGCATTTCCTCCCAATCCCCCAAGCCCCTGGCAGCCACGAACCTACTTTCTGTCTCTATACATTTGCTTATTCTGGACATTTCATATAAATGGAATCATATAATATGTGGTCTTTTGTAACTGGCTTCTTCCACTTAGCATACCATTTTCAAGGTTCATGTTGTGGCATGTATCAGTACTTCATTTTTTATATTGGTATTTGATTGTATGGACATACCACATTTTACTTATCCATTCATCAATTGATGGACATTTGAGTTGTTTCCATTTTTGGCTATTATGAGTAATGCTGCTATCAATATTTGTGAACAATTTTTTGTGGACATATGTTTTGTGGACATGTTTTCATTTTTCTTGAGTACATTCCTAGGAGTGGAATTGGTAGGTCATACGGTAATTTTATGTTTAACCTTTTGAGGAACTGCCAAACTATTTTCCACAGAGGCTGCACCATTTTCCATTCCCACCAGTAGTGTATGAGGGCTCCAATTACTCCACATCTTCACCAGTACTTGTTATTATCTGTCTTTTTGATCATGGCCACCCTAGTGGGTGTGAAGTAGTATCTCATTGTGGTTTTGATTTGTATTTTCCTGATGGCTAGTGATATTGAGCATCTTTTCCTGTTCTTGTTGGCATTTGCATATTTTCTTTAAAGAAATGTCTAAGAATGAAGATGCTTTGCCTATTTTTAAATTGGGTTATTTGTCTTATTTTTATTGTGGTAAAATATATATAACATAAAAGTTACCATTTTAACCATTTTGAAGCATACAGTTCTATGGCATTAAGTACATTCACATTGTTGTGCAACCATCACCACCATCCATTTCCAGAACTTTCTCATCTTCCCAACCGAAACTCTGTACCCATTAAATACTAACTCTCCATTCCCCCTTTCCCACAGCTCTTGGCAACCATCATTCTACTTTCTGTCTCTATGCATTTGACTACTTTCAGAACCTTATATTAGAGGAATCATATGATATTTCCCTTAGCATAATGTCTTCAAGTTTTATCTATATTGTAGCATATGTCCACATTTCCTTCCTTTTTAAGGCTGAATAATATTCCAGTGTATGCATATGCCACATTTTGTTTATCTATTCATCTGTTGATGGACACTTGAGTTGCTTCTACCTTTTGGCTATTGTGGATACTGCTACTATGAACATGGCTGTACAAATATCTGAAGTCCCTGCTTTCACTTCTTTGGGATATATACACAGAAGTGGAATTGCTGGATCATATGGTAATTCTATGGTTAATTTTTTGAGGAATCGCTATACTATTTTCCACAGCAGCTGCACAATTTTACTTTCCCAGTAGCAATGCATGAGGGCTCCAATTTCTTCACAACCTTGCCAATACTTGTTATTTTCTGTTTTTTGATAATGGCCATCCTAGTGGATGTGAAGTGGTTATCTTCTTATTATTGTTGTAAGAATTTTTATATATTCTAGATACAAATCTCTTATCAGATATTTGATTTGCAAATATTTTCTCCTATGGGTTGTCTTTTCACTTCTTGATGGTGTTGTTTGAAGAACAAAAGTTTTTAATTTTGATGATGTCCAAGTTATCTATTTAATTCTGTTGCTCATGGTTTTGGTGTCATATCTAAGAATACATTGCCAAATCCAAGATCACAAAGATTTATATCTATATTTTCTTATAAAAGTTTTATGTTTTTAGTGCTTACATTTAGGTTTTTGATCCATTTTGAATTAATTTCTGTATACAGTATGAGGTACAGGTCCAAATTCATTCCTTTGCATGTGGATATCTAGTTGTCCCAGCACCATTTGTTGAAATATTCTTTCTACCATTGCATTGTCTTGGCACCCTTGTCAAAAATCAATTGACTCTAAACGTGAGAGTTTATTTCTGTACTCTCAATTCTATTCCATGGATCTGTCTGTCTGTCCTTGTGCCAGTATCACACTGTCTTGATTACTATAGCTTTGTAGTAAGTTTTGAAATTGGCAAGTGTGAGTTCTCCAACTATGTTCTTATTTTTCAAGATTGTTTTGACTATTCTGGGTTCCTTGAATTTCCATACAAATTTTAGGATAACCTTGTCATTTCCAGAAGCTAGCTGGAATTTTGATGGTTATTGCCTTAAATCTGTAGATCAATTTGGGGAGTATTGCCATCTTAACAATATCAAATCTTCTGATTCATGAACATGTGATGTCTTTCCATTTATTTAGGTCTTTAAGTTCTTTCAACAATATTTTGTAGTTTTCAGAGTATAAGTTTTGCCCTTCTTTTGGTAAATTTATTCCAAAATATTTTATTCTTTTTGATGCTGCTATAAATGGGGTTATTTTCTTACTTCATTTTTAGTTTGTTTTATTGCTCCTGTATGGAAATACAATTGATTTTTGTATATTGATCTTGTACCTTGCAACCTGGCTGAACTCGGTTATTAGTTTATTGGTTTTTAGTGGATTCCTTGGGATTTTCTATGTGCAAGATCATGTCATCTGCAAATAGAGATAGTTTACTTCTTCTTTTTCAATCAACGTGCCTTTTATTTCACTTTCTTGCCTAATTACCCTAGCTAGAACTTCTGGTACATTGTGGAATAGAAGTGGCAAGAGTGGATATCTTTGTGTTGTTCCTGATCTTAGAAGAAAAGCATTCAACTTTTGACCATTAAATATGTTAGTTGTGGTTTTTTTACAGTTCTTGAGCACTGCTTCTCTCCCTGTGCTACGTCTCTGAGCCTCTACTCTGGAGATTGGGGTAGAGACTGTGGCTTGTTTCTCTTGGAGTATCACACCTGTTTTATAAGGAGAGCACTGGGAAGGGCCGGTAGCCTCTGGTCTTCTTGGCTTGCCAGTGTGGAACCTCTTCCCTACAAGCCAGCTGGGGCAAGAGCTACCAGGGCTGCAGTATTTTTGTCCTGCTGTACCTGGGTAGAGCCTCTGCCCTATGAGTGGGGGCTGGGTGGGGGAAGGGAGCCCTCTTGGCCTCAATCACCAGGAATTTAGCCTCTCCTGCTGGAGCTGGGGGTGGTTGAGAAATGCAGGAGGTCTGCCCTTCCTGGGGAGATACCATAGCCTTTGACTGGGACCTAGGAGGAGAGGAAGTCTTGTTTTTCGTGGCCACATCTGCCTAGAGTGGAGCTTCCATCATGCTGAACGGGTGTGGGGGAGGGTGTGGGTCATGACTCAAGTGTCCTAGACTTTTGTTCTTCTTACTGAGATTTAGTAGATTTTCTTGAATAAATGTTTCTTAATTTGCTCTATGCCCTTAGGGCAATTTCCAGAGAATTTAAATGGTTGCGTGTGTGCTTAATTAATTTTCACCAGTTAGGAAGTTTCACTGGGGAGTGGATCTGTAGAGCTCCTCACACTGCTATTTGGAAATGGAACCTCCCACATTTAAAAAATAACTATACTGTATTCCATTGAAAGGACCACTTTATTTAACTAGTTCCATACTGATTGACATTTAGATCATTTAAAATACTTTGCCATTGAAAACAGTGCTGTAATTAACAGGCTTTTATATATGCTAGTATATCTGTAAGATAAGTTTCTTTTGCTGGGTCAAATGGTATGAATATAAATAACTTTGGTACATGTTGCCAAGTTGCCCTCTATTGAGGGCTTCTACCAGTAATATCTAATGGAGTATTTATTTCCTTTATACTCTGGTCATCAATCTTTGGTCTTTGCTAAACTTATTATGTGAAAAATGGTTTTAAATATAGTTTTAATTTGTATTTTTCTTATTACGAGTGAAATTAAGGATGTTTTCATGAGCTTATGAGCCATGCATTTCTTTTACTGGGCACTATTTATATCTTTTGTTTATTTTGAAATTTTCTTATTGATTTGTAGGAGCTCTTTGTAAATTAGGAAAATTAGCCCTTTGACATATGGATTGCAAATTGTTTCATTCAGTATGTCCTTTGTTTTTTTAATTTTGTTATTTTATGTTTTGCCATTTAGAATTTCTTTTATTTTTATATGGTCAAATTTATCAATCTTTTCTTATATCACTTCTAGGTTTGGATTATACTTAACTTAGAAGGGCATCTCCCAACCCTGCTCTGAGATAATAAAAAAAAAAAATCTTCCATGATACCTTCTAGTAGTTATGGTTTCATTTTTAAATTTAAAATTTTTAAATTGATACATATTATTTGTGCATATTTATCAGGTACATATGATATTTCGTTACTTGCATAGACTGTGTAATGATCAAGTCCGGGTATTTGGGTATCTACGACCTCGAATATTTATCACTTCTATGTTTTGGGAATAGTTTCATTTTTATATTTAACTTTTTTATCTGTCTGGAATTTATTTTGGTGTAGGCTAGGAATGATGTTTTCTTCATCTCTGTATCTCCAGTGCCTAACATAGTTACTGGGCCATTATAGGTTGTCTATAAATGTTTGAATTAACAATATGGATACTTTTTTCTCTTATCATATTTAGTACCTACCTTACTGTGGCAGGACATATCCTAAGGGGATCCTCAATGAGTCACACCTTGTATAATCCCCTCCTCTTGAGTGCAGACAGAACCTGTGACTTGCTTCTAATCCATAGAATAACGCAAAGGTGATGGGATGTCATTCTCATGATTACATTGGATTATATGAAACTATCTCGGCAGAATGGAGTGAGAGAAACTCTCCCGCTAGCCTTGAAGAGGCTAATTGCTATGATATAAACTGCCGGTGGAGAGGGCCATCTAGGAGCTACAACCACAAGAAACTGAGTTCTGTCATCAACCACATGAACTTGGAAGAGCATCCGAGCTCCAGCTAAGACCCCAGCCCTGGCCTACACCTTGATTTCAGCCTGGTGGGATCCTGAGCAGAGGACCTAGCTAATCTGTGCTGGGATTATTTTAAGATGTTAAATTTGTGGTAATTTGTTACACGGAAACATGGAAGTAGACAACTAATACATTTACATTTTTGATACATTTAGAGCTTGTTATGAATGAATACTTCTTGTTTTTCTTCATATTATTTTAAGTCACTTCATTCCATTTTATTCCTCTGAGGTCAAGTTTTTAAACTGAATATATGTTTTTAAATATTTAATACCATTGAAGTCCACATTCTTGGTTTGGAACCAGTGTTCTAACATGCAGATTATTTAATAGGTTTCATCTCCTCTTCTGTGAATTCTTACTAGATGGCTGTTCCCTGCCCTTCTGTACATTGTTCTTTCTTTTGAGATCTAATAGCACTTACTATAGTGCATTGTAATTCTCTGCTTACATGCTCATCTTCCATTCGAGATTGTGAGCTCATTGAAGACAAGAACCTTGATTTTTCATTTCTCAGCACAGTGCCTGACATGTAATAGAAGCTCAATAATTTTTTATTGTTGTATGAATAAAATGAAGGAAGGAGTGATCAGTAACAGGAAATGCTTCAGAGAACATAAGCAGGGAAAATGTGATTTGAGGTTTCCATGAAAGATTTAAACCCCTGTAAGGTGAGTTCTGCCCATACTCTCTCACTTAAGGACAGAGTTAGAGGCCTCCCTATGTCCATTGCAGCTTATGGTGGCCCTTCCCTAATCTATGATGTTTGACAGGTATATATTTTCAGGACCCTTTCATGGCAGAAACTAATGGAACCTGAGTATCAGAGTCACAAATGAGATAGGCTAAATATATTTTGCATGGTAGGGAATTGTTGCTAGCTCCTTTTCTTCCTCAAATCTGTACCAGTGCTTATTTCCTAATTTATGATGGTGAGCCCCCAAAAGCTGGAAAAAAAATCAAGAAATGACACCCTCTCAGCACAGTTTATTACTTGGACAAAGACATTTCACAAGTTTTTATCAAGTAAACCTGAATATCTTCCCTATTCTAAGGAAGAGCCTAGATTATTTCTCAGATCTAATGGAGGGAATCAGGGCTAATCCTCACACTTGGAGGATAACTGATATAAAGACAATGAATTCACTTAATCATGTTATAATCTGTTTGAGATTACCGGAAAGTTGATGTTCTATGTAAAGAATAGAAATAATGGAACCAAAAGTGAGAATTTGTTATTTACCACTATGGTTGATCTTGAGAGCAGACTGAAATTTCTCTAGAGTGCAGAAGGGGAATTAATCAAGCTATTTTTATTTGATGAAAAATATGTCTAAAAATATCCAATTTCCCATTCATTGAAGCATTGTTTATAATAGTGAAAATCTGAGAACAACATAAATTTACAACAATAGGGGAATAGTTATTTTAGGGTACTTTAAAAGGATATTACAGTAGATTTTGAAGAATGTTCAATGGCAAGTGTATTAGTTTGCTAGGCTGTCATAACAAAATACTGTAGACTGAGTGGCTTAAACAACAGAAATTTATTTTCTCATAGTTCTGGAGGCTAGAAGTCCAAGATCAAGGTGTTGGCAGGTTTGGTTTCTCCTGAAACCTTTCTTCTTGGCTTGTAGATGGCTACTTTCTTGCTGTGTCCTCACATGGTCTATTCTCTGTGTGCATGTGCCCTGTTATCTCTTTGTATGTTCAAATTTCCTCTTATAAGGACACCAGTTAGATTAGATTAGAGCTCACCTTAATGGCCTCATTTTAGCCACCTCTTTAAAAACCCAATCTCCAAACATAGTCACATTCTGAGGTACTGGGGGTTAGAGCTTCAGTATATGAATGTTGGAAGAGCACAATTCAGCCCATACAGCAAGGGAAAAATTTTACAGTATGACTAAAAAGATCAGAATATAATATTCAGTATGACTGTAATAGTAAAAACATATACAGAAAAAGACTGGAAGGAAATACTCTAAAATATTAACAATGGATTTCTTAGGGTTTAGAAGTTATGAATCATTTAAAAATTTTTTATTCTTTATGCGTAAACATATTTTCCAAATTTTCTACAGTGAACATGCGTTCTATAATGAGAAAAATCCAATAAGAATTACATTTTTCAAAATTCACCACTTGGCTGGGCGCGGTGGCTCATACCTATAATCCTAGCACTCTGGGAGGCTGAGGCAGGAGTATCGCTTGAGCTCAGAAGTTGGAGACCAACCTGCACAAGAGTCAGACCCCCGTCTGTACTAAAAATAGAAAAATTAGCCAGGCCTGGTGGTGTGCGCCTGTAGTCCCAGCTACTCGGGAGGCTGAGGCAGGAGGATCGCTTGAGCCCAGGAGTTTGAGGTTGCTGTGAGCTATGATGACGCCACTGCACTCTACCTGGGGCGACAGAGCAAGACTCCGTCTCAAAAAAAAAAAAAAAGCACCTCCTTTTCCCCTAATTCTATGACTAAATTGACTTACCTATAAAAATGAAAGATAAGGAGAGATAAATGTGGCAGAATAATTAGTATCAATTGTTTAATTATAAGTGGCATTTTGTTATAAGTCATGCATTGGTGGACTTGGTTATGTTGATTGGATTTCCCTTGAGTAAAATGATTAAAAAGAACTTTTTTAAAACCTGAAAAGCTGGGGATTAGATTCTGTACTGTGATAACACCCCCATCCACTACACAACAGTGCCCTTCTAGAACCTTTTATCTGGCCCCTTCTTTGTCATCTAATTGCAAATTCTCATCCTGAGAAGATGTTGAAAGTAAAGCACCCATATCATGTACTTTAGACTGCTGTTTTTGTCTTTCTATGGGACCAGACTATACAAGATGATAAAGCATGAACCTGGCATGACTATGATCTGCCGTGTTCACCCTACTATGGTATTATGTCTCACTACGTGAGCGCACAGCCAACATGGTGACTGTTTCCAGATACCTTTAGAATGACCTCTATTTCCTACACATTAGTATGTTTTTGCCTTCTTATTGTTGCCTCTTAGGGGTTTGCTCTTTCCTTAAAGCTCTCAACTCTGAAACTTGCATACTTTGGCCCCTTCTTCAGAAGGAGCTGGTTCATCCAACTCTACCACCCATCCTCAGGTGACTTTTCTCTTATCTACAGGTCC
Organism: Daubentonia madagascariensis; assembly: GCA_023783475.1. Lineage (NCBI taxonomy): Eukaryota > Metazoa > Chordata > Mammalia > Primates > Daubentoniidae > Daubentonia > Daubentonia madagascariensis. Next base: position 3,792,522 of record JAKFHU010000795.1, on the reverse strand, counting down.
TACGATCATATTGGTTCCTCTCCATGAGGCAAACTTGCAGAATATGTAATTAAGGAGACATAATTTAGGTGAAGGGCAACATGGCTTTCATTAGAGGGTTAGCATCCTAATATTAGGAGTTTATTAAAAGGCTAATAAATAGATAGATGAGAAACTAGTGGATGAAATCTAATTAAACTTCTAAAAACTTTCTGAGAAGGTTTTATATCAAAGGTAATTAAAAAGGAAATATCTTTTTTTTTTTCCTCATAAAGACCAGCACTAGTAAGATACCAGGCACTGGGGTTGGAAGAGGAATAGAATGACCTCTCTACATTTGAGAAGCCTGCCTAGCAGGGGAAACAAATATATGAACACAATTATTCTTTAAAAAGTACTGTATGAGACATATAAACAGAAAAGCAAAAGATTAACACTACCTGGGAAGTGAGAGAAGTTAGGGATGGCTTCACAGAAGTGGTATTTGAGATGGGACTTTGTAGTGAATGTTAAAATTATTGTGTTTTTAATTTTTTAATTTTGTGTGTTTTTTTTATCTTCATGTCAGAGGGGTAGATGGGTGATGTGCCAATGTCATAACAAGGTTTGAGGGAGGCAGGATGTTAAGGTTTTGAGGAGTCCATACTAATGCCCTCCTTTTCCCCTTCATAGTTCTGAGCCATTTGAGAAATAAGGCATAGGAGACAGGTAAATGGAAATCAAAATGTCAGCATTCTTACTGATGAAACTGTTGGTGGACATGGCATTAGATCTGTGGTCAAGTGGGCCTTTTAAATACTCTCTGCTCTGAATTAGAGAGACTTACTCACCTAGCTGGGCAAGCTAGGCCACTCCCACAGAGAGCAAATAAGAATGCATCCTCTCTGTAGGCAGGATGGCTTCAAAAGTGGGAACCAGGAAGAGCTAAGCCACATATACTCAGTACCTTCTCTCAAAGTCATTAGTCAAATTAGTCAAATTTTTCACTAGAGAGCTGTCGTGAAGAGGCAGAAAGAGAAAAAAGAAAGATGCACTCCCTAAGAGCAGACATTTATCTGCTCTGACCTATGGAGACCTGCCCCTCTCTGTCACATATAGTTCTATTGGACTGTGCATAAGACTTCCACTCTACTCCTGAGTGCAGAAGTGGGCACATGACCCAGGGTTGACCATTCATGGTATCCCAAAACCCTGGGTTGGGCACAGGTGTCAAGCAGGGCCAGCCAAGGTCATCATATGAAATTTGATATATGGACAAAGACACTGGGCTCTAGAGAGGCTTTCTTCTGGATCACAAGCTGTAAGGATATACCACATATATATCATAAGCTGTGATAAGCAGAGAGGAACAGGATCTACAGAAAGGGAGTCTTCGTGACATTGTTTGAACCCTGTTCCTAAAGTGAGATCTCTCCTTCACTTCCCAGTTATATGAGCCCTGTCTTAGTCCATTTAGTGTTGCTATAAAGGAATACCTGAGGCTGGCTAATTTATAAAGAAAAAAGGTTTATTTGGCTCACGATTCTGATGCCTGGAAAAGTTCAAGATTGGGCTTCTGGGCCAGGTATGGTGGCTCATGCCTGTAATCCCAGCACTTTGGGAGGCCGAGGCTGGAGGATCACTTGAGGCCAGGAGTTCAAGACCAATCTGAGCAACATAGGGAGACCCTGCCTCTACAAAAAAACATAAAAATTATCCAGGCATGGTGATGTGTGCCTGTAATCCCAGCTATTCAGGAGGCTGAGGCGGGAGGATTGTGTGAGCCCAGGAGTTTGAGGTTGTAGTGAGCAATGCTGATGTCACTGCACTCCAGCCTGGGCAACAGAGCAAGACCCTGTCTCAAAAAAAAAAAAAAAAAAAAGATTGAGCATCTGGTGAGGGCCTCAGGCTGCTTCCACTCATGGCAGAAGGCAAAGGGGAGCTTCCAGTGTGTGCATAGATCACATGGTGAGAGAGAAAACAATGGATGGGGAGGTGCCAGGCTGTTTTTAACAACCATCTCTCTGCAGGAACTAATAGAGTGAGAACTCACTCACAGCCCTCCCTGAGGGAGGGCATTACCCTCTTTGTGAGGGATCTGCCCTCATGATGCAAACACTTCCCTTTGGGCTCCATCTCCAACACTGGGGATCACATTTCAAAAAGAGGTTTGGGGGACAAACATCCAAACTATAGCAAGCCCATATAGTCCCTTTTTTGCTTATACTAGTTTGAGTTGGACTTCTGTCACTTGTGGTTAAAAAAAGAAAAAAACCTTTTGTATAATATAGTCTTGAAATATGAGTTGGCATTTTAAGCACATTTCAGATAAAAGAAACAGCATGGGCAAAAGCCTAAAGGTTTGAAAGGTTCAGTTGTGGCTAACATAATGCCAAACAAGAGAGAGAAAATTGAAAATGAAAGAAAGCATCTTATGTGGAACAGTGTTGTAAATGCCCATTCCTAACAAAATAATTTTAAAAAAGAGAAATGGAAGGACATTTTCTTAATGTGGTAAAGAGACTCCCAAACCAACAGTCACACTTACTCCTTTTTAAATTGAAAATAAAATAAGGATGCCTGTTATTGCCATTATTATTTAACATTGTCCTGCGTGTTCTGGATAGTGCAGATTTGAAACAAAAATAAGAGGAATCCATATTTGAAAAGAAGAGACAAAAATACTTGCAGATGATATAGTGGTATGCCTAAGTGTTCTCCAGATAAGTGAAATATACAAAAGTCAGTAGCAACTTTGTACACCATAAATAACCAGTTAGAAAATACAATAAAAGAGATCCTGGCTGGCTGCGGTGGCTCATGCCTGTAATCCCAGCACTTTGGGAGGCTGAGGCAGGAGGATCGCTTGAGTCCAGCCCAGTAGTTTGAGGCTGCAGTGAGCTATGATGACGCCACCGCACCCAAGGCAACAGAGGTAACAGTTTTTTTTTTTGAGACAGTTACTCTGCCTCAAAAAAAAAAAAAAAGAAAGAAAGAAAAGGGCAAAAGAATATGTATGCTGTAGTCATAATGTGTATTTTTAAAAGGATATATGTTTTTGTATTATGTGTATTATCTTGTATAGGCACAGAATGTGGAAGAAAGCAAAAGAAACTGTTAACAGTGGAGATATCACACTGCATGGGGAGGAATTTTTTACTTTTTATTTTATATTCTCTCTCTCTCTCTCATAAACATGTTTTGCGCTTTTAAATTAAAAAACTACATTTAGTGTGCAGGCATAAAAGTAGATGTAGATGAATGGAAAAATGGAAAATCTAGAACTATATACTAGTATATTTAAGAATTTAATATATTATAAAGTAGGTACTATCAAATAGCCAAAAAAATGAATAATGAATTGTATTAGGCAGACTGATTTGTATTTTGACAAAAATTCAAATTATATATATACACACACATATATATCTCACATTTGTACATTAAAGGAAATTCAAAATGGATTACAGAGTTAAGTAGAAAAAGTGGGATATCATCTATGAAAGTATGATCATTTTTACTTTTTTAATTTTTAATTTTTAATTTTTTTCAGACAGGGTCTCACTCTGTCGCCCAGGCTAGAGTGGTGCAGTGGTATCATCATAGCTCACTGCAACCTCAAACTCCTAAGTTCAAGTGATCCTCCTGCCTCAGCCTCTCAAGTAGCTGGGACTACAGGTGTGCACCACAATGCCCGGCTAATTTTTCTATTTTTGATAGAGACGGGGTCTTGCTCTTGCTCAGGCCGGTCTTGAACTCCTGGCCTCAAGCAGTCCTCCCGCCTCGGCCGTCCAGAGTGCTAGGATTACAGGTGTGAGCCACCACACCTGGCCACTAAACTTTTAATTTTTTAAAAATTCAAATGTATGCACAATTTGAGCAGTACAATCAACACCCATATACTCTTCACCTAGATTAACCACTTGTCAACATTTGTCACGTTTGCTTTCTCTCTCTTTCTCTCCCTCTACACACACATGCACATTATTTTTGCTGAACCATTTTTGACTTCATAACACTTCATCTCTAAATACACAGCACTTATCTCCTAAGAACAAGGATATTCTCCTACATAACCTCAGTACTGTTATCATGCACAAGAAATTAATATTGATACAATATCATCATCTAACATATAGTCTACATTCAAATTTCTGCTAGTGTCAATAGTGTCCTTTATAGCTGTTTTTAAAAATTCTAATCCAAGTTCCAATCGAGGAACACGTTCTTTATGGTGTCATGTCTCTTTAGTCTTCTTTAATCTAGAACAGTCCCCCTACTTTTTTTTGTCTTTCAAGACATTTGCAGAGTTCTGACTAGTTGTCTTTTGTCTTGTAGAATGTCTTAGAATCTGGATTTTTCTGGTTGTTTCCTTACGACAAGTTTCAGGTTAAACATTTTTGGCAAAAATATGTCATGGATGATACGTACTTCTCATTGCAACACATCTGGAGGCATATAATGTCAGTTTGTCCCATTATTTGTGATGTTAAATTTGATTACTTTGTTAAGGTGGTTCCCACCAGATCTCTCCATCGTAAATGTACTATTGTAGGAAGAATTTCTGCCCCCGGGGCCTTCTCCCCCTAGTGCTACCCCATGAATATGTTTTGTTACATGGAAAAAGGAACTTTGGAGAGGTAATTAAGGTTACTAATCAGTGGACCTTAGGTAGGGAGATTGTCTTGGATTATTTGGTGGGCCCAAATGTCATCACATGAGCCCTTAAAAGTAGAAGAGGGGAAGTCAGAGACGTTCAAAGCAGAAGGATTTGATGCACAGTGGCTTGAAGATGAAGAGGACCATGTGGTCAAGGAAACTGGGACTTCAGTCCTACAACTAACTACATAGAAGTGGATTCTGACAACAACTTGAATAAGCCTAAAAGTAGATTCTTCCCCAGAGCATCTAAAAAGCAATGCATACCTAAGATGCCTTGATTGATTTTAGCCCAGTGAGACCCTGAGCAAAGAATTCCACCACACAGTGCCAGAGTTCTGACCTACATATAGTGTGGGATAATAAATTTGTGTTGTTTCAAGCTGCTAAGTTTGTAGTAATTTGTTATGGCAGAAATAGAAAACTAATACAGGACCTTTCCCTTTATAATTAAAATGTAATCTGTGAGGTGGTACTTTGAGATCATGTGAATATTCTGTTTCCCAACACCAAGAATTACCCATTGATTATCTTTGCCTGAATCAGTTCTTGCTTTAGTGAGTGCAAAATGGTCATTTTCTTTCTTTTTTTCTCACCTGAATTACATTTTTAAATTTATTTTCTTTTAAGCTTTGTTGAAGTACAGTTGTCAAATAAAAATTATACATATTTAAAGTGTACAACATGATGTTTTGATTACCACAATCAGGCCAATTAACATATCCATCACCTCACATAGTTACCTTTTTTTTTTATGTGGTGAGAACATTTAAGATGGACTCTCAACAAATTTCAAGTATATATGGTATCAGTATCTATATTGAGTATAATACAGTATTAACTATAGTCACCCATGCTGTACATTAGATCTCCAGAACTTATTCCTCCTGCATAACTGAAACTTTGTATCCTTTGACCAACATCTAGGCAAATTTATAGAGGCTGAAAGTAGATTTGTGGTTGCCTAGGGGCTAGGGGTGAGGGAGTTGGGAGGAAATGAGGAGTGACTGGGAATGGGTACAGGGTTTATTTTTGGGATGATGAAAATGTTCTAAAATTGATTGTAGTGATAGATGCACAACTCTGTGACTATACTAAACCTTACTGAATTATATACTTTAAAAGGGTGGAGCTGGGTGCAGTGGCTTATGTCTACAATTCCAACCACTTGGGAGGCTAATGTGGAAGGATCGCTTGAGCCCAGAAATTCAAGGCTACAGTGAGCTCTGATTGGGCCACTGCACTTCAACCTGGGCAACAAAGCCAGAGCCTGTCTCTTAAAATAAAAGGGTGGATTTTATGGCATTTGGATTGTATCTCTGTGATGTTGTGATTTGTAATTAATCTCACAATCTAATCAATCACCAACTCTAAGCAACCAAATCATTATTATACACACTAATATATTATTCTGAATATGTATCAAGTTTTTATTGAATACTTTCCATGTGCCAGGCAGGAAGACTTGACTTCATAATTTCATCTAAGCATCACAACAGCCCTGTGAAATATGTATCTTATATACAGAAACTGAAGTTCAGAGATGGTAGGTAATTTGCTCAGTGCCTCAGTAGCTGAACTGTGAATTTAACCTAGGTTTAATTCCAAACACTGCACTCCTAACCTCTATGTAATAAGGTTTCAGTTGTATTGTGTGTGTTTTCTTTCCCTAATTAGATTATTAATACTAGGAGGGCAAGGATTTTCTGTAGTCTCTTCATTGCCATACTAGCTACTATACATAGTCAGTGCTCAATAAATACTTAACGAATGCCTAAATGGAGCTGCAGCTAGCTGAAAATACCAATTACTTTAAAAAGGATTTAGATTTTAGATTCATGGGTGACATATTTACAATGGATTATTAAAGGAAGCAAGGATATTTGAGTGCATCCTTAACCTCCAAGATGTCTTGGTGGAGGAGAACCACACCTTCACAACCTTTGCTGCTCCCTTAAGAGTAAGAATTGACTGAGCCAGATGGATTATGGATCTGACCCAGTGTGATCATTCTTAGATTCTTTGGCTCCTCTTCTGTTTCCTAGTAACCCATAGCCTAAAAGGGCCTCTCTCCCTCCCTGTTTGGTTTTGCTTGCAGCCACACCCCTCTTCTTGTGCATTTGAATGAGACGTGGGACCTACCGGAAGCAGGCATTGAAGTCCAACAGGCCAGGTTTTATCAGTAAGGCGGTCAGCAACAATAGTTAGTGGTTTGGTGTCAGGCAAGTCGTGCCTCTGAGCCTCATCTTACTCATCAGTAAAAAGGAATTAAACAAGCTCTTTCTCCAAAATTTCAGTACTGTCAGAATTTCATATTTAATAGTTTAATATTTATAGGCAGCTGGAGATACATTAGGGATAGACTGGGGCCTAGAAATCTAGATGGGATTAATTATCTGTATACAGGTGGTTTGAAACCGTCTTCCGTTCTCTGGCTGTCTGCGTTAGAAACACCCATAGTTGAGGATGAGAGCTGACGGGTGGGGGTCAGATGTGTGCACAGCAAAGCTAAGGAAGGCTGAGGGAGAGTGAGGTGGAGACTCCTTGTACTGTTTCCCCCACCACTCATCACACCCCCCCATGCCCCCAAACACACCCCATATCTCCCCCTGCCTGCTCCCCGCTCCCGCCCAGAATCACCGATTCTGCCTAACAGGGCACAGAGGAAGAAAATGCCTCTTATTGTCCTGCTCTGACGAGCAGCGAGGCAAATGGGGAAAGGCTGCCCTCCCCCTTTTCTCGCTCTCTGCCACGCCAGGCTTGCTGTTGCGGGTGGGAGGCAGTCTCAGGCTCCACGCAGTCCTTTTAGCAAAGCCGAGGAGTGTGTGTGTTGTGTGTATTGTGTGTAGGGAGGTGGATTGGGGGTGGGATCCCGTGACGTTACCGGCTCCACCTCCCTGTGTATATAAGGGGCGCTTGGCGCGCAACGACCCCAAGCCGCAGCTTTGAAGCCTGAGCAGCCGAACTCTGCAGCCCCAACCCAACTCGGTTTAACTCAGCCTCACCGAGCCCGATCCTAGACTCTCCGCTCCCTGGGCTTGCAACAGCTCTCTGGTAAGCATTCGGGGCCGACACGTGTGTCGGAGGGGAGATGGCGAGGGTCCGGGCGTACCTAGGATTCTCTGGCAACCATAGCATGCAGTTGCATCTGCGCGGCCGTGACCTGTTGCTCGCGAGACCCCCGCCCCGGGAGCCAGGGCGCCCATCTCCACCCCAGTCCCAGACCGTTTCTAAATGGGGGCAGAAAAATCTGGGAGCTGAGTCGGGGGAGGGGGGCATCGGGCGGAACCCCTCCCCTCTGCGGAGAGGAGGGCGCAAACAATCTCTGGCTGCCCTGGGGCCCCTCTTGGGCGCGTCTCCTAATCTTTAGATGTCGAAGCCCCGCCTCACTGTTGATGCTTGCAGGTCAGCCTAGCAAGGCGGGAGGAAGTGGGGGAACATTTGCTTATTCCCTTGGGCAAAGGCAGCGCCAGTTTAGCGGTGTGGGCTTGGTGAGGAGGGATGGAATTGGATCGGTGCTCACTTTTGATCCTCAGCCAAGGTCGGTCCCCTCTCCCTCTGGGCTGTCTGGGGGCCATGTCTGTTTGAAGCCCTGGGGGCGAGCACCTGGGTAGAGTTCTGTTTAATTCCCAAGTAGCCACAGGCCAGGAAACAGACATGTTAGGTTTCAGGGTTCCTGGGTTGGGATCTGGGGTAAACCCTATGGGTTTCTGGCCACAAAAAGAAGAGACCTAATATTGGCTGAGCACTTACTCGGTGCTGGCCACTGTACTTTAAGGGGCTTTCACGTGTCTTTTCTGAGATTAGTCCTTCCAAAAACCTTGTGAGATATTATAATTCCTACTTGTGTCTGAAGAAACTGAGGTTAGAGGTAAAGTGATTTGCCTTTGTCCCTTTGATAGCCCCCTCCCCTCTCCCCCATAGCTTTGCTTGGTGGAGTGGGTCTTGTAATTCACTTTTAGAGCTTAGGGATAATGAGCACTATTGAAAGGCATTTGTCTTCTTTTTCACCAGATCCTAGCATCCTCTTCAATTCCAGCTAGAATGCTGTGGCAGGCACTTCGCAGATTTGGTCAAAAGCTGGTACGCAGACGTACACTGGAGCCAGGCATGGCTGAGACTCGCCTTGCCAGATGCCTGAGCACTCTGGATTTAGTGGCCCTGGGTGTGGGCAGCACATTGGGCGCAGGCGTGTATGTCCTGGCTGGCGAGGTGGCCAAAGATAAAGCAGGACCATCCATTGTGATCTGCTTTTTGGTGGCTGCCCTGTCTTCTGTGTTGGCTGGGCTGTGCTATGCGGAGTTTGGTGCCCGGGTTCCCCGTTCTGGTTCGGCATATCTCTACAGCTATGTCACTGTGGGTGAACTCTGGGCCTTCACCACTGGCTGGAACCTCATCCTCTCCTATGTCATCGGTGAGATGGTGGGGCAAGGGGGGGATTGCACAGCCAGTGAAGGGGCTTTGGGTCAGGAATGTGGGTGGAATGTGAAACTGAAGTATTCTTTGTTATTCAAAGGACCTCAATACCCCTAAATGTGTGTGTTTGTTGGTGGTCTGGGAGGGTTGAAGGTGTGGAGAAATGGTTCATTCTACTCACCTCTGTCCTGGTTTCCTTAATTAAGTGAATGGTTGGTTCTTAAAAAGTAAGAGTAGGTGAAAATGGCAGGGATTTGTGTGAAGCTGGTGTGGGGGAGGGAGGGAACTTGACCCGGTGTTTCTCCCTCTGCTGCGTCAGGTACAGCCAGTGTGGCCCGGGCCTGGAGCTCTGCTTTTGACAACTTGATTGGGAACCACATCTCTCAGACTCTGCAAGGGACCATCTCACTGCATGTGCCCCATGTCCTGGCAGGATATCCAGACTTCTTTGCTATGGGCCTTGTGTTGCTGCTCACTGGTGAAGCGAGGGGGCAGGGTATAAAGATGGGGGTGGGGCCAGGAATGAGGATGGGGGCTGGGCTTGAGAAGGGCTTATTGAAGGTGATAATGGTGGGGAAGAAGTGAAGCTGGGAAGGAATATAGAGGCAGGGAACAAAGTGGACTGAGAGCTTTCTTTCTCAGGGTCCTGAATGTATTTCTCCCACAGGATTGCTGGCTCTTGGGGCTAGTGAGTCGGCCCTGGTTACCAAAGTGTTCACAGGGGTGAACCTTTTGGTTCTTGGTTTTATCATCGTCTCTGGCTTCATTAAGGGGGAACTGCACAACTGGAAGCTCACAAAAAAGGACTATGACTTGGCCATGGCTGGACTCAATGACACCAATAGGTTAGCGAGTCCCTCTGAGGGGCTGCAGAGATGGGAACGCCTTGGGGAAGAGGGGGATCTGTGCTGAAGGATTCTGGATGGGGGTGGGGAAGAATGGGAGGCTGGGCCTTGAACACGGAGCTAAATAGTTTGGCATCAGAGAAAAGATACAGAGTTGGCTGAGCACACCCTTACCTTCTCCATCCCTTCTTTCACTCTAGCTTGGGCCCTCTAGGCTCTGGAGGATTTGTGCCTTTCGGCTTCCAGGGGATTCTCCGTGGAGCAGCTACCTGTTTCTATGCATTTGTTGGTTTCGACTGTATTGCTACCACCGGTAACAGTCACTCCATTCTGTCTGGGGCTTGGGCACAGCATGTGCTCAGGCTGCGTGCAGATCGGGGGTGGTAGAGGACTGGGCCTGCTTCCCTGATGCCGCGCTCTGTGCCCCTCCTGCAGGGGAAGAGGCTCGGAATCCGCAGCGTTCCATCCCTCTGGGCATTGTGATCTCACTGTTCGTCTGCTTTTTGGCGTATTTTGGGGTCTCTTCCGCACTCACCCTCATGATGCCTTACTACCAGCTTCAGCCTGAGAGCCCTTTGCCTGAGGCGTTTCTCTATAGTGGCTGGGCCCCTGCCCGCTATGTTGTGGCTGTTGGCTCCCTCTGTGCTCTTTCTACCAGGTCAGTGTCAAATATTTGTTTCCCCCTGCTGTCAGAGTCTCGAGTCATAGCATTCAGTACTGGAGAATACCACCTAAAAGGGCTGTGAGATGAAGGTGGAGACTCCTTAAACACGTAGGCTTGGGAAGAGAGATCCCAGCCACCGTGGGCATTTTCCTTTCCAGCCTCTTGGGCTCTATGTTCCCCATGCCTCGGGTGATCTACGCGATGGCAGAGGACGGCCTCCTGTTCCATGTCCTTGCCCGAGTCCACACCGGCACACACACACCCATCATGGCCACTGTGGTCTCCGGCATTATTGCAGGTGAGAAATCCTCTTTCCCCTTCCCCTAGTTGTTTTACCAGCTCCTTTAACGTTGCTATTCCCTTCTCTCATTTCTTGTTTTTCTGCTCATCAATTTTAGCATTCATGGCATTCCTCTTTGAACTCACTGATCTCGTGGACCTTATGTCGATTGGGACCCTGCTTGCTTATTCCCTGGTGTCTATGTGTGTTCTCATCCTCAGGTGAGACCCCCTTCCTCTGCATACCGTGATTTGGGTTTTTAGTCTTGGATGAGGAATGATGGGGATCTGCCCCCTCGTTCCTCCTCCTGACTTTCCTTGAGGAATTTGGGAATCCCTCCCTGCCAAAAAGAGCTTCTACTCTTAATGGTGATGAAGGAGGTTAGGCCGCCTGGGAGAAGATGGCAGAGTGATTAAGGTTTGTTCTTAACACTGCCTGCTTACTCTTGCCTCAGGTATCAGCCTGATCAGGAAATGAAGACTGAGGAAGATGAAGTGGAGCTGCAGGAGGAGAAGATACCTGAAACAGAGAAGCTGACCCTACAGGGACTATTTTGCCCACTCAACTCCGTCCCCACTCCACTCTCTGGCCAAGTTGTCTATGTTTGTTCCTCACTGCTTGGTGAGCAGTGGAATTTTTATCTGGGGTGGCTATGAGGTCAGCAAGATGGGGTGGAGGTATGTGGTGTTTGGTGGCTGAGGAAGAACTAGAGAGAGGGTGACCCTCCTTGGGATGGGGGCCTAACATCTTAGCTTGTTGGCCTCAAGAGTTAGTTTTGATGTCTCTCAACTTGACCTTTGAAGCTCTACTGCTGACTGTTCTTTGCCTGGTGCTGGTCCAGTGGCCAATTCCACTGCTTTCTGGAGACCCAGTGTGGATTGCAGTGGTTGTGCTGCTCCTGATGCTCATTACTGGAATCACTGGGGTCATCTGGAGACAGCCACAGAGCTCTGCTGTCCTTCACTTTAAGGTAAATGACACCTCTCTTTTTCCCCATCAACCCATCTTGGGAGAATAGGCTCCAGATACCTTGAGGTCTAATAAAGCTTATAAATATTCCTTAATTGGACACGAAAGGGAAGGCATAGGAGGTACCAAGGCTCAAAGACTTCTTTTCTGACCCTCTTTAGTTCCTTTCCAGTTCCATTTTCCTGAGCTCTGTGTATTCTTGGAGTTCCATATGAGGCATGTTAAATGAGTGGCCACTGAAATACAGAGCATGAGGAATGGTTGGGCTCTCCCTTTTCTGGCCTATGTAGGGTTAGTGATCTCTTTGTAGGTCACCCTGTGGTATGTACAAAGAAGATTTTACTTTGTTTTCAGGTGCCTGCCTTGCCTCTCCTCCCACTAATGAGCATCTTTGTGAATATTTACCTTATGATGCAGATGACAGCTGGTACCTGGGCTCGATTTGGGGTCTGGATGCTGATTGGTAGGTATCCACTTGGGAAGAGGAGGTCTTTTGGATGTCCTAGCCCAACTCCTTTTCCTCTTCATCTCAAGTAGGAGACCTATTAAGCCTTTGCAAGTCACTACTTCCTCACCTCACAGCTACCTTTCCTCACTAGGGTTTGCTATCTACTTCGGCTATGGGATCCAGCACAGCCTGGAAGAGGTTAAGAGTGACCAACCCCCACCCAAGTCTAGAGCCAAAACTGTAGATTTTGATCTCAGCACTCTCTGTGCCCACTCAGTTTGACATCACACCTGAATGCTGTCTGGTCCCCCTGCAAAATAATGGAGAGTACTCTTGATCCCAGGGAGAGCTAGCCCTCCCATGTGATGTTGGTGGGGGATACTAATAGAGCTCTGTATTTATTGTGGAGTGAAGGACGCATCTTTGCTGTTTCTTGTCTACTTTATTTTTTACTTGTCTACTCTTAAATCGTCTCTATAGCTGCTTACTGGCTTTTAAGAATTATTATTAAAAGAAAGTTTAAAAAAAAAGAAACTGTGTCCTGTTATTTGCTTGCTAGAGATGATGTAGAGCCTGACTTTAAGGATGAAGAGCTTCAGAGAAGTATCTTGTTTTTTCTCCTGTTACCACAAAATTATCTGTTGTGCCTGTGTGTGCTTCTTGTTGAATCAGGGTTCGAGGAGGGTAGTGTAACTAGCCATCAAGTCTAGTCACACCTAAATGAATGATCTTTAGATATGTTTTCCCTTCACTACACTAAAAGTTAGCTTCTTGATAAGTAGACAGCAATACTTGTCTCTGGGATTTAGGGGTGGCCTCTGATCTCAACACTGGCATTGGTTCTGAGACCATTGTCTTCTATTCCACCCCTTCTAGTTGGACCAGTCCCAGACTCCCATGACTGCCTGGGCAACAGAAATTTTGGCTGGGGTGTTTGGCACTGCTAGGAGGAGGGGTGGACAGTTGAGGGGAGTTTGGTAAAGGATTGTATATATGTATGGATATTGATCGCTACAGAAGTAGTAAGGGAACAGAGGTCAGAGCTCTGCTCAGACCAAGAACTATTCATTCACTCATTTATTCAACAAACAAATACATGTGATGCTCCTATAAAATGCTAGGCCCTGTGCTAGGTGCTGGGGATACAAACATGAATGAAACATAGTTCCTGCCCTCAAGGAAGTCACACTTTAGTGGGGGAGACAGGCAGGTAAACATGACTACAAAACAATGTGATTTGTACTAGGACAGTGCTGAGTGCTAGGGAAACACAAAGAAGGTCATGGTTGACCTGAGTCTGCAGTACATGCTTATGAACTGGGCTGAGGGGAGGGTTTGACTATCAGTGAACAGTGTGCAGGAAACCATGGAAATATGAAAAATCAGATTGCATTTGGGGCATGGCATACAGTTTAATGCAGCTGGAGGGTAGCCACATTATGGGGTTGAGGTGAAAGGAGAGACCATATGCGTGGCCTTGTATACCCTACTAAGGGACTCAGATGTTATCTTACAAATGGTGTGTGTGTGGAGGGAAGGGGTGGGGAGTCACTGAAGGATTCCAAGCAGGGGCATGGTTGGATTTGTTAGTCTGGCAGCAGCAAGGAGGATGGCTTGGAAGGGGGTGGGGAAAGCTAGACTAGGGAGATAATAGTGACCATTTATTGAGTATTTATTATATTCCATTTACTCTGCATACAATCTCATTAAGTTAGATTTAGGGGTCAAGAAATCAGAGGACATGTATTATGTGATAGAAGCTGTGTGGGGCTAAAGATCGCCTTGGGGCAAAATAAATAAAAAAAATTTTGCAGCACAAATTGTACAATTTCCTTTATATACAAAGAGCTCTTACATATGAATAAGAGATGAACAACCTGATAGAAAAATGAGTAAAGAATGTAAATGGTTTTGAGAAAAAATATAAAACAACAGCAAACATAAAAGAAATGCTCAACCTCACTCATTAAAGAAATGCAAATCAAAACAACCATGAGATCTTAGTTCTTACAGACTAGCAAAACAAATTTAAACAACTAGGCATTGGCAAAAGTGAGGGTAAACAGGCGACGGTCTCATCCATGATGGGGCTATACATTTTTGTAACTTTTGTGGAGGGCAATTTGATGATAAGAATTAAAATCACCCTCCTTTTCAGCTTACAAATCCACTTACAGGAATTTTTACTATTTACATATGTATAAAGATGTTTACTGTGACATTATTAATAATAGTGTAAAACTTGGAAGCTATCTAATGTGCATCAGAAAGGAAGTGGTTAAATAAGTTACAATATATTAATTCAGTGGAATACTTATGCAGCTATTAAAAAAATAAGATAGACTTGTATGTACCAATAAGTAATATGAAAGATCTCCAAGATACTCTTAAGTAAAAACAAAATGAAATGAAATCCCAAGGCACAGAATATTTGTGAGAGAACAAAAGAGAATGTATTTATAAATTTTTTTCTGGAAAGATATATAAGAAACTGTTAACCTATGGTTTCCCTTCTGTACTTTTCCAATTTTTTACCAAGTACAAACATTACTTTTTTCGTTCCTTTTATAATGATCATAACAGTAAAAGATTAGGGGAATACTAACATTTAAGGGCTAGATGGAGAAGGAAGACTCAGTGAAGGAGATGGAGAAGGAATGACTGAAAAGACAGGAGAGTGGCGTGGAAGTCTAGGGAGGAAAAAACTTTTCAGGAACAATGAATAGGCAATGCCCCAAGTGGACGATACCAAATGCTGCCTAAAGAACCAAGCGAAATAAGATAAGGACAGAATAGGATTCATTCGTTTTGTGAGTTAGGAGGTAATTGATCATTTCGAGAGTCAGGTGGTGGAGGTGGAAGCCATGTTGCAGTGGGTTGAGGGAATGGGGGGTGAGGAAGTGGACACAAGGGGCTGTGGGTTAGCATTTCAGGCAGTAGCTGGAGGAAGTTGAAGGAGAGTTTTGATTTTTTTTTTTAAAGATGGGCGATTCTTGCACTTATCTTGTCAATGGGGAGAACTAATAAATCCTGGTACTGCTGTTTAAACAAGCCACTTGTGAAGGAGGAAGTGGTTCTTGTGGTTTGGTTCTCTAGTCTTTTTTATTCAGTGCAGTGTTTCCCAGACTTCAGACATCTGAGTATAACCTTTATGAATTTTTCTCTATGTGTGATTCCTGTACTGAGTATTTTTTTTAAAATAAACTCTTCACTCTTTTAAAGCTTAAATACACTTATTTTAAAAAGAAAACATTTTATCATTATCCTCAATAGAAAACAAAGTATTTTTCTAATACACATTAAAATATTAATAAATATCCAACTATTAAAAAATGTTTGGCTGCGCAACACCTAAAATACTTTGGAAACATTCATACAGTTAACACAGTGAATAGTTGGGCACTATGCTTGAAGATGGGGTAGAAAATTGCTTTAGGCATGGTCTAATCTTAATCTCTCCAGGACACAGAGATAAAATTGATTGATAAAATTGATATTTAAAGTACAAAGATGTGAAGTAGGAGTGGGCCATGGTGGCTCATGCCTGTAATCCTAGCACTTTGGGAGGCAGAGGCCAGAGGATCGCTTGAGGCCAGGAGTTCAAGACCAGTCTGAGCAAGAGCAAGACCCCGTCTCTACAAAAAATAGAAAATATTAGCCAGGCGTAGTGGTGCACGCCTCTACTTCCAGCTATCCGGGAGGCTGAGGCAGGAGGATCGCTTGAGCCCAGGAGTTTGAGGTTGCCATGAGCTATGATGATGCCACTGCACTCTAACCTGGGCGACGGAGCAAGACCCTGTCTCAAAAAAAAAAAAAAAAAAAAAAAAAAAAAAAAAAAAGGCTGGTCCGAGTGCACTGGTGTCTGTTTACAACTAATTGATCACAACCAGTTACAGATTCCTTTGTTCCTTCTCCACTCCCACTGTTTCACTTGATTAGCCTTAAAAAAAAAAAAAAAGATGCGGAGTAGGAAATGATAAGTGTCCTAAGAGAGAGGTATGCATGAAGCACCACGAGAATTCACGGGAGGAGGTTCTCGCAGGGAGTTCTGGGAAGCCTTCATGGAAGTCAAGGCTTTTAAGCTGAGGTGTGAAGAGTAGGTAAAATTTCACAAATTGAGGTGAGAGCATCCCAGGAGGAAGGAACCTTGTGCACAAAGGCAAAAAGATGGGAAAGCTTGTAATTCAACTTGCCCCAAAGCCTAGGATTTTGAAGGAGTAGAGTGGAAAAATAAGGCAGGAAAGGTAGATAGATTCCAGTGAGACTCTTGAAGGCCATTAATTCTGGGGTCTGCAACTGAATGGCAACAAGTGTGTGGATGAGTGTTAAAATATGTGAGGTGGCTCTGTGATTTGGTTCAAAGAATTCTGCCTCAGCTACCTGATTACATACTCATACCCTAGAGCTTGTCAGAATGTAAGCCTCTGAAATTACTAATTCAAACATCAAGTTCTTCACAAAAGATTTCAAATAGCCAAAGTAATCCTGACCAAAAAGAACAAAGCTGGAGGCATCACACTATTGGATTTCAAAATATATTACACAACTATAGTAATTGTCTCAGTCCGTTTTGTGTTGCTATAATGGAATACCTGAGACTGGGTAATTTATAAAGAAAAAAGGTTTATTTGGGTCACAATTCTGATGCCTGGAAAAGTTCAAGATTGAGCATCTGGTGAAAGCCTCAGGCTGCTTCCACTCCTGAAGGAAGGTGAAGGGGAGACGGCATGTACGGAGATCATGGCAAGAGAGGAAGCAAGAGAGAACTAGGAGGGAGGTATCAGGCTGTTTTCAACACAACCAGCTCTGTCAGAAGGAATAGTATGAGAACTCACTCCCCCTTTCTGAGGCAGGGCATTAATCTATTCTTGAGGGATCTGACCCCTGACCCAAACATCTCCCATTAGGCCCCATCTCCAACACTGGGAATCAAATTTCAACATGAAGTTTGGAGGGGACAAACATCCAAACTATAGCAGTAATCAAAACAGCATGGCACTGGCATAAAAACAGACACATCAACCAATGGGATAAGCTAGAGAGCCCAAAATAAATGAACACATCTATGGTCAATTGATTTTTAACAAATGTACCAAGAACACACTATAGGGAAAGGACTGTTTCTTCAATAAATGGTGTTGGGAAAACTGGATATCCACATGCAGAAGAATGAAACTGGACCCTTATCTCACACCATATACAACAATCAACTCAAAATGGATTAAAGACTTAAACAGACCTGAAATTATAAAATTACCAGAAGAAAACATAGGGAAAAAGCTCCATTATAGTGATCTGGGCAATGATTTTTTGGATATAACCCCAAAAGCATGGGCAACCAAAGCAAAAATAGACAAACAGAATTATGTCAAACTAAAAAGCTTCTGTACAGCAAAGGAAATAACAGAGTGAAGAGACAACCTACAGAATGGGAGAAAATATTTGCAAACTATACATCTGATGAGGGGTTAATATCCAAAATATATAAGGAACTTGAACTACTCACTAATGAGAAAATAAATGACCCCATTAAAAATGGGCAAAGGACTTGAATAAATATTTCTCAAAAGAAGACATACAAATAGCCAATAGATGTATGAAAAAAAATGCTCAACATCATTAATCATCAGAGAAATGCAAATTAAACCTACAATGAGATATTACCTCACTCCTGTTTGATTGGCTATTATAAAAAAGATGAAAGATAAGCATTGGTGAGGATGTGGAGAAAAGGGAATCCTTATACACTGTTGGTGGTATTGTAAATTAGTACAGCCATTTTGGAAACAGTATAGAGGTTCCTCAACAAACTAAAAATAAAATTACCATATGATGCAAAAATCCCACTACTGGGTATATATATACCCAAAGGAATCGAAATCAGTATGCTGAAGAGATGTCTGCACTCCTATGTTCATTGTAGCATTATACACAACAGCCAACATATGGAAACAACCTAAGTGTCCATCAACGGATGAATGGATTTTTAAAATGTATATATACACAGTGGAATCCTATTCAGCCTTACAATTAGGAAATCCTGTCATTTGCGACAACATGGATAAACCTAGAGGACGTTATGTTAAGTGAAATAAGCCAGGCACAGAGAGACAAATACTGTATTATCTCAGTTATATGTGGAATCTAAAAAAGTCAAACTCATGGAGAGTAGAATGGTGGTTATCAGAAGCTGAGAGGAGTGGGGAGGTGGATGGCAAAAGGGGAGATGTTGCTCAGTGGGTGCAAAGTTACAGTTAGACAGGAGGAATTAAGTTCTGGTGTTCTATTGCACAGCAAGGTGACTATCATTAATAATAATGTATTGTATATTTCAAAATATAGCTAAGAGAGGATTTTAAATGTTCTCATCACAAACAAATGATAAATATTTGAGGTGATAGATATGCTAATTAGTCTGATTTGATCAGTCCGCAATGTATACATGTATTGAAACCTCACAGTGTACCCCATAAATATATACAATTATTATTTGTCAATTAAAAATAAAACAAAACGTAAACCAAACATCAAATTCTCTGTCTACAACTTCCCAAGCTTTCCCAGCTCACTGGCTCAAATGACCCCACTACAACAGTTCTTTGACCTCATGAAGCCTCCAATTCACTGACCCTCCCCTTCCCAAACACACTTCTCTCTCTTTTCCTCCGTCTCCTCCAATCTTTGCTTGCTCCCTTTCCCACTTAAATGCTTGAATTTTTTATCATTATCACTCTTTTACAAATAAATACCTTTAACTTCCTAGGCAATACTCCGGAGTTCCCTTCCACTCGTCCCCTGGAAGAATTCAAACATTCATCATCTTCATACTTTAACCTGTGCAGTTCAGGATTGTTGGAAGCAATCACACAACTGGGCAGGTTAAAGATCATCAACCTCAACTAGGCCCTCAACACAGCTGAAAATGTTCTTTTCTCTCAATTCCCCTGCTCTCTGAAACAACTCTTTCTTACCTTATGTACATTCTTCAAATCTCTCCCTCCTACTCTCTGCTGTTGACTTTGCCTCATACTTTATTGAGAAAATAAATGCCCATCAGATAAAAACTCCTTCATTTTCCTGTGGATTTTTGAAAATGAAAATAGCGTCTCTTTTCCCCTCTAATGATAAAAATATGTGTTCATTGGAGAATATTCAAAAAATACTGAAAAACACAAAGAAGAAAGTGAAAATTCTCCCAAATCCCACCACTCAAAGATAAACATTGTTGACATTTTGGTAAATATTCTTCCAGACATGTTTGTTCAAATATGCATACAATTTTACCTAACTGTACACTTTCTCTGTAAACTTTTTTCTTTTTAAAACTCAACAGTAGAATATAGGCATTTCCCTAGTCTTATAACTGTAGATTGTTTTCACAATAAAGTTTGTAAAGACTGTTTAAGTATTCCACTATATGGTACTAATGTACCATAAATTGTATAACTATCTAGTCTACTACTGGTGAACATTTAAGTGGTTTACAATGCTTCAGTGAATGTTTCTGTTAATCTATCTTTTCCAATTTCTTCTTTTGGAAAATTCCTAATAGGGGAATTGTTGGTGACAGGGTACATACATTTAAGATTTTGATACATATTGCCAAACTGCCTTTCTTCCAGAAAAGTTGCAATAATTTATGTTCCTACCAACAGTGCACAAGAGTGCTTGTTTTGTATATCTTGCAAATTTGAGGTTTTGTTAATCTTTTTAACCTTTGCTAATCTGCTAGATGAAAAATTTACCTTACTTTAATTTGCATTTCTATGATTACTGGTGAGGTTGAATATCTTTTCATGTGTTGATTGGCTATATTTCTTCCTGTGTAAATTGTCTTATCATGTCTGTTGAACTTTTATTTACTAGAGTATTTGTCTTTTTCATTTTGATTTGAAGAGCTCTTTTTATGTTAGAGATGTTAACTCTTTATCTGTTAGATATGTTGGAAAAATCTTTTTGTAGTCTGTGGTTTATCTTTCAACTTTGCTTATAGTGCCATACAGCAGATTTTATTTTTCATGTAATAAAACTTACTATTTTTCCTTTTTGATTCTGGTTTCCAGATCATGCTTAGATATTGCCATCATGTTTATAAGATATTCATCCCTATTTTCTTATAGAAATTTTATGATTGGATTTAATCTTTGATTAATCTAGAATTTATTTTAGTATATGAAGTGAGATAAAGATCCAGGTTATTTGTGTCGTCACAAATGGCTATCCAGTCGTTTCAACACTTTTTCTTGAATAATTCTTTTCCCCACTGATTTGAATAATTCCTACATATATTTGGGTCTGTTTCTGGACTCTATTCTGTTCATTTATCTGTATGCACCATTGCCACACAATTTTATTTACAGTAGTTTTAATATCTAGCAGAACAAGCCCTTCTTCCTTACTCCATTAATATTTTTGTATTTAAAATTTTCCTGACTATAATCGCATGTTTATTCTGGAAGCCTTTTTCTTCTTTTAACAGGGTGTAATGCTACCTTATTAACTAATTTGTGTTCTTGGTTGCTTACTCTCTTTTAATCCACTCTGTTAATGAGAGGCTTAATAGGCTCTCACTAGAGTCCAAGATGTTCACCCACCTTATGTACTATCTATTTTACCATTTCTGTAATATCTTGTTAAAGAGTAGGATGGGAAACGTACAGTTTATGTTAGAGTAAGGTATGATAATCCACAGCGTGTTGAGTGCCACTTAATGGCATTTTACTGTGCACTCTTGCACATCCCCCTCAATGCATACCTGCTTCTTTTATCTCCTTTCCTCTTCTCTCTCTCTCTTTTACTTTTTTTTTCTGTTTCTTTTAATTCTCATTTACTTGTAACATCTAGGGAGAACATCTGGATGAAAAACAAAAAAAAATTGGAGATACCCATCCAACATCAGGGTTTTCACCCTTTCTTTGTATTTTCCTTTATTCACTGGCCCTTTCAATGCAGTGGTGTCAGCTCAGTAGCCCTAACTTTGGAGTCGTATTTACAGTCAGTATTAATAAAGTCATGTGATTCCTGTATGCCTTAATATAATCTTGGATAATATAATAGCCATTTTACTACAGACATTATTAATTATTAACAGCTCTAAGACGTATGTGGAAGAGCTGCTGTAGTCTTGAGAGCTGAAGTCTAATTATTGCCTTGTTCGTTCATCTGTTCATCCATGAACAAAGAAGCTATGGTAGAGCCAGGGACTTGAGTGGGATAATAGAAACAGAAAGTCCTTAGTTTGCCAACCAGGAAATGGGAAATGATAATGGCAACTAACATTTGTTAAGTAAGGGCCTACTATATGCCAGCCACTTGCTGTTCTAGATGATTTATGTGCACTATTTCATTCAACCAGAAGCCTAGAACTACTTTTATTCCCATTTTACAGAGGAGAAAACTGAGGTGCTAAGATTCTAAGAGCCGGCACAAGGCCACACAGTATGTGGTGCACAGAGATTCAGTCAACTGCAGGATACTAGACTGCCCTTTTCACCAGACTTCTTTCCCTAATTTGGCGATCTAGGGTTATGAGCTGAAGACATACCAAATTGCAGAATGCACAAGAAGAGGAGTTAATAGCAGTGCATTCTCTGCTTTCCCTTTTCTCTTTTCTTCATTGTACTATGTAATCTAGATGCAGAAAATTTTAAAGAGGGAAAAGAAATTACTTCTAGAAACCTCACCTTTTCCATGAGATATAATGACTGATTCTGAGACTTTCAAGGTCAGGAGGGAACTCTGTTAATGTTCCCAGGAATTAGAGCCATGGTGTCTCTTCTTCATCCTGTTAGCCAGCTTCACATCTGGCCTGACTGAAGTGCACAAGGCTTAAAAGAGGAGTGTATGAAGGAAGAAGTGGGAATCTAGTTAATGTTTTGACATTTGTTTCCAAATCTGGAGGCATCATGCCTTAACATTGTTGTCTCTGAGTGGAGATTTCCGTAAAGGCCAATCCCCTACTTGCAAGCATCATGCATAGATTTAGCTGGAAACAAACATTCATTTGTGTGGACATGGGTGGGACAGGAGCACTTGCTATAAGCCTACAAGGGGAGTCATTAAGTGGTTTCCTAATGATTTGACAAAGGCAGGGCAGCAGAAACATGTCTTGGAACTACAGGGTTTTTCAGTCTCTTCAACTTCGGATATTTCTGGTATTTCTGACCTTTGCCACTCTTGAATAACCAGTGGTCAGTATTGTCTACTTTCCTTTTTTTTGTGAAGACCGGCTCTTCTCTTTCCTGTAATTCTGGCCATCTGTACTCTTCCCTCTATTAATTGTAGTATGCTTCCAGTATTACATCATACTTGCTTACTCTCAGTGATTCTCACCCTGAACTCACCCAGCGATTCTCTGAACTGCATCCCAAGGATCTAAGGTCTTGACTGGGCCCCAGGGCTTAGGCTCTGATACCGGGAAAAGGCCAATGGGGGGGGTGCGGTGGGGTGGGGGTGGCCTTTAATTACGTCACGATAGGGGGAGGAGCGTTTCGAGCCCCGTCAGGCTCTGCTGTGGAAAGAGTTTGTGGAGAACACCGTGGCGTTGGCGGTCCCGGCTGTGGTGAGTGATTTAGTGGGTAGGAAGGGCTAGAGGAAGCTTCAGGCACAGGTTAGTTGGGTAGTTTATAACTAGTATGGCCATTAGGCCGACACTTTTTAGAGTGACCCTGAGGCAATGACTTTGTACTATCGAACTGGAGCTGCCTGTGGCCGACTGTCAAGGTAAAGGAAGTGGGGCAAAGGCAGTGTTTTTTGACGACGGTGAAAGAGTATGGGCAGCGATGCTGGCCCACTGAAAGCGGGAGATAGTCGTTATTGTAGTTTAGATGTGAAGAACCTTAATTCCGTTGAAGCGGGACTGTTAGTGACCGTTGGGGGTGGGAGGCTGAAGGTGCTGTCTGTGAGAGCTGGAAAAAAGGATTGGATGCTTTGATTGTACGGTTGGTAGAGAGGGAAAATTTGAACCAATTAGGAGGAAGCCACGAGTACTAGCCAGACCAATTGCAGGGTGCCCCTCAGCCCTGCTTCCCACGTTGCTGGGCAGATTCATGGTAAAAAAAGATTTGGGATGAAAATCTCCTCCAGGCCCCTTTTAGGTAGCATGACAGCCTGGCCCCTCCTCTCATTAACTACTTTTTAAAATGGGTTTTTAGGTTTTTTCAGCCTTTTTCTCTCCCTTTGGGTAACAAGTAACAGGAAACATTTCACTGGAAAGAAATTTGTTGAGAAACCGGAGGATAAAGGACAGAGTATTAAAATATTTTCTTGTTTCATAGGCCTGAGCCAGAGATTTAAAAATGGACGATGTTGATTTTCGTTTCATGGACTTTAAAGGTACATAGCAGTAAAAAAAAATGTCAAACTGTTTGCTGCCTTATTTAAGATCTTCTAAATGTATTTTGTTTCTGAATTTTGTCTCTGGAGTGTCCATAGCTCCAGGTTTTTTTCATTTATGTACCAGAAACAATGATATTTAAACATTGATGTTTAACACACTGGGAACCTTTTATGAGCTAGTATAGGGAAACAGAATTCACAATTCATAACTTGTTTTTTATGGCACACAGAATAGAACTGGTTTAATCTGAAATAGAAATCTACTGTGATAAAAGTAAGGTATAAAAATTACTGCAATATCCTGAAGTGCCGTTCCATAATCATCAGTGAAAAATAAGTTATATCCTGTGTAGTTTTAGGTTTAAGTGCATTTTAGTGTGTCTTAATTCTTTTGAAAATTAGTAATCCATGTATGATATTTATGGGAGCTCTTAATAAACAAAAGCAATTTGAATGACCAGAACACTAGATTCCTCAACCTTGCCAGATATGGGAGAGTTTAGGGTACTTGCTTTGTTTCTGGGGGAAATGATGAGACCTGTGGTACATTCGCATTCACATAGTAATGAAATATGTTGTAACTAAGGTGGCTGCAAATCTATGATTTTAAAAAGTTTAGGTCAATATTTTGTTAATGCTTATCATTTTAAAACAACAACAATAAAGCCCATTACTACTTACCTTAAGTTTTAATTTAGAATATAATATCTTAAAGGTATAAACATGGAATAGGGATTATGACTTTTAAGTATATAGTATTTGAGACCTTGTATTTACATAAATATTTGAATCGTACAGAAAAGTATACGGAATAATATAATGAACACCTGTGTACTTACTACTGAGTTTTGTCAAATCTTAACAGTTTGTCATATGCTTCAGATATTTCATTGTTTCAAAGAACTAAAAGATTCGCTGGACAT
Organism: Daubentonia madagascariensis; assembly: GCA_023783475.1. Lineage (NCBI taxonomy): Eukaryota > Metazoa > Chordata > Mammalia > Primates > Daubentoniidae > Daubentonia > Daubentonia madagascariensis. The sequence goes on along the minus strand of JAKFHU010000795.1, from coordinate 3,768,023 downwards.
GGTGGCTCATGCCTGTAATTTTAGCACTTTGGGAGGCGGAAGTGGGAGGATTGCTTGAGGTCTGGAGTTCAAGACCAGCCTGGGCAACATAGTGAGACCTTGTCTCTACAAAAAAACCAAAAATTAGCTGGGTGTGGTGGCACGCACCTATAGTCCCAGCTACTCTGGAGGCTGAGGCAGTAGGATCACTTGAGCCCAGGAATTTGGGGTTGCAGTGAGCTATGATGAGGCCACTGTACTCCAGCCTGGGTGACAGAGCGAGACCCTGCCTCAAAAAAAAAAAACAAAAAAAAAACCTAAAAGATTAAATGTATCATTTTTCATCTTTTTAAACTTTACAAAAATTATATCATTTTATATGATTTTTTTCTGCAACTTGTCTTTTTTTCCCCTAAACACAGTGTGTTGGATATTTACCCATATGAATATTTTAATTCTAGTTCATTCATTTCCACTGCTGACTAGTAGCATTATATTGAATGTAAATATACCACAGTTTATTTATTCAATCTCCCTTGTTGGACATACAAGTTGTTTCAAATATTTGCTATTACAAACAACAATGCTACAATGAACATTGTGTTTCTGAGAGTTTAGCAGGAACTTTCAAACATTTTTGATCACCACCTATGGCAAGAAAATATTTTTATATTCCCATCCTAGTACATATGTACTGTATCAAAAATTTTATTTTTACCTTATTACATGCAGTGCATTATGATATTTTCTATTCTATTCTTTTTCATTAAAAAACTTCAGACCATGCTGTTATTAAAAGAAATGCTGGATATTCAGGCATAGATCTGACTGAAAAAAAATGCTGAGTGTGACTCACTAAATTGATTTATTTCTTGAGCTACTGGTGAGTGAGGCTCTATGTTAGTGCTGTGCAATCGAAATATAGTGCAAGCCACAAAAATGATTTTATGTCTTCTAGTAGCCACATTATAAAAAGGTTAAACAGATTAAATTAATTTTAATGATACAATATATTTAACTCAGTATATCCACAATATTACCATTTCAACATGTAATCAATATAAAAATTATTAATGAGGTATTTTACATTCTATTTTTGATACAAACTCTTCCAAGTCTGGTGCATATTTTATACTTGAAGCACATCTCATTTTGGACTACCATATTTCAAGTGCTCAATAGTCGTATGTGACTAGTGGCTACTGTATTGGATAGTGAAGATCTAGGGTATACCCTAAATGGAACTGCTGGATCAAAAGCTATGAGCATTTTTAACTTTATAGATATTGCCAAATTGCTGTCCAAAGTAATTTTAAAAATTTATGCTCCCTTTTGTCTTTCTTTTTTCCCCATATCCTTGCTAATATTTGATATTATCAGACTTTTAAAATTTTGCAAGTAGGGAGGGTGGTGTTGTTTTCAATTAACATTTTATTTTGGAATAATTTTAAATTTACAGCAAACTTGTAAAGATAGTGCAGAGAGTTCCCATATACCCCTCAGCCAGTTATCATCTTACATGGGTGTTGTTTTGGTTTACATTTCCCTGATAACTAGTGAAGTTGGGTATATTTTCATAGATTTATTGGCCATTTGAGTTTTCTTTTCTGTACACATAACTTTTTAGTCAAGTTGTGTAAAAATGGAGCACAAAAGCCCATGCAATGGCTCTAGTTCATTTCCTTATTAGGGAGAATTGACATAGCACCAATCTTTTTGTACCACCAATCTCAATCAATTTCAAAGCCAAGAAGGAATAGAAATTAGTCTAAGTTACTATACACACTGGGGCTGAATAAATGTGCCTCCCATTCTGCATGCTAGCTCTTCAACTATTTGAAGATAACTTATCATGTCCCCTGGGATGTCTCTCCTTCAGATTGTGTATTCTTTTCTTGTTCAGTCATTCCTCATATTATGTGGTTTCTAGTCCCCTTATCATTTTGTGTGCTGTCTTCTGAACATGCTCTGTTCTTTTCATATTATTCCTTAAAGTATGGTACTCAGAAAAGAACACAATTCTCTAGGTTTGATATGATCAGCATAAAATACAGTCATGTGCCACATAACAGTAAATGAAGAATGGCATATAAGATGGTGGTACCATGAGATTTTAATGGAGCTCAAAAATTCCTATTGCTTAGTCATATAAAAGTATGGCACATTCACTTATGTTTAGTACATAATACTTGATAATAAACAACCATGTTACTGATTTATGTATTTACTATACTGTACTATACTTTTAATTGTTATTTTAGAGTGTACTCCTTCTACTTATATAAAATAAGTTAACTGTAAAACCACCTCAGGCAGGTCCTTCAGGAGGTATTCCAGAAGGCATTGTTATCATGGAAGATGACAGTTCTATGTGTATTATTGCCCCTGAAGACATTCCAGTGGGCCAAGATGTGAAGGTGGAAGACAGTGATATTAATGATCCTGAGTCTGTGTAGGCCTAGGCTAATGAGTGCGTTTGTGTCTTGGTTTTTAACAAAAAAGTTTAAAAAGTTAAAAAAATTTAAAATTTAAAAACGAAAACCTTATAGAATAAAGATATAAAGAAAGAGAATATCTTTGTACAGCTGTACAATATTTGTATTTTAAGTGAAGTCTTACTACAAAAGAGTCAAAAAGTAAAAAAAATTAAACAGTTTATAAAGTAAAAAAGTTACAGTAAGCTAAAGTTAATTTATTATTGAAGAAAGAAATTTTCTTTTATAAATTGAGTTTAGCCTAAGTGTACAGTGTTTATAAAGTCTACAGTAGTGTACAGTAATGTCCTAGGCCTTCACATTCACTCTCCACTCACTCACTCACCTAGAGCAACTTCCAGTCCTGCAAGCTGCATTCATAGCAAGTACCCTATATGGGTGTACCATTTTAAATCTTTTATACCATATTTTTACTGTATCTTTTCTAGGTTTAGACACACAAATAATTACCATTGTGTTACAATTGCCAGTGGTTCAGTATGGTAACATGCTGTACAGGTTTGTAGCCTAGGAGCAATAGGCTATACCATATAGCATAAGTGTGTAGTAGGCTATACCGTCTAGGTTTGTATAAGTACCTTCTGTGATGTTCACTCAATGATGAAGTCACCTAACTATATATTTCTCAGAATGTACCCCGTCATTAAGTGATGTATGTCTATAGTCTTTCTCTTTAGATTTAGGAGTTACCATCTTTCTCTTTAGATAATGATGTAGCTAAGTTTGAATTTTTTTTGCATACCACATTAGTGACTCATTTTGAACTTTTTGCCCCCAGAAGCCCCTCAGTCTTTTTTTAATACATGCTGCTGTTAAGCTACACCTTGCCTGTTATATATTGGTACAGTCAGTTTTTCTTTTTTTGAGACTGAGTCTTGCTCTGTTGCCCCAGGTAGAGTGCAGTGGCGTCATCATAGCTCACTGCAACCTCAAACTCCTGGGCTCAGGTGATCCTCCTGCCTCAGCCTCCTGAGTAGCTGGGACTACAGGCATGCACCACAATGCTGGGCTAATTTTTTCTATTTTTAGTAGAGACAGGGTTCACTCTTGCTCAGGCTGGTCTTAACTCCTGAGCTCAAGCAGTCCTCCCGCCTCGGCCTCCCAGAGTGCTAGGATTACAGGTATGAGCCACATGCCTGGCCCGTACAGTTAGTTTTGAAGACTTAAATGCAAGACTGTACTTTTTTCTTACATTAATCCCATTGCTACGACCGGATATTTAATTTTTATTCCTTATTATTATATATCATCTATCTTATTTGTAATCTCTACCACTCAGCTTCTTCATCCAACTCATTGATAAAATTGTTAAATAAGACAGGGCCAAAGACAGACTATTAGGCCATTAAAAACCTCACTTCAAGTCGAAATTATTCCATTACGCAGCATGCTTTGGGTGTAATTATTCAACTTGCCTGATTTGCTTGTCTCCAAAGTCTGACCACTGTCTCTTATTCTATATTGGACTTTATGCCTAGGTTTAGAATTTCTGGTTGTCAGACAGGTGTGGTGGCTCACTCCTATAATCCCAGCACTTTGAGAGGCCCCAGGCAGGAGGATCTCTTGAAGCTAAGAGTTTGAGATCAGCCTGGGCAACATAGCAAGACCCCATTTCTACCAAAAATAAGAGAAATCAGCTGGGTGTGGTGGTGTACACCTGTAGTTCCAGCTACTCAGGAGGCTGAGGCAGGAGGATCACTTGAGCTCAGGAGTTTGAAGCTGTAGTGAGCTATGATAATGCCACTGCACGCCAGCCTGGGCAACAGAGCAAGACCCTGTCTCTAAAAAAACAAAAAAAGAATTTCTGGTTCTCCTTTTGGAAGGGCTCTTGGGGCTCACCATGTATGCACTTCTGTTAGCAACTCTCCTGTTCACCTTTGAGGTTGCCTTCTAGATGTTGAACAAAATTTGATACCACCCTGTGCTCCTCTGCTCCTGACCTATGGCCTCTAGGGATTTAATCTCTAAAGTATTTTTTTTTTTTTTTACAGACAGAGTCTCACTCTGTTGCCCAGGCTGATGTGCAGTGGTGTAATCATAGCTCAGTGCAGGCTTGAAGTCCTGGGCTCAAGGGATCCTCTTGCCTCAGCCTCCCCAGTGGCTGTGACTACAGGCATGTGCCACAGTGCCCAACTAATGTTTTTTTTTTTTTTTTGAAACAGAGTCTTGCTTTGTTGTCCCGGCTAGAATGCAGTGGCGTCATCATAGCTCACTGCAACCTCAAACTCCTGGGCTCACGCAATTCTCCTGCCTCAGCCTCCCAAGTAGCTGGGACTACAGGCATGCACCACCATGCCTGGCTAATTTTTCTGTTTTTGTTTTTGTAGAGACAGAGTCTCACTCTTGCTCAGGCTGGTCTTGAGCTCCTGAGCTGAAGTGATCCTCTTGCCTCAGCCTCGCAGAGTGCTATGATTACAGGCGTGAGCCATGGAGCCTGGCCCATGCCTGGCTAATTAAAATATTTTTTTTGTAGAGATGGGGTCTCACTATGTTGTCCAGGCTGGTCTCGAACTCCTGGCCTCAAGCAATCCTCTTGCCTCAGCCTCCCAAAGTGCTGGAATTACAGGTGTGAGCCACCATGCCCGGCCCTTTTTATTGTCTAGTAGTATTCCACTGAATGAATATATTGCAATTTGTTTATCCATTCATCAGTTGGTGGGTATTTTTGGCTATTACGAATAAAGTTGCTGTTAATGTTCATGTGTAAGGTTTTTAAATGGACTTAGGTTTTCATTTCTCTTGGGGAAAATACCTAGGAGAGGAATTGCTGGGATGTAAAGAGCTTTTGTTTTTTTTTTTTAGAGACGGGGTCTCGCTCTTGCTCAGGCTGGTCTTGAACTTTTGAGCTTAAGCGATCCTCCCGCCTTGGCCTCCCAGAGTGCTAGGATTACAGGCGTGAGCCACCGCGCCCGGCCTTGTAAAGAGCTTTTGTAATCAGGTTTCAACAGGTCATCTACAGCAGGGGTCCCCAACCTATGGTGAGTTGTATAATTATTTCATTATATCTTACAATGTAATAATAATAGAAATAAAGTGCACAATAAATGTAATGTGTTTGAATCATCCTGAAACCATCTGCCTTTCCCTGGTCCGTGGAAAAATTGTCTTCCATGAAAATGGTCCCTGGTGCCAAAATGGTTAGGGACCACTGGTCTAGAGTATTTCCTTTCTGGAGGACAGGTTTTTATTTAAGCAACTGGGCTAGAGGGTTTCCTAAGCTGTCCCACCTGATTCAGAAAAAGTTCCTCATCTTGGCATGCACCAAGACCATCCAAAACAGAAGGCGACTTCACATGGGAAGCAGCAAAAAGAAGTTGAAAGAATATTTATACTGAGATAATTTAGCTTAGTTGTCTTCAACATTAGGGTTAATTCTTAAAGAATGGCAATTGTTTATTAAGCTTTGGAACTCCCTTTCCTATGGTTACTTTGGATACAAATTCTTATTCTCCTTTTTCTAGATTTCTAACTTCTTTATATTTGTTGTTACATAAATATCCTTATGATCTATTGCAATATCTAAGTTTATAATTTTCTGTTATATTTATGATGATTGTTAGGGAGGTAGCTACTAGCTAATTTGTTTCATCAGGTCTCCAGAAAATAGTCACAATATATACTCAACACCAGCCCTGCTTAGTAGAAATATAACGTGAGCTGCAAATGTAATTTAAAATTTTCTCATAGCCACATTAAAAAAGTAAAAAGAAATAGGCAAAAATAATTTTTATTATAATAATAATTTTAGTACTGTATTTTAGCCCAACATATCCAAAATATTATTGTTCCAACATTTAATCAGTATACAAAATTACTGAGATATTTTACATTTTTTAATACTAAGTCTTCAAAATCTGTGTGTATTTTACTATTACAGCAAATCTCAATTTGGACTAACCACATTTCTTTTTTTTTCGTTTTTTTTTTTTTTATTGAGACAGGGTCTTGCTCTTGCTCAGGCTGGTCTCCAACTCCTGAGCTCAAGGGATCCTCCCACCTCCACCTCCCGGAGTGCTAGGATTACAGGCATGAGCCACCATGCCCGGCCTGGACTAACCACATTTCATGTGCTCAATAGCCACGTGTTGCTACCATATTAGACAGTGCAGATCTAGACTAAAAAGTTTAGTAGGAAAACTCACTCAAGATAAGTGGCTTTCATTGACTCTCAGAGGACTTTATTTGGAAGCTCCCTGAACTATCTTTTCCCATTCTTTTAAATAGCACAATGGGATCCTCAGGAACGGCACAGTTATTGGGCATATTCATGAGCTTATCTATTATATAACCTGTGCAGAAATCTCATTGAGATGTTCATTGGGGTCACCAAGATATGCACCTATTAGGTGGAAATAATACAGTTTATAAAATAAAGAGATTGAATGACCAACAGAATTGAACCTCTTTAGTATACCATACAATGTCTTTCAAGCTCTTGCCTCTACATACTTTCCTATTGGTGTTTCCTGTAACCATCCTTTACCGTTTTCTCCAGCCATACATCACTACTTATGGTTATTTGAACCCATTGTGCTTTTCCACATCTCTGTGCTTCTCCCTCTGGCATGTTCTTTCCCTCAATATCTGCCTGGAAATCTCTAACTCATCCTTCAGACCCACCTCAAATAGCACTAACGTGAAGCCTATCCTGCTATTCCTATATCCCATACCTCAAATGGGCAGTTACTCAATCCTTCCTTTATATTCTGTAGCGTCTTGTACTCACAGCACTTACTACATTATACTGCAATTCTTTTTTTTTTTATTTCAGAATACTATGGGGGTACAACACTTTGGCTATATACATTGCCCATGCACTGCCTGTGTCAGCTACAATCATGGTCATCCCCCAAACTGTGCTCCCCGCATCCATTCAGTGAAAGTTTTTCCCATCCCCTCCACCCCGCTCCCGCCTGCCCGCCCCCTGATGAATATTATTGTCCTGTGTGATGTAAGTGTTGATCAGTTAGTACCAATTTGATGGTGAGTACCAGTGGTGCTTGTTTTTCCATTCCTGTGACACTTCGCTTCGAAGAATGTGTTCTAGCTCCAACCAGGATAATACCAGATGTGTTAATTCACTATTGTTCCTTATTGCTGAGTAATTATATTGCAATTCTTTTCATTTTAATTTCCCTTAATAGTGTGAGCCTTTTGATGGCATAGACTGCCTCACTCATCTTTATCCTAGCAAGATGCCTAGTATCAGCCTGATAGCAGTCATTTGATAAATGTTTGTTGAATTAAGTTTTACAAGGAGACATGTAGATGCCAGCCAAAGCAGAAGGAGTGCAGTTGCCTTGGATTCTGTTCAGGGTCATTTTACTTACAGCTTTGATCTTGGGCAAGTTAGTTAACTTCTCTATGCTTTAATTTACTCAATTGTAAAATCAGAGTGTGTTACTAGCATTTTAAGGTGACTTACAACTCTAAAAAATTGGTTGATGGATGTATGTGTATCTACATATATCTTGTGTGGAAATGACTGTAAACTCCTCAAGGGAGGGGACTATGTCTTGGTCATGTCATATCTTTGCTGCTTAGTGAAGTACCTGGTTATCATTAAATGTTTACTGAATGAATGAATAAATAAAATAACTCCTGTCTATTTCATTTGTATTGCCCACAAGGATAGCAACACTATCATCAGGAATGACCCTATATATTTTTGATGATGATTTGGAAATGCACATGGGCTCCGATAAACCTCTCCTGTGTTGTTCCATCACTATCAAAAATAATTCATAGGGTGGGAAGGAGCTCAGAAAATTTCACCCCAAAATATGACTTCTTGGTATAAAGAGTATTTTGAATTAAAGGCCCTTAGAGATCAACAGGCCTTTGGAAGGGGCTTTCCCTCTATCTGCATAACCAGATGGGCCCATCAAGAGAACAATTGATTTCTCTTCCCTTCCCTGTTATCTCACTGTATTGCAGGAAAGAAAATCAAGAATGTGACCAGACCTGACCCAAATCATTTTAAACATAATACCTGTCTCTCAGGTTAATTTACAAGTCAATCTGTTTCCCCCACCCATTCATCCTCCCTAGCAACCCTTTATTGCCTCTAAACAGAATTACCTATATTCCTGGTCTTCTCCTCCCCTCTAAAAGGAGAGTATAAAAATATTGGGATATTGGGGAATCACTGTGTGATTCTCCCTGTGGGCACAGTAAATAAACCTCTACCTTTTATTAATCTGCCTTAATTGTGAGTTGATCTTTCAGTGGAAGTTTTGGGGGAAAGGGGAAGTTTCCCCTCACCCCCACAGGTGTCACTATCAAAAATATTTCACAGGGTGCCTAATTGTTTATGACATTTTGCTTAGCAATCCTGTAAATAACTAGTGCATTTTATTAGGAATGGAAGGGTTAAAGATATCTTGTGTGGAAAATTAGCCATCTTTTTTTTTATTTTATTAAGCTTTTGACGACCTTTGCAAGCAAGTCTTATTTTATATGTATTGTGTGTGGTATACTATAGTATAGAGATAAGCAACCACAAGGACAATTGAATCAACTTTCTTCCTTCAAAGACTTCTTTGGTAAAAGCTGCTAAAATGTACTCAGCCTAGCTAATGCACTTCAGCCTTCCACTGTGTTGTTATAGTCTACCTACTGCATTCCTGAACTTTCCATGTGTTGTTTTTGGTCTGATTTAGATGTGAATCTATTGGACAAGTGTTTTAGATAAGTCTTTCTTCCAATTGCCTTGTACATTGTTAGCACTCAGTAAACAGAAATAAATTTGTTAATTAAATTAAGGTTGTTCAAGTAGGTAAGAATAGCCTTTGGTAACCATGGTAACCAAAACAAACCAGATTTTAGTTCAATAGAAGATTCTCAGTCAAGAACAGCAGGGCTTAGCTACAAAGGGTAAGAAAAGATAACAGGATGTAATGAGAATAGAAGAGTAATAAATACAGATGCCTCATAAAGAAGATGCTTAGGGATAGGATTGGTTTGGCAAGTTGAGTTTGGTTATGGACCTTGCATAGGAGTGTGAAAGATATCAGATACCTAGATTCATTGTAATATTTACATAATGTGCATTTGGTTGAAGGGACTGAGTTGTGCCTCTTGAGACATTCCTCCTACTGATGCAGTTTGTTCAGTGTCAGTATTGTTGACAGAAGAAGCCAAACTCTGTAAAATAATTTTAAAGAGGTTTATTCTGAGCCAAATTTGAGGACCATGACCTGGAGCCACACCCAAGAAGCCTTGAGCAAGTGAACTCGCTGTGGTTGGGTTACAGTTTGGTTTTATACATTTCAGGGAGACAGGGATTACAGGTAAAGTCATAAATCAATACATGGAAGGCAGACATTGATTTGGCCCGAAAAGGTGGGCCATCTGGAAGGGGGGGGCGGCTTACAGGTTATAGGTGGGTGTAAAGTCTCCTTGACTTGTAATTGGTTAAAAAATGAAGCTTTGTCTAAAGGCTTGGAAGGTTTTAGATAAGGAAGAGACAAGTCAAGGGACTTATATTTGTTGTGTAAATTGAGGACCTGCAGGTTTGTCTTGCACAGCCATAGGCCTATTGATGAGTTACAAAGGATATCTCCAAGAAGGGAGGGTGGCATGGTGAGGCATGTCTGACCTCCCTCCTAGTGGCAGACAATTTTGTTTTAGGCTATCCCCTTGGCCAGAGGGGGTCCATTCAGTCAGCCCGTGGTGGGGAAGCCTTTTATTTAATTTTAGTTCAGAGTATAATTCTATCCTTTAGTCCTTAAAGTGCCCTGAATGTGACTGGATAAGGTTCCTCACCAGAATCGAGTTGGAAATTCCATTCTGATTAGCATGATATTGTCAGCTCTTGCCTACCCCCACCCAGCACCCCCAGCTAGTTGCCCTCCTAAAATTAAGGTAGCTTTATCTCCTGATGAGGCCAGTCTGTAGGCTTAGGTTTGCTCTAGTCCCTGAGCCAGTTCTGCCTAGGGCAAGAAAGAATGCCAGCATTGTAGAGTAGGGAAGGGATTGGTTTAGATTAAGTCACACTGGCTATCAGATTTGAAATTTAACATGCTATGGGGCATATCCCAGGCACTTGTTTAGCTTTGGAGTTGTATCATTTTTTTTTCTTGTGGTAAGAACACTTAATGTGTGATCTGCTCTCTCAACAAATTTTTAAGTGTACAGTGCATTATTGTTGACTATAAGTAGAGTGTTGTACAGCAGATCGATCTCTAGAGCTTATTCATCCTGTTTGACTGAAACTTTTTGCCCATTGCTTAGTGACTGTCCATTTTCCCCTTCCCCCACCTCCTGGAAACCACCATTCCATTATTTGATTCTATGAATTTGACTATTTTAGATATTTCATATAAGTGGGATCATGCAATATTTGTCTTTAGGTGACTGACTTATTTCATTTAGCATAATGTCCTCAAGGTTCATCCATGTTGTCACATATTACAGAATTTCCTTCTTTTTAAAGGCTGGATAGTATTCCATTGTATGTATGTACCACAGTTTCTTTATCTGTTCATCTGCAGGTGGACATTTCGGTTGTTTCCACATCTTGGCTATTGTGAATAGTGCTGCAGTGAACATGGGAGTGGGATGTCTTCAAGATCCTGATTTCAATTCTTATACATAAATACACAGAAGTGGAATTGCTGGATCATATGGTAGTTCTATTTTTAATTTTTTGGGAAACCTTCATACTGTTTTCCATAGCAGCTGCATCCCTACCAACAGTGTGCAAGGGTTCCAATTTCTCCACGTCCTCACCAACACTTCTTATTTTCCATTTTTTTGATAGCAGTCATCCTAATGGATGTGAGGTGATATGTCATTTTGGCTTTGATTTGCATTTCCCTGATGATTAGTGATGTTGAGAATTTTTCATATACCTGTTGGCCATTTGTATGTCTTTTTGGAGAAATGTTTGGTACTTTTTAATATTTTTACCTCTGTTGAAATTCTCACTTTGTTCATGCTCATGAAGATGCTCCTGACCTCAGTGAGCATCTTCATGAGAGTTATTTTTAATTCTCTATCAAGTAAATCATATAACTCTATTTTATTAGGGTTGGTTTCTGGAATTTGTCTTGTTCCTTTGTTTGGAACATCTTTGCCCGGTTCCTCAACTCTCTGTGTCGGTGTCTGCACCTTAGACAAAGAAGGCACCACTTTCAGTCTTCACAGGCTTGCCTTGTACAGAAGACCCTTACCAATCAGCCCCACCAGAGATTCTGGGAGCCTCTACCAACTCTTACCCTCCCCAGGGAGAATCAGGCAGCTGTGGTTTTTGTCTGCTTGCTCTGTGCTGATCCAGAGGGTGGAGCCATGGAATCTATCAGTCCAAGCCACTGTCTCCATTCTCCCCTGAGCAGCTAGATTGTCCCCTGAGCAGCTAGACTGTGCTGGATCCATCAGTGTTATTGAAAGTTCGGCACTTGTCCCCAAGGCCACATCAGAAGAATGAGGACAAGTGATTTGAGGAGAAGGAAAGAGAAATTTATTAATTTGCCAGCAAATGAAGAGGATAGGAGACTCTCTTGTCTTAGAGTGCCATCGTCCTATGTATAAGCAGAAATACAGAACTTTTAAAGGGAGTTTTCCTCTTGGGGCTATTGCTGTTTAACTACAGTTGATGATCCTGACAGACCCCAACTCCCACAAAGTGAAGACGATCTCCAATCTCTTGACCTCTGCTGGGATGATTCCGTTGAGCCATCTCCTGTGGTATAAAAAAACAAAGAATACTCCCCTGCCCTTCTGATTACTGGCCTCAGGCAGGGATGCAGGTTTTTAATTCCCAAAAAGAGTGGGGCAGTTTAAAGAGACAACTTCTAAAACATTTTACCCTTTTTCAGGCCATTTCCTCTGTTACAAGAGCTTCAAGACTAGAGAGACAGATGCTAGTTCTTTGGGCAGCCCTGGGGAAGTTGGGACACTGGAGGCATGGATCAACTCTTTCCCTCTGCAGTGGGAAACTGAGGGCTGGGATTTTTTAATCTGTGGAACTGTGTCATTTCTGCTTGTCATGATTTTCATGGGGTTAGCCTGCCCTGCATCTTTCCCTAGTTACCCTCTAGGATCAGGACACTGCTTAGAACTATAGTACATTGCTGTGAATAGATCTCTTGGAACTATGGTATATGCAGTTCCATCTGACTTCTGCATTATGGCTTGCTGCTTGGATTCTCTTGTACCATATCCAATTTGTCATTTCTACTTCTTAGAACATTGTATAGGAAAGATGATTATCTCTCTGACCATGGATAGGAACTATGATTTACACTGTGATTCTAGTCTATGACTGAACCTGTTTGCCTGAGTTTGCCATGCCCTTTTGACACTGTTTTGGATATTTTGGCTGCCTCATTCAAACCAGCCTCTGCAGTTAGAATAGTTTTTCTTAGCCCACAATCAGAACCATAGTGTAGCTCTCTGAATGGTCTTGGTTCATTTCTTCTCTCCCTGCTGTTTTATAGTTGTCTCAGAGTCCTGGCTTGCCACTTGTTCCAGTCCCTTCCCAATATAACCAGAATAGTGAAAAGTATAGGATTTCAAATCAGAAAGCCTGAGTTCAAGTCCTGGCTTGCTACTTTCTATTTGTATCACCTTCAAGAAGTCACTTCATTTTGTTAAATCTTAGTTTCCACATCTTATAAAATAAAAATATCTCCCTTATAGAGTAGATTGAAGATTAAATGAGAGTGCATATGAAAAAGATTTCAGACTGGAAAGCATTATGCAAATGTTAATTTTATTGTCATGTTTGGTTCTTTTCTCAATAAAGAAGTTGCATATAATCATTGTGACTTTGAGTAAAATGTTGAATTGACCCTGGCAGGTCTTTGAGCTGCTTTGGCTTTTGAATGACTGGTTGAGCTGAGGGAGGTCACAGGGAAAGACCTGGCAGGACTGTTGATGGATTTTTCCATGTTGTAACAGAAGCTTTCTTCCTCAAGGACGGGGAAAATATTTATTTCCTATTATACTGTACCTTCAATGCCATCTACCTAATCAAAATTAATTGATACTGTTTAACACGGCTGCCTCAATAGAGTGACCCTCTACTTTTAACTAGAATGAATTTCATTTAAATTAAATTGACTGAAATCATGTTGTAAATCATGGTTTATTTCAGTAGCCAGGAAGATAATTTGATCATTTTTTTCAAAATATGCAATCTTGCTTGATATAACCTTAATACAGCATGTTGTCTTCTCATCTCAGGAGTAGACTGCACTTATAGAAGTCCTTTTCTGGGCTTCTCCCAGCAGCAAATCTCCCCTTCATAGTGTGACTCTCAACACTATGTGATCTCCACTACTTACCCAGCTTTGCTGACTACATTTTATCCTAAAGGACTGCAATGCTGTCCTTGCCTCAGCTGGTGTCAATCAAGTTGCTCAACTGCATGACATTGAAAATATGTTTTGAAAGGACCAGAATGATTTTGACAAAAATGAGTTATATAAAACATTAACCACTTAAGAGAACATTCACATCAAAATTAATGTCCTCATAGTCTCATATACTATGTAACCAGAAATTATAATTGGTATTTTATAATAACATCTTAGGATTTTTTTAAAAGAAGGAACTCAAAAATTATATTGGGTTTTTGTTTTCTTTTAAAAAAATATTTCTAAAATTGTTTTTAAGCAATGTTTGGATTTTTAAAAACATCATTTTTAAAATTTCCATGATCCTATTATCAATATTTTGAGCAAGGGATATAATATATGTCCCTCAGCCCAATACTTACCTAATCTTAGAAGAGTCAAGATATTTGATATCAGTCTTTTCATCAAATAATTTATAGGAGAAAGGAAGATAGAAGTTTTTCTTCTCGTATATATCTTTTCACCTGAAGTGTTGAAAATATGTGTAGTATATTTTCCCTAATACCTCTGTTCATGCAGTGAGTACTGAAGATTCCATGTGCTTTAAAAAATATTTGAGTGAGTATATTTGAATGTAATTTGCTTCGTGAAGTCTTTATTTCAATCTATTTTCTTATGTTTAACTGAAAATTTTTTGTAGCTGATTTGTTGTTTATTGTAGCAAGATAAAAAATATGTTTATTTTAGCAGCTTAAAAATCTTTTGGAAGGTGCTTTTATAGTATTGTTATGAATATTAATAACATTCTTGCTACTTTGATGCTCAGGAATGTTGTGAGAAATTAGAATATAGCTTATGGAGACTTCTATTACATGAGTTTGGAAAAAACGCTCAATTTTGATAATATGAAGGACATCCATTGTGATCCTACATCATGTTTGGGGTTTTTTTGTTTTTGTTTTTTTGAGACGGGGGTCAGTCTCACTGTGTTGCCCAGGCTAGTCCCAAACTCCTGGGCTCAAGTGATCCTCTTGCCTTAGCCTCTTGAGTAGCTGGGACTGCAAACATGTACCACCATGCCCAGCTAATGCTTGGGTTTTATGGAATTCCATGGCTTAGCAAAATTCAGCTATATGGAATCTGGAGTTCAGACTGTTTAGAAAACAGTGACATCATTTGTACAGATTCAATAACTGGTTAATGTTGTTGCTAATTGGGCATGTCATTTTTTTCTCACAAAGTAAGGTCAAGACTTCAGAGCCAGCATAAGTTAGCTATGTCTGTCTAATGTTTGAAAGTATTAATAAATATTTCAGTTTTACAGGGCACATATCCAGGTCTTCCTTCAGAATTTCTACATTTTCTAGTTTTGAATACAGTGTTAACTTCTATTTTGTACTTTTAAGATTTCCTATAATAACATTACTATTTGTGAACTCAATGCATTTTACTTTCTGAGAATGAGTAATGATTAAGGTATAAACAAGTGACTCCCAGGGAATACAGATTTTATTTGAAAATTATGCTCTAGCTTAAAGAAACTGTCTCTAGTTTGGTTTTACTCTAAGGATCACTTCAAGTTCCTTCATGCTATGTTTGTTTGGCCGGTGACCTAGGAACAGGTTTCAAAATGATTCGCTGCTTTTAGCCAATGGTGATAGTTCACAGCACATTTATCATTCATTGTTATTTCAGAAATTGTTGCAAACCTGATCAGAAAAGATAATTCACCTAGCATACCTGAGGCAATTGATAGACTCTTCATGGACATAGCAAATATTAACAGGGAGTCTATGGCTGAAATACAGGATGCTCAGGTTGGTATAAAAATAATTTTGTTTATGATAAATTTTAATGATTCAATTTTTAACCAATGTATAAGTAAAAAAATTCTTTATGCTCAACCATTGCTAAACACATAGAAATCTATTTTTGGATTTTCAAGCCTAATTTAGGGAAAATAAAGTTTTGGAAACGAATGGAAAATATGTGCTCAAGTTTAATATTTATTATTTAACCTCTCTAGGCTTCATTTTCTCATCTGTTAAATGATGATAATAATACCCACCTCCCAGTGTTGTTGTGAATAGTAAACACAATAACATATATTAAGTCCTGGACACATAGTAGTTAGTCACTAAATAATAGTTCTCTTTTCCTTCCCTTTGCAGCAAAGTAGAAAACTACCCAGTAGTAGAGACGCAATTGAATATAAGCTTTCAGAAGTGCTTTTTTAGGGGGTAATTTTTCTAATGTTTAAATGAAGGTCTGTCATTTACTTAATGTGGAAATTGCATTGAGTTTCTGAAACACTTTTGGGAACATTTACCTTGGGCAAATACTTCCATTTTGGTGACTGCTGATATGGAAAGGTGAGAAGAAAGGTTATTGTAAATCTCTCTTCCTCTTTATATATTTTATGTATGTAAAATATGTATATTATGTATAATAAGCTTTATTTAAATAAAATTCACATACCATGCAATTCACCCACTTCAAATGTACAATTCAATAGTTTTTAGTATTTCATAGAGTTGTGCACCCATCACTACAGTTAAAGTTAATTTTAGAACATTTTTGTCACCCCAAAAAGAAATTTCACACCCATTCACAGACACTCTCCATTTCCTCCCACCCGCTTCTTCCCTTGCTCTCAGCCCTAGGCTGCCACTAATGTACTTTCAGTCTTTATAGATTTGCCTATTCTGGACATTTTATATAAATGGAATCATACAATGTGTGGTCTTTTGTGACTGACTTCTTTCACTTAGCATAATGTTTTCAAGGTTCGTCCATGTTGGCTCGTGTATCTGTACTTCATACCTTTTTATGACTGAATAATAATACATTCTATGGATATACCCTATTTTGATTTTCCATTCTTCTGTTGATAAACATTTTTATTTCACTTTTTGGCTATTATGAATAATGCTGCTATGAATATTTATGTACAGATTTTTATGTTTTTATTTTTCTTAGGTATATACCTAAGAATGAAATTGCTGGGTCATGTGGTAACTTTGTTTAAATGGGAACTGCCAGATTGTTTTCCAAAGTGGCTGCGCCATTTTACATTCCCACTAGCAGTACATGAGGGATCCAGTTTTTCCACCTCCTTGATGACATTTGTCTTTTTGATTATGGGTATGAAATGTTATCTCATTGTGTCTGGTTTTTTTAATTGTGGTAAAAAAATATATACAACATAAAACTTACCATCTTAATGATTTTTAAGTGTACAGTTCACTGATGTTAAATATGTTCATGTTTTTGTGTAACCATTCTGCAGAACTCTTTTCATCTTGCAAAACTGAAACTCTATACCCATTAAACAATTCCACCTTGCCCCCTAAAATTAATATGAATTTTAGGATCAGCTTGTCAACCTCCATTCTACTTTCTGTCTCTATAAATTTGACTACTCTCAGTACCTCATACAAATGGAATCATATAATAGTTGTCTTTTTGTGACTGGCTTATTTCTCTTAGCATAATGTCCTCAAGGTTCATCCATATTGCAGCATGTGTCAGAATTTCTTTCCTTTATAAGGCTGAGTAATATTCCGTTATATGTATATACCACATTTTGTTTATCCATTCATTTGTTGATGGACACTTGGGTTGCTCCCACCTTTTGCCTATTTTGCCTATTTGCCTATTGTGAATAATGCTGCTGTGAGCATTGGTGTGCAAATATCTGCTCAAGTCCCTGCTTTCAATTCTTTTGGATAAATAACCAGAAGTGGAATTGCTGGATCATATGGTAATTCTATTTTTAATTTTTTTTGAGACAGGGTCTTGCTATGTTGCCCAGGCTGGCCTCGAACTCCTGGGCTCAAGTGATCCGCCCACCTCAGCCTCATGAGTAACTGGACTGTAGGCACATACCACCATTCCTGGCTTATTTTTAACTTTTTGAGTAACTGCCATACTGTTTTCCAAAGTGGCTGTACCATTTTACATTCCCATCAACAGCGCACAGGGTGCCCGTTTCTCCACATTCTTGCCAACACTTGTTATTCTCCGTTTTTTTGATAGTGGCCATCATATGAGCATGAGGTGGTATCTCAGTGAGGCTTTGATTTGCATTTCCCCAATGGCTAATGATGTTGTTGAACATTTTATTAATGTGCTTATTTGCCATTTATATATACCTTCTTTAGAGAAATGTCTAAGATCCTTTGCCAATTTTTAAATTAGGTTATTTTTCTTTTTATTATGAGTAGTTGGAGTTCTTTATATATTCCAGATATATGTCCCTTATCAGATATATGATTTAAAAATATTTTCTCTCATTTTGTGGGTTATCTTTTCACTTTGTTGATGGT
Organism: Daubentonia madagascariensis; assembly: GCA_023783475.1. Classification (NCBI taxonomy): domain Eukaryota; kingdom Metazoa; phylum Chordata; class Mammalia; order Primates; family Daubentoniidae; genus Daubentonia; species Daubentonia madagascariensis. The sequence continues at coordinate 3,749,918 of JAKFHU010000795.1, read as the reverse complement.
ATCCTCTGATCTAGTTTTGATGAAGTCTAATTTATTTATTTTTTCTTTCATTGCTTGTGTTTTTGGTGTCATATCTAAGAAGGCTTCATGACCCAAGGTCATGAAGACTTACCCCTATATTTTCTTGTAAGAGTTTTATATTTTTAGCTCTCACATTTAGGTCTATGATCCATTTTTGAGTTTATATTTGTGTATGGTATGAAAAAGGGATCTAACTTCATTCTTTTGCATGTGGATATCAAGTTGTCCCAGCATCATTTGTTGAAAAGACTGTTCTTTCCTTGTTGACTTTGTCTTAGCACCCTTGTCAAAAATCAACTGACCATAAATGTGAGGGTTTATTTCTGGACTTTACTTCTATTCTGTTGATCTATATGTCTGTCCTTATGCGAGTACCATGCTGTCTTGATGATTACTGTAGTTGTGCAGTAAGTTTTGAAATCAGAAAGTGTGAGTCCTCCAATTTTGTTCATGTTTTTCAAGATTGTTTTGACTATTCTTGGTCCTTTGAATCTCCATATGAATTTTAGGATCAGCTTGTCAATTTGTGCAAAGAAGCCAGATGGAATTTTAATTAGGATTTCGCTTGAATCTGTAGATCAATTTAGGGATCATTGTCATTTTGACAATATTGTCTTCTCATTTATGAAAACGGTATGCCTTTCCATTTATTAAGTGTTCTTTAATTTCCTTCAGCATTTTAGTTTTGGGGTATAAATTTTATGCTTATTTTGATAAATTTATTCCTGACTATTTTATTCTTTTTGATGTTATTGTAAACGTAATTGCTTTCTTAATTTAATTTTCAGATTATTAATTGCTAGTGTATAGAAATAAAATTGCATTTTGTATATTCATCTTGTATTCTCAACCTTGCTGAAACTAAATTATTAGTTCTATTGTCTTTTAGTGGATTCCTTAGTATGTAAGTCTCTTTTTAGATTATAACCTCTTATAATTTTGCTTAGTTGTTAGTGAAAAGATATTATAAGATTCAGTGCCAAGAGTCTGGTCTTATTTTACAAGAAGTTCTGTTTGGTTTTGCAAATGCCTTGAATTTGTTTTCTTTCTAGAAAGTCTAATCTTCATATTCATACTTCTGTTTACTACATATATTTACTGTGTTTATCATCACACATTTATATAAACCTAGCACAAAACTTGCCAGATATTAGACGCTTAATACATATTTGTTAAATAAATACACATTTTGTGATTATGAAGTAGTTGTAATCATAATTCATCTTACTCTTTCTTACACAATATGGAAAAATACAAAAAATTATTTAAAATCATAAAATTATATAACTTTACAGAAAGTTTAAAAAATGGAGGAATAAACCACCTATAATTACATCAGTCCAATATAACTGCTATCATTTTAATATTTTTAAAAATAATTTCCACATTTATAATTTATATAGCTATAATTATACTGTACAGGTAGTGTTTTTGGCATCATAAAAAGCAATTTCCTCTCTTTTCCCAACATTTCATTACACAAGTTTTCAAACAGAAAAGGTGAAAGAACTTTACAGTGGACACCTATGGAACAACCACTGAGATTCTACAGTTGCAAACATTTTACCATATTTGCCTTATCACATATGCATCTATTCATCAACCCATCTTATTTTTTGGGTGCATTTCAAAGTGAGTTGCTGACATCAGTACACTTCCCCCCTAAATGTTTCAGCATGCATATCATTAACGAAAGTCCAGTATTTTATTAAAGTTCTTTTCTGAGGTAAAATTTACATATCTACAGTTTTTTGTACATACAATTTTGTATCTTTTTCACTAGACATGTGAAACATTTTCCCATGTTAAAAACATAGTTTTCATGACACTTTTTTATTAATTTTGTTATTTTCATTTTTGAGGGCTTTCTGTCACCCGGCTAGAGTGCAGTAGATTATGTCCTGCAATCTAAATCCTGGTTAGGATTGTCCTTCTGCCTACAGGAGTGTGCACTATGCCTGGCTAATTTTTCTATTTTTTGTAGAGATGGGTTCTCTGTCGGCTGGTCTTGAACTCCTGGCTCAGCAATCCTGCCTCCTCCAAAGTTACTAGGGGTTACCAGGCATGCCGCGTGCCGATGACCATTTTTTAAAATCTGATAGCTAGTCCACTAAGGGGATTGTATACAAGCATTATTATTGGATATTTATATTGTTCCTCATTTTTCACTGTTATAAATAATGATATGAGAAACACTACTAAGTGCAAAGATTATCCCCCTACACATTTTGGACTATTTCCTTAGGAGAGTCTCAGAAGAGCAATTATTAATATTAGGTCAAAAGATATGAACATTTTTTGACTCTTTTTACATATTGCAAAATTGCTTTCCAAAATGCCAAAAAAGGTAGCTTCTTTAAGCTGTTTTAGTCTGGATGTTCATTTATCCTTTTAATATGTCAAACCATTTGTTCCTCTGGGAAATTTGGAGTGAATATTAACTCCATGTGTTTTTAGTGATACAATTCAAATAATACTTTATGTGAAAGTATTAGACACCTGTGGCATGGGGATACTATGTAAGAGGGATGGAGGTGGGCATGAGAATTAGCTTAGAATAGTAAGTGAAATGACAGCCATGCTAAATAAATCATCTGTTTAAATGGAAGCTCATCAGAAAAATGTGGAAATGTAGGTGAGAAAAATGGCACTGGAGAAAGATTTAAAACTAAAATACAGACGGGGTGTGGTGGCTCACACGTGTAATCCCAGCACTTTGGGAGGCCAAGGCAGGAGGATTGCTTGAGGCCAGGAGTTCAAGATCAGCCTGGGCAACAACAGCGAGACTCCATCACTACCAAAAATAAGAAAAATTAGCTGGCATGGTGGTGTACACCTGTAGTCCCAGCTACTCAGAAGGCTGAGGCAGGAAGATTGCTTGAGGCCAGGGGTCTGAGGTTGCAGTGAGCTATGATGATGCCACTGCACTCTAGCCCTGGTGACAGAGCAAGACCCCATGTTAAATAAAAACAACAAACTAAAATACAATTTTTTACTATCATTGTGCATAAATTGGGTTCTTTTGGTTTATCCAGTTATTTTTCCTCTTAGTTGTATCACACCAATATGTTTATTGTGAGATAATGGTATGTAGCTTCTATTATATTCACCATAGCATTCTGGGAGATTTAGGCCAGGGTTATGCCACATTGGTCTCAGGCAATAGTACCATCCAGGACCAATTATTGCCTTCAGAGGTCTCTTTCCAGAAACCAACCTATCCCCAATTGCACATGTTTTGTGTCTTCATTTTTTCCTTTGGACACTATGAGCTTGATTTAGTTTTGCATCCAGTTGACTGAGTTCTACCTGATAGAAATATAAACCCCAAAAGAAGCAATTAGAAACTGCTCCCTTGTCCCCAGAAAAAACACAGTAAAACAATAAATTAGTACTGTAAGTGCCACATAAGTTGTATAAGACATGATCTTTGATGTTAAGGAGCCTAATTGGGAAATAACTAAAACAGTTAGAGAGTAAATGATACAAAGTAGTATAATTAATGCTCAATTGTGTGAAACTTACTAAATACAGGAATTCAAAGAAGAAAGAGAGCAATGTAGACCATAGGGGTTGTTGGAAACTTCATGGATGTTGCTGGTGGGACTTAACTGGATTTGAGTTACATAAAGACAAAGGGAGGAGGTATATTAGGTGGAGCCAACGCTATGAATAAAGATACATAAGATAGGAATGAACAAGTTGTGTTCAGGGGACAGTGAGGTAATTGCTCTATTAATGGGTAAGTTTTTTGGGGGAGAAGTAGAATGGGAGTAGATGGTGGAGGGCCTGGAAATGACCCACAATATTTACATAAGCATACAACATGTAAGAATGAAAATATCATTGGAGGCGGACAGTATTTTAACTGGCTAAGGAAATATTTCTCTTTGGCCAGGTTGAAGAAATGGCAGTAAACCTGTGGAACTGGGCAGTTACCAAGAGAGTAGGTTTGCACATAAGCGAAGAGCAGAAAGCTAAATGTACGTATATGTTTTGTGACTCATATTATGAGGAGTATTTTTGGTATACAATTAGGTAGTGTTCCTGCAGTTTAAATAATGTTTTGACCAGTTCTTAGATGGAGATTTCTTAAGACAACCAAAAACAACCCAGAAACACTGGTTTCTTGAACAAATAGGCTCTGTCAGTTTTATGATTTTTTTCAGAGGTTAGCTATTCATTAATAAAAGTTTAAAGGCATCACTGTAAGAAATAGTCTGGAGGTGAACAGCAAAGATGATTAAAGGGTAGGAAAATGAGAACTTGAAGAAATGTTAAAGGACATGGATTATTTCCTATGAAGAAGAGATGATCAAAATCTTCAGCATTCTGAAGGACCATCAGATAGTAGTTTCCCCTTTCCATTAATAATATAATGAAAAGTGTTGCCATGTGAGGGATTTAGATTTTAAAAAGTGTAAAGAATAGCTTCTTCATGAGGTGAATTGATAAACATTGGAATGAGTTACTGAGAAAAACTATAGTTCTTTATACCTGTGAAAGCAAACAACAAGAACAAGAACAAAACAAAAATCCCAAACTGAACTCATCTTGGATGCTTTAATTGTGGTCCACTGTCTGGCAAAGTTCTAGTGCTTTAGCTAAATGGACAAGATCTAGTGTGCTGACAGTTACTGGTTTTCAACAAGTGTAGTGACAGCAAATGCATTTATGGAAAGTATCTTGCCTTATTATAAAGGATACATTGAAGCAAGAAACCAAAGGGTGAACCTCTGGATTGCTTGACTTTGTAAAGATAAATGACTTTTGTCTGTATGCAATAAATAGAATTTACTATTAAGTACTTATCCTGTGAACATAAACAAAACCGTATACAACTTCTGTGTAGGTATAGGGTAATTGTGATTAATATAATCAATAATATACTTACTCATGAGTTTAATCCTTTGTTAGGATGTTTAGAGAACAATTCTATCTCTTTAACTCTCAGATAAATATTCATATCATTGCTCCCAGGAGCCTTAGATCCTGTAGATACAGGGAAAGAAGTGTTAGGAATTTATCTGTGGGAGAAACTTAGTACACAGGTGAACTGTACGATATTAAAATGCATTCGTTCTTAATTCTGACCATTCTGTATATCAAGGAATATTGCTGTAGCTGTTTTTCACTGCTTGTCAAATATCATGGATACGGTAGCTGCAGTGGGTGCTGCAGCCCTGGGACCTCTTTCCATGTACTGTCTCACTTCATATAGCAGTTCTTAATCAGATATTTGAGTGCTTGTTGTACGTATAGTGCTTTTTTGATACAGTGGAGAGTAGGATGTTAGTGCAGGAAGCCTCCAATTTAAAAGAATTTTGTGTCAAAAATATGTTGATTGGAAGATATTTTGTCTCTTTAAAAACAAATTTAGTCCATCTGGATTATGCTACATGATGAAATAAGTCATCAAGATTTATAAGCCACAATTTTTATTATTTGGAACAATTAAGGAACAATGAACAGAAATAGGAAAGTCGGAAGTAGAGGAATGACTTGTAAATCTTAGTTTTAGACCTGTTGCATTTGAGGTGACAATAAGATTGGATATATGAGACTAGAGCTTATGAGAAAGGTCAGGACTGGGCCTATAGATTTGCCAGTTATTTACATGGAGGTGGTAGTTGAAGCCACAAGAGTAGCTGAGTCCTCTGAGGGAGAAAATAAAGAGCAGGGGTTCTTAAATACTGGTATAAACCAGAATCTCCTGTATTTTTAAGCCTGTTAAAAATACAGATGCCCAGGCCCTACCATTCATTGGTGGTTTTGGTTCATTTAGGTTCAGGATGAAATCTAGGCATGTCCATAATTTGAAAAAATTTCTCAGGAATTCTCATGCACACCAAATTTTAAGAACCAGTGGTATTGAGAGAAGAACAGAGTGGTGAGATTTTAACTTTGAATCTTCTAGTTAAAGGCTGGGAAGGAGAAGAACAAGGATGGGAGACCAAAAGGAAAAGTCAAAAAATTCTAGAGGAGACTTATTATCCATTTATTGAGTGCATACTTCTTATAGGGTTGTACCATGTTACAGCAGGCAATAGGTGAAGGGGACAAAGCAAGATCCTAGAACAATGATACCAAGCATACATTATACTTGAGGATCTGAGAAAGAATGGGTTACAGGTAAATAAACAGTACAAATAAAAAAATTCATAAACGTCAGAGGGTACAACATTGTGTTTATCTAAAGTCAATTCAAATATCAGGCTGTGGGCACTGGTAGAGTAAGCAGATGTTCAAAGGAGTTAGTCAGCAAGCACCTAACCAAGATGTTTGTAATATGGAGAGGTCAAGAATAGGCAGATGAGGAGACAAGGATAGAGCAACAGCATCAAAAAAACATCTTTATATTGAAGTAGCATTCTGTTTCAGCCTCAGCTGCCTTTGGCTTGAAGGCTTACTGGTGATAACTATAAACAGCTGGAGTATGAATGTGAGGATGGGAGCAGACAAAGTTCTTAGGCTAAGACATTTCCCACACAGGGACACTGCTCTGAACAGTTCAGGCCAAGGGAGTAGTACTTTTCAAAAAGGTCGTGATCATTGTGAAATGTTGCTGTGAAGTCAGGGAGGGTAATCTTTGGGAGTGCAGTTTTAGTAAAGTGGTAAGGATGCAAAACAGATTGCAGGGGCTTAAGGAGATGAGTGAGTAGCAAGAAAATAGAGGTAGTAGATAGACTATTCAAGTCAAGAAGTTTGGCAATGAAAGAAAGAGGGGAAATGGGATGCAAGCTTGAAGCACAGTGGGGTGAGTTGATTTTTTTTCAAGGTGGGCGAGATGAGTATGTTTGAAGGTAGAGAGGATGGACTAAATTGAGAGGGAGGTACTCAAGATACCTTTAGAGAGGGGATATAATTGAGAGGTCAGGGTCCTTGAAAATACTGAATGAAGGATTAGTAAACTTTGGAAAAAAAGGAAATATTTAAAAAATTTTTCAAAGCTGGAAATTCAAGTCAATTTTCATATATGATTAGAAATTATATTACCAAAAATTTTTTTCAGAATAAATTAACTTTGTTGAGTGATGATTAGATTTTACACTTCATGATAAGCAATAAAAATCTGGCCGCTTCAATTACTCTGTAATTTCAGCTGGGCAAATCTTCTCTTTTAAGTGGACTATTAATTAGAAATGGTATTAGCATAGGTAGAATGGCTGTTGAGATCTAACATAAAGGTGACTAGTTCAGTTATTTGTGAAGACATTTTTTAAAAACTTGGATATGTTTTATGATGAAAGAAACTACAGAAATAAAGAGATGACAATCATTCAAACTTTCCTGTTTTCAGGGAAAATGAACTATATAATGAAGATGTCTATATTTTCTAAATTATACTCTAAGAACTGGTATCTCATCTACAAAAAAGAGTATATTTGGGAAGTTTCACATTTTAGGAGAGAAACCTGAAACTGTTCTGACGTCCAGAGATTTTGTCAGATGTTGAATAGCTTTAGGTTTCAATTCTACTTAGAATTATTCTTCTGCCAGCATGGTGCATACAAGAGCATCATGGGGAATCAGTAAGTCTATGGGATTTAAGACCTGAAGAAATTAAAATTTGAGAATTAAATATCTCTCTGGAGCAGTAAGCAAATGATTCATTTAATAAGTTTTAGGTTGTTTACTTTTGAAAATTGATTTTTTTAAAAGGCCTTTAAAATTCTTATTTTTAATAACAACAAAACTGGCTTTCCTTTAATCATCTTTTCTCTTTATAGGTGTACATAAAAGCAGAATGAATGTTTTGTGTTTATGCTTGTCTAATTACTGTTTTGCAGTATGTCATGTGGCTTGCAAGTTGGTGTGTATGTGTGAAGGCTCAGTTGCTTCAGAAGAAGCTATTCGAAGACAGATTTTGGTAAGTCTTAATTAATTGAGGAGAAAGTGCAATGCAATGAGATAGTTGTTACTCTGATGAAAATGACTGAAGTTAGTGTAAAATTGGAAGGGAGTTGAATCTTTTAGTGCTACCCATGTTCCTTTTATGATTGGTATATCTATCTACTGCAGTTAAAGGTCTCAGCAATACTATAGTTGTTATTATAGTGATTCAGTGAACTAAATACTGAACTTAAAATTCTGGATTGATGAATTATTTTTTGCTTTTATCACCTCTAACTTGATAGAATAACAGTCTCTCCACCTAAGGGAATGGTATTATTTAGTTTTAAAAGATTTTTTTCTAATGAAAACTTTGAAGCATTAAGTAAATAAGGAAAAGAGTACAGGACTTGAAGTCTGAAGACCTAGGTTTGACTTACCTAGGTCTGTGACTTACTAGCTGTGTGACTTTGGAAGATTAGTTTTCTCATTTTCAAAATTTAAATAGTAATATCTACCTTAGATTGTTATAAGGGTTAAAATTAGAGTTTAAATTAGCCCCTCTGACCTCTGTTTCCTGTAAACTGGTAGTTAGATCTAGAAGCTGTTTCTGATTCAGGTTTGATTTTTGTCAGAAATTTATAGGCAGTATGGTGTACTTCCAATAGGAGGCACTAATATCCACTTACCTCTTTTTTTGTTGTTTTATTGCCCTTTGATAATTATTATCTCCAGATCCATTATTTCTGTAGGGGTTTGCATATTCTAATTTTGAATTTCTTCTTTGTTTATTAACTGGAATAGAGAGACACTTTCCCTCATCATCTATTAGGTTACTGTGAAGGATAGTTTGTACTAGAAAGACTGACTATTTATGCTTGATTCTCGCCCTCAGAATAATGAATTGGTTTTCTAACATCTTTAAACAGTGACTAAGTAGGTTTTTAAAAAGGTATCATTATAAGCTTATGGATTTTAACATAGTTAATGAATTTCAGTCTATTGTATTTATTATTCTTATTGATGCACAGTGTTCTATTTTTGGTCTACTTGTAGGCACCTTTTGAAGTTCTTCTGAATCATTTTGACTGGACCCAAGTAGCCTTTAATAGTTTTATTTGATTTCTGATATGACAAGATGTCCAGGTTCATCTTGTATATTTCCTGTCCTAGACCTGAAATCACTCATTCCTCCAAGGAGCCCTTTTTACTTTTAGTGGAGAATGTTATTTAATCATAATCTGAACAGTACAAATGTTCATTGCTGCTGCATTGGTCATTGTTTCTAGGCCTTATTAGTGGACAGAGCTATAAAATACATATTTTTTAAAAGAGAGAAAAATACATAATAAGTTCATAGTCATATTTCCAATTGATATCTAGGATTATAAGTTATTACTCAGCTTCTTTGATTTTATATTTGTATCTCTTTTGTCTGGCACTGACAATCTTGTTGTTTAACAACATTAATATAATGGAATCATTTGTTTTATCTAAAAAATGTACGTTTATAATAGTTTTAGAATATAGAAATATCAATATTATTACTAATAATATGGTTTCTAAAAACAGTCTAAGATTTTTTTGTACTTTTTATTCTTAAAATGTGTCCCACCAGGGATGTACAGATGAAATATTGTTATAATATTATTAAAACATTGTATTGTTTTTAAATTACTTGAAATAATTCCTTTCTATGCGATTAAGCCATAAACTTGATACATAGTTAGGTCCCTTTGTTTCAATTCGCTTTTGCTTTTTTTTTTTTTGAGACAGAAGGTCGTTCTGTTGCCCTGGCTAGGGTGCAGTGATACAATGTCAGGCTGCCCAGTTGCTGGGACGACCGGCTAATTTTTCTATTTTTAGTAGAGATGAGGTCTCACCCTTGCTCAGGCTGGTCTCTAACTCCTGAGCTCAAGCAATCCTCCCGCCCTGGCCTCCCAGAGTGCTAGGATTACAGGCGTGAGCCACGGTGCCCGGCCTACATGGGACGTTTTGACAGAAGCATATAATGTGTATTAATCAAATCAGTGTAATTGGGGTATCCATCACCTCAAGCAGTTATTATTTCTTTGTATAAGGAACATTCCAATTCCATTCTTTTAGTTATTTTAAAGTATACCCTACCTTATTGTTGATTATAGTCACTTTGTTGTGCTATCAAATATTGTTCACTCTAACTATTCAACTATAATTTTGTACCCATTAACCATCCCTACTTTATCACCTCCTCCCTGCTACCCTTCCCAGCCTCTGGTAACCATCATTCTACTCTCTGGATCCAGGAGATCAATTGTTTTAGTATTTAGCTCCTAAATATGAGTGAGAACATGTGAGATTTGTCTTTCTATGTTTGGCTTATTTCACTTAACATAATGTTCTCTAGTTCTATCCATGTTGTTGCAAATGGCAGGAACAGAGTATGAGGTTTCCCCTTTCTCCACATCCTCGCCAGCATTCGTTATTGCCTGTCTTTTTGATACAAGCCATTTTAACTGGGTGAGATCATATCTCATTGGGGTTTTGATTTACATTTCTCTGATGGCTAATGATGTTGAACATTTTTTCATGTGCCTGTTGGCCATTTGTATGTCTTCTTTTGAGAAATTTCTATTCAGATCTTTTGCCCATTTTTAATCGGATTATTTGATTTTTTTCCTATTGAGTTGTTGGAGCTCCTTATATATTCTAATCATTAATCCCTTGTCTGATGGGTAGTTTGCAAATATTTTCTCCCATTCTGTGGGTTGTCTCTTCACTTTGTTGACTGTTTCCTTTGCTGTGCAGAAGCTTTTTAGCTTGATGTGATTCCATTTGTCCAATTTTGCTTTGGTTGCCTGTGCTTTGGGGGTATTATTCAAGAAGTCCTTGCCCAGACCAATGTCCTGAAGCATTTCCACAATGTTTTCTTTTAGTAGTTTCATAGTTTCTGGCCTTAGATTTTAGTCTTTAATTCATTTTGATTTGATTTTTGGATATGACGAGAGATAAAGGTCTAGTTTCATTCTTCTGCATATGGATATCAAATTTTCCCAGCACAATTTTTGAAGAGACTGTCCTTTCCCCAGTGTATGTTCTTGGCAACTTTGTCAGAGATAAGTTCACTATAGATGTGTGGATTTATTTCTGGGTTGTCTATTCTGTTCCATTGGTCTATGTGTCTATTTTTATGGCAGTACCATGCTGTTTTGGTTACTATAGCCCTGTAGTATAATTTGAAGTCAGGTCATGTGATTCCTCCAGTTTTGCTCTTTTTGCTCAGGATGGCTTTGTGTATTCTGGGTCTTTTGTGGTTCCATATAAATTGTAGGATTATTTTTTCTATTTCTGTGAAGAATGTCATTGGTATTTTTATGGGGATTACATTGAATCTATAGATTGCTTTGGGTTGTATGGACATTTTAGCAATATTGATTCTTCCAATCTGTGAGCATGGAATATCTTTCCATTTTTTTGTGTCCTCTTCAATTTCTTTCATTAATGTTTTATAGTTTTCATTGTAGAAATCTTTCACTTCTTTGGTTAATTTTATTCCTAGATATTTTATTTTATTTGTAGCTATTTTTTATTTATTTTTTATATTAAAAATTTATTTTATTATTATTATTATTTTTTGAGACAGTCTCACTCTGTTGCCGTGGGTAGAGTGCAGTGGCGTCATCGTAGCTCACTGCAGCTTCAAACTCCTGGGCTCAAGCGATCTTCCTGCCTCAGCCTCCTGAGTAGCTAGGACTACAGGCACGCACCACCATGCCTGGCTAATTTTTCTATTTTTAGTAGATACGGGGTCTCACTCTTGCTCAGGCTGGTCTTGAACTTCTGAGCTCAAGAGATCCTCCTGCCTCAGCCTTCCAGAGTGCTAGGATTACAGACGTGAGCCACCACGCCTGGCCTGTAGCTACTGTTAATGGGATTATTTCCTTGGTTTCTTTTTCAGATTGTTTGATGTTGGCATATAGAATTGCTACTGATTTTTGTATGTTGATTTTGTATCCTGTAACTTTACTGAATTTATCAGTTCTAATAGATTTTTTGTGGAGTCTTTAGATTTCTCTAGATATAAGATCATATCATCTGCAAACAATGATAATTTAACTTCTTCCTTTCCAATTTGGATGCCCTGTATTTCTTTCTGATTGCTCTGGCTAGAACTTCCAGTACTATGTTGAATAACAGTGGTGAAAGTGGGTATCCTTGTCTTGTTCCAGATCTTAGAGGAAAGGCTTTCAGTTTTTTCCCATTCAGTAGGATACTAGCTGTGAGTCTGTCATATATGGCTTTTATCATGTTGAGGTATATTCCTTCTATATCCAGTTTTTTGGGAGTTTTTATCATGAAGGGATGTTGAATTTTATCAAGTGCTTTTTCAGCATCAATTGAAATGATCATATGGTTTGTGTCCTTCATTCTGTTGAAATAATGTATCACATTGATTGATTTACGTATGTTGAACCATCCCTGCATCCCTGGGATGAATCCCACTTGACCATAATGAATAATCTTTTTAATGTGTTATTGAGTTTGGTTTGCTTGTATTTTGTTGAGGATTTTTGTGTCTATGTTCATCAGAGATATTGGCCTATAGTTTTTGGTATCTTCGGCTTTTTTTGGAGACAAGATCTTGCTCTGTTGCCTGGGCTAGAGTACAGTGGCCTCATCATAGCTCACTTCAACCTCAAACTCCTGAGTTCAAGCGATCCTCCTGTCTCAGCCTCCTGAGTAGCTGGGACTATAGGTGTGTGCCGCCATGCCTGGCTAATTTTTCTATTTTTTGTATGCATGGGTCTCACTCTTGCTCAAGCTGATCTCAAACTCCTGGCTTCAAGCTATTTTCCCACCTTGGCCTCCAAAATGCTAGGATACAGGTGTGAGCCACTGCGCCTGGCCAGTTTTCTTTTTTTGTTGTGTCTTTGTCTGGTTTTGGTGTCAGGATGACACAGGCCTTGTAGGATGAGTTTGGGAGTATTCCCTCCTCCTTGATTTTTGGAATAGTTTAAGTAGGATTAGTATTGGTTCTTCTTTGAATGCCTGGTGGAATTCAGTAGTAAAGCCATCAGGTACTGGGCTTTTCTTTGATGGGATACTTTTTATTACTGCTTCTATCTCCTTACTTGTTATTGGTTTATTCAGGTTTTGGATTTCCTCCTAGTTCAATTTTGGTAGGTTGTATGTGTCTAGGAATTTATCCATTTCTTCTAGGTTTTCCAATTTATTGGCATATAGTTGCTCATAGTAGTCTCTAATGATCCTTTGAATTTTTACTGTATCAGTTGTAATGTCTCCTTTTTCATCTCTGATTTTATTTATATGGGTCTTTTCTCTTTTTTCTTAGTCTGGCTACAGATGTGTCAATTTTGTTTGTCTTTTCAAAAAACCAACTTGATCTTTTGGGGTTTTTTTGGTTTCAATTTCATTTATTTCTGTTCTGATCTTTATTATTTCTTTTCTTCTACTAATTTTAAATTTGGTTTGCTTTTGTTTTTTTAGTGCTTTGAGATGCATCATTAGGTTGTTTATTTGAAGCTGTTCTCCTTTTTTGAAGTGGACACTTATTGCTATAAACTTTCCTCTTACTACTACTTTTGCTGTATCTCATAGGTTTTGATATGTCGTGTTTTCATTTTCTTTTGTTTTGAGAATTTTTAAAATTTCCTTCTTAATCTTTTTATGGACCCACTGGTCATTCAGGAGCATATTGATTAATATCTATGTGTTTGTATAGTTTCTAATGTCCCTCTTGTTATTGATTTCTAGTTTTATTCCATTGTATTCAGAGAAAATACTTGATATGATTTCAATTTTTTTGAATTTTCTAAACTTGTTTTGTGGCCTAACATATGGTCTATCCTTGAGAATGATCCATGAGCTGAGGAGAAGAACATGTAATCTGCAGCTGTTGGATGAAATGTTCTGTAAATATCTATTAGGTCTATTTGGTCTATAGTACAGATTAAGTCCAATGTTTCTTTGTTGTTTTTTTGTCTGGAGGATCCATCCAATGCTGAAAGTGGGGTGTTGAGATCTGCAATGATTATTGTATTGGGGTCTATCTCTCTCTCTTTACCTCTGATAATATTTGCTTTATATATCTGAGTACTCCAGTGTTGGGTGCATATATATTTAGAATTGTTATATCCTCCCAGTCTCATCCAAAGCCTGTGGTGACTGTTGCCTGGCTATCTCTGATGTTTATTCAAAGCCCAAGAGCTCTTTAGTCAGCAGGTGGTGAATCCTGCCAGGACTGGGTTCTTCCCTTCAGGGCAGTGGGTTTCCTTCTGGCTGAGTGTGGGTCTAGAAACTAGACCAGGAACTAAGGAACTAAGGCCTGGAATCAGGGGCTTCAGGAGTCTGCTTGGTACTTTATTTTACTGTGGCTGAGCTGGTACCCAAGTTGCAACACAAAGTCCTCTGACCTCTTTCCTTTTCTTTGCCCAAAAGGAAGAAACTTCTTCCTGAGCCCCACTGCCTGTAGTTGTGGGAGGGGTGACACAGGCACTGGCTTGGTGGCCACTGCTGGTGTCTCACTGGGTCACGTGCACCCCAAGTCCACTGCCTCTGAGCCTCCACAGCTGCAAGAATTGCCCAAGGACTGCAGCCTCTGTGGCCTGACTGCTATATGAATTTATTCCAGGCCCCAGCCCTCTTTTTATTAGCTGGTGGTGGGGCTAGTGGAAACTGGGGCTTTGAGGCGGAGGATTTCCCTGTAGCTGGGCTGGTCTAAATGCTCCCTCCGTGGGTACTGGCAGAATTCTGCCCTGTGCCATGTTCCCCTGTGACAGGGTGGCCCTGAGTTTCAATGTGAAGTCCCACAATCACTTAACTCTCTCACCCCTAGGCACACAGATTTTATCTCTACCAGGTGTGCTGAGGGGCACTGCCAGGGGAAGGGGGAGGGGTTCCGTAGGCCACGTAAGACTGTCTTTTCTGTGCTTTTCAGTGTCTTTTTCCTTGATATAATTTTTAAACCGGGTACTGTGATTGCTCATCTGATTTTTGGTTCTTCTGAAGGTGCTTCCTTGCATGGATAGTTGTTGAATTCGGTGTTTGTGCGGAGGGATGATTGCTGGAGGTTTCTATTTGGCCATCTTGCTCCACCCTCTCTCCTAAACTTTTATTTCTTTTTCCATCAATTTTGGAGATTATATCTTTACTTTCTACTTTGTGAGAATATTAATACCTTTACCATTCTCTCTACCTCTCTTCCCCTTTAACCTTCCAACTTCTGTCACAAATCTCTAACATTTGCATTTTGGGCTTTGTTGACTCCAAACAATGAAAACTAAATGGAGCAGGTTATTATTATTATTATTGTTTTTGAGACAAAGTCTGTCTGTCATCTGGGCTAGAGTGCAGTGGCGTCATCAGCTCACTGCAACCTCATGCTCCTGGGCTGAAGTGATCCTCCTTAGCCTTCTGAGTAGCTGGGACTACAGGCACGCGCCACCACTCCTGGCTAATTTTTCTGTTTTTGGTAGAGATGGGGTCTCGCTCGTGTTCAGGCTTGCCTCGAACTCCTGGCCTCAAGCGATCCTCCTGCCTCAGCCTCCTAGAGTGCTAGGATTATAGGCGTGAGCCACCGGGGCCGACCTCGAGCATGTTATTGATTGTGATTATTATTTAACTCTGTGGATAATAATTGTATTTATGTTTTTATCTGCTTGCTCTCTTAGTTCTATTTTCTCAGGTATTCTTCTGTTTGTTGAGTGTGACGTCCTTTCATGGTATTGGTTTCCCTCAATGGTTTGGTAATTCTTGCTCATATTTCATTTGAAATTCTTTGATCATCTTTTGTGAATACTGTGTCACATTATGTACTATAACCTGAATCTAGTGACTGATGGAATGGTAGGACTGGATATTTTGTGTTGATCTGTGTTGTTAGCTACCTGGAACTCTGTTTCTCTCCAGCCCAAGTAATTGTATTCACTGTTCCTTTATGGAGAAGAGGGGGAAAGATAACCTTTTTGTGGGAGGCCAAGTGCCTGATGCTTCTACTGTTCACACATTTTGTTCTACTGTTTCCACATTTTGCGTTTTTGTACATATTGGGATTTGGGTTTCTGCCTTATCCAGTTTGCTGTCTGTTTTTCAGAGGTTCTTCATAATTTCAGGTCCATTGAAAATGCCTCTTATTTTCCAGGACTCTTATTGAATAAGAAAAAATATGTAGTATATACATTTTCTCTTGTTTCTATGTATTATCATTTCTAGGGATTTATGGTAGAAGGGGTGGCTGTACCACGTGCTCAGTCCTCCATCTTTATTCAGTCCTTGTATGCTTTCATAGCATTTGTGCATATTACATATCAATGATTTATTTAGATATTTATCAGTTACAATACTGTGAGCTCCTTCAGGGTGCTGGGCATGTAAAGGATACTTAATAAAAAATTGTTGGATTAATGAAAGTTTTATTAGAGATGGAATTAAAAAGGAGAACCCAAGTGTGTTGACTTATAGTCTAATGCTTATCCTATAACTTTCTTAAAATATGTGAAGCATTAAATTTTCAGAACTACCTCTTCCTATCTAAATTATCCCAATGTTTTCTTTTGATATTTCCTCAGAAGGTGTGTTTCCAAGTCAATTCATTTTTTTATTATTATTGCTTTTCTTAAGACCATTTTTCTTAAATTATGTAGTTCAAAGCAGAACATAGAACTCTAATAAATGCTGACTGTTGCTTTTTGTTTTCTGTGGGCTATGCTACCGAATATGAACAGAGGATTGAATATTTTCTTCAATACCCCCCAACCAGTTTGGGGGAGGTGTGAATTTTTAAACATTATTTTCTAATTTCTCTCTTCTAGATGAATATGAAAACAGGAAAAGGGTGGGTGGATGTTGGAAATGCTCTGATCGCTGATGAATTTTTTCAAGCTGCCATGGCTGTAAGTTCCCATGATTTTTAGCTATGGCAATTATTAGTAACATCTGTGGTTATTCTCATCATTACATTGTATTGTGGTTTTATTTTCCAGAGTGTGGAGCAATTATATGTCATATTAATGCAGAGGAGCTCCAGTGAGGCCCATTTAACCATGCAGAAGACTGCTGTTGAGAAAGACCTCTTCAAAGTGCTTTCTTACCAAGCAGAGTCGGTAGGTATTATAGGCACCACAGCCTTCCAGCAGGGCATGCTGTATATGTAAATGCAAAAGTGATGAGATCTAACCTATTAGAAGAAAAAGTCATGTGTCACTGGCCTTTTATAGGATATTAATTTGCCTTTTTTATCTCTGTCATATCCGAAGGTGACATTACTAATGGTGATTGGAATGTGTGTGGAGGCAGACGAGGGTGAAAAGACTGATATGTAGCTAAACATCATTTTCAACCACTGCATGTATCATCTGTCATTTATTTATGGCAGCAGCCTCTACTTGAAACACCTGTCTCTGTTTGTGACTCTCTAATATTCACAGTCTGCCTAAAATATTTGTGTGAGAAGAGCCTTCTCATTTGTACTGAGCTGTTTGTGGAGGAGGTCTGGCTAGCAAAGGTGGTCTTGTTATGTAGATAAAGCCTCACAGGTAGCAGCCCTCAGAGAGAATAGATGGTAAATGTTTCTTTCAAACCTTTAAAGGTGTCAGACTCTCAGTTAATCTTTCCTAGATCTGGGACTAGGGAGGGCCTCTGAGAAAGCCTGGTTGCATTAATGCAGATTGTCTCTTCATATACAAATCTCTCCCACAAAAGACAGCTTTGCAAGGTTATTTCTGTTTTCAGGCCCTATGAACAGCCATCTTAAAATATGTCAAAGAAGTATATTTTAGGGTTAAATATTTTGGTTTTCTTTAGTCCTCTCTTTGAAACTTTACATTCAGAAAGTTTCACATATTAAAAGCCAAGTTGATAGCTTTGGAAAGATTTGGATTAGAAGTTTCAAGATAAGGGATAGGCAAAGGGGAAGAAAAAAATAGATTGGGATATGCAGAAAAGTACAAATTTAAGTATATCATCCCATATCTTCTTGAATCAGTCTCTCAGTCCTGAGAATAGGTCAGTTAAGTTAAACATTTGTAAAATCTATGTGTTTTAATTATTCACAAGCTCAAGCTTAAATCAGTGATATGATGTAGCTGCAAAAAAAGCTAGCACAATCTTAGGCTATGTTAATAGATATATAGTGTCCAGATCTAGGTAGGCATTCTATACTAGTTAATTCACATTTTTAGTATTGTGGTGAGTTCTAGGTATCACATTTTAATATCACTGGGGTAGTGTGGAAAATATATCATGTGGAAAATATTTGGAGAATATAGTGATATCTGCCTGGGAAAAAGAAGACAGTAGGAATAATAGCTCTCTTTGAATATTTTAAAGACTATAATATTAAAGAGGAATTAAACTCCACAGGATGGAATGCAGACCAATGTGTAGAAATTATAGGAAGACAGATTCTGGCTCAACGTAAAGAGTAACCTTTTATCAGTGATAGTAATCCTATAATGGAACAGCTTTCTTGCACGATCGCAAGTCTGTTGTCACTGGAAGACTGTAAGCAAAGGTGTGAACGTCCTAAAAATTATATATTACAGAAGTGATTCTGTAATATTAGACTACTGTGACTCTTAAGTCCCTTCCTAATGCCAAGATTATATGATTCCATAAAGTTGTGTACCATTTCTTCAGTGTTGTGGATGTTGATATGTAAATGGTATCTTCTTTATTTAGATGGCTGAAAGTGTTAGTGGTTATGATCAGTAATGAGAACTATATAATTCTTGACTTTGGTGATGACGTCTTCAAAAGTTGGAATGAAGGCTGATTCTTTTTGCTGTAAGTTGATTTTTTAACTCTTAAGAAATTCTCATGATTAGGGCGTATGGATTTTATTGATATTTGCTTGGCAGAAGACATCTTTAAAATCCACTGTTAACAGTGATATTTGCTAATGGGTTTTCTCTGTCCCAGTAGAGCTCCTGAGATATTTCTTAGAGATCTATATAGGTCTTATCTTTCTCTAGGCACTTACCATTGGACCAGTTAGATAGGTGCTTTATTTATTGTTTATTAAATTATTCAATAGACAATGACTATCTTCTATTAACAGAGTACTATGCTAGGCTTTGTGGGGGAATGCAAATGATCACATATCCTATCCTCGAGAAGATTATAGTTTAGTTGGTGAGATAAAGTATGCATATACAAGATAGAAAGAATTAGGTGCCATAAGAGTTGTGCAAATACATGATCTACATGCAGTGTTTAGTGCTATATATGAGTAGAGATGTAAGGCATGGTCACATAAAGAAAATTATAAGCTAGTTTGGGAGATAGACCATGAATACATTTTTTAAAATGGAAAAAGGAAAATATTAAGTGCCAACGAGTAGCATAGATTAGGTGGGACACAGACTTTGTCTAAGGTGGTATAGGGCCAAGGCCCTTGGCCCCCTAAAGGTTCGCTGAAAAATCACTGACGTAAAGCAGATTGATTAATAAGAGAAAGGGCATACAAATTTATTTAATGTATATACATGGGAGCCTTCAAAATGAAGACCCAAAGATACAGGGGAAACTGTCCATTTTTATGTTTAGGTTCAAGAAAGTATGGACAGCCATGTAGAAGTATGATTGGACAAAAAAGGTATGATCTAATGCTCACAGATGGGGGTGAGGGGTGGTGGGGTGCAGGAGTGTGG
Source organism: Daubentonia madagascariensis (assembly GCA_023783475.1). Classification (NCBI taxonomy): domain Eukaryota; kingdom Metazoa; phylum Chordata; class Mammalia; order Primates; family Daubentoniidae; genus Daubentonia; species Daubentonia madagascariensis. The sequence goes on along the minus strand of JAKFHU010000795.1, from coordinate 3,730,416 downwards.
AGGGAATCCAGCAAGGCCTGTCTGTCTAGATTCTGCTTGGCCTCTGTGAGCACGCATTCCTTCTTTCTGGGTGTAGGGCAGGGCCTTCTTTGGAATGGGGGTCTTATGACCTACAATTAAACAAGGTAGGTCAGATAATTTCTTTATGGCCAGTTTTTACACAGAATAATTTTGGGTTTTATGGCTGGCTTTTAGGAAAGGGGTTCTGATTTCTCTGACTTGCCTTGGGGAAGAGGGATTCTAGTTCCTATGGCTGGCCTCAAGGGAGAATGGGACTGAGAGACCAGAGGACAGGGGAAGGTCAAAGAAAAACATTTGCTTCTGAGGGCTTCATTTTGGGGTACTGTTTTCTGAGCCCCAACAGCAGTCACATGTCCTTCATTTAACAATTGTTAAAAATTTACTTTTCATCAATTCCTATGTTCACCCACAAGGTGATGGATACTCTTCTGTTTATGTTTGTAACGCAGATTATCCGTCTGTAATCTTTTAGCATTGTAGAAATAACTAGATCTTGGTGTTTCTCCTAATTCCCCAATTCCCTTGGTTACTGGCAGTGCCTCTTTCTGCTGTCTGCATCATCTGCAGATGCAAGGGTCATATGTTGTACTTGTGTTCCTTCCCCCATTTAGGGTAAGACCATTTGTAGAAGCCGGCAGGGTCACACTGAGGTAGGAGCCATGAGCTTACCTATAAAGACTGTGATAGAGGCTATCCTGGAGATGTAAGCTAAGTGGAAAGCCAGCTTTCTGCATTATACCAAGGGCTCTGGTCCACTGTGTTTCCTACTAGTTAAAAAAAGTAGTAATGTAAAAAATTAATCTTTGCATTGTTCAGCTTCTAGCATGGTACCTAGCACATAACAGATATTGTGTAAATGTATGTGGTACAAATGAATCCGCTCTCCTACTATTATCCCTCCCTTACCTCTTTGCCTCCACTCCCAACAAAAAAGTGATAAGTAGTATGTAAGATGTGAAAGACTGAGAAACACTGATATAGGCAAGTGCTACAAGAGTATAGAAAAGGGGGAGATTATTGTGGGCTGGGTTGGAGGGGGGTTAATTGATGAGTTATAGACTAGAAGGAGATGGAAGTTAATCTGATAAAGTGCATATATAGTGGGATAAACATTGATTTAGTGCCTTCTATATGAGTCAATGATCTGTGCACTAGAGATAAAAAGATTGATAACATTAATATGTGTTACATCTCTTATAGGAGTTTAAGAAAAGTTTTGTAGGAGATACAGATATGTAAATAGATGCATTACAACAAGGTAATTACTTTAACAGAAATATGAGGTTCCACAGTAAAATAAACGATGAGCAGTTAACAATGCTGTGATAATTAAGAAGATTGTGAATTTTTCTGGGAAAAAAAGGGACATAGATATTTTAAATTGTAGAAGAGAGTTAGGTGTTAGATAAGGGAGCACTTGAGATATTTTTTAATTGATGCATAATAGAAGTATGTGGTTTCAGGGATGAGTTTTTTTTTTGAGGTGGGAGGTAAAGCAATTTTGGGGAGAGGTGCAGCAGGAGGATATGCCATGTTACAGAGGACTTGAAGAATATGACAAAGTGTTTGACCATCTATGTGGGAAATGTACTAAAGAAATTAACAAAGAAGGAAACTAATTTTTACTGAGCATCTACTATATGCTTGACATAGTGCTGGGAGCTATAACATTCTTGATTGCTGAGCTGCAGTGAAGGTGTGGTTGAAGTTAACATACATTTGTAGTGGATCCGTTTGGTGTAGTTTACTGTCTTTGGATTGATTGTGTTGTCATCATCACTTAGTAGCATATTCCGTGATGATCAGTCTAGCATTTAGTTCCTTATATAATGGCCATAATTCATTGTTGGTGAGCAGCAGTTCAGATCCAACCTTGGAGCTTTTCTTCTTTCTTCTATGGAAGAGTAAACCTAAGGTTCCCTGATCCATCAGCATGAGTTACAATACTTTATAGATCTGCTAGGATATGATTTCAAAGAGCTTTCCTCTCTTCATCAGCAATAGTAAGTACCATATAGGAGCAAATAAGCACCTTTATTACAATTCTTGGCACTGACAGTAGTTTTGAGTACCAAAAATGTTCACATTTTTGTATACTGACTTATAGTTTATGGAATGCTTTCATGTCTGTGATCTCATTTGATCCTCATAAGATCAATCCTATGTGGTAGACATTACTATCCCTATTTTACAGTTAAGAAAATTGAGGCTCAAAGAGGTTGTGACTTGCCTAATTTCACTGAGCAAAGAAGTGGAAAAGCTGAGAATCCACAGCGCATATTCTTTTCACTACATCAGTATAGGAAGGGCATCATCCCAGACCTAACAAATACAATCTCCATGTGGTGGGACGTGGGCATATGATTTTCAAAAAGCTCCACTGGTAAGTCTGATGCTGACCAGAGGTTGCTATAGCACTATTATCCTGCTGCCTCTTCTTTAAGACTTCTTTTGCTTGAATTCTCTATCTTTTGGGTTTGAAATATTGATTTCTGGCTACAAGAAGATGAATAAATTTTCAAAACTAGTTTGAATTATTAGAGCTTTGATTTCCCTAAGATATAATCTGAGTAATGATAGACACTTTATGCATTTTTTGAGCATTGAAGTCTCGTGTTGTTTTATACGTTATGAGAACAGAAAGCAGCATCCTGTAATGTGGGGTTTGTCACTCAGCATTTCTCTTTTATGATGAGATTTTCCCCACCTTGACTAATGAATCAATCAGCAAATATTCATTGAATATTTGCGGTGTAGATTTGAATATTACATTGTAATCTTTATAGATAGAGATTTGGCTTATTGAGGCTCTTGTGTTAGCAATTTATTTTCCCCACCTTAGAGGAGTGTATCTACCCAGCAAGATATCAGGCTTTCTGTTCAGCAAGTAGATAGTGGAAAAAACTAGAGAGAATCTGGCATCTTGTTCATCTTTTCTTCTCTCAATCCTTTTCTTATTCAAAGCACAAGAATATTTGACACCACGTAAAGAAAAGAAAATAACAAATGTAGTATTTTATAAAATTATTTTCTTGTATGTGTCCATGTTTTTTTTTTTGAATGCCTTGTCTGTCAGCTAAATTCTTAAATGGCTGAAATAATTCTCTTCTATAAGTGCTTAAGAAATGTGTGATTGATGTTTTCATTCATTTGGGAGTGTTCAGTCATAGAATGGTAGAACTTAAAGGAATCCTAGAGATAATCTAGCACAGTCTCCTCACTTTATAGACGAAGGATCTGAATCTGTGAGAGCTTAAGGCTCAAGGTTACACATAATAAATGGCAGAGTAGCTCTTGTGGCTTCAAGATGAGATGACACTGAGCTGCTTTTCATAGTGGATATACACAGTGGTTCAGATTATGAGGTTATTGTGAGCTCATTTTGGACAAAAGATGGATGTTTAACTTAATTCCTCTAGTATAGAGATAAATACAAGAGCTACTCAAGTTGGAGAAGCATCTATTAGACATGACATTATGTTGTAATACAATAGCAAAAGGCAATGAACCAGTTTCTGCATTTCCAGAAAAAGTAAATGACTCCCACTCACTCAGTATCAACTCTGTGTTACCAAATATTCTTACCACTTCTTCCTCTGTATATAGAGTGGACTATTATGTTTAGCTCAACCAACTAGCATTGCTAAAAAGATTAAAAAACAAAATAAGACCTTTAAACACTAGTTAAAATATGCTAAAATTGACTTAGAGACAAATACCTTGTCGTTTGATTTTAACCAATGACTGACATGTTTTCTCTTCCTCAGGCAATTGCTCAAGGGGATTTTCAAAGAGCATCTACGTGTGCACTGCGTTGTAAAGATATGTTGATGAGGCTTCCTAAATTGGTGAGTGAAATCTCTGCATTTATTCTCCAAGAGTTCGAAAATATGCTGTATTAAGTTCCAGGAAGAATCATTACTACGTCATGCAAACTTTTGGAGATTCTATTTGAGATCACTTCCACTTGTTCAGCTGATCTTTGAAATATTTTGCTTCCCTTGCTCTTTACCAGAAAGGGCATTTGAAAAAGTGATATGGGTTATTTCTTAAAATTTCTTTGCTTTCCCTTTTATTGTCAAACCATTTTGATAATATTTCCTTCATATTTCATGCTACACGACAAAATAAAGAAAAAATGAGTTTATTTTCCTGCTGACAAGGTTGACAGCAGTTAATCATATCACTGCCATAGTATTTTTCTATGCTGAGATTTGGAGGTGTGAGAGATTTGATAGGATAAAACTGGACTGGACTGGATTTCATTAAAACTCCTAAATTTATAGTTTTTTGCTTTTCCACTTTATCTCCATTTTCCATTCTTTTTCCTCTATTTCAATGCCTATATCTACTTCAGTCTTTACTATCACAGAGGGAATTAATAACAGATATATGTAGCTGGATATTAGGGAGAATGTTCCTAGTGTCCCATAAATTGTACTTACTTGTGAGATTGGTCTTAGTTTTTCCTCCAAATTCTGTTTTATAATATAGAACTTAATTCAGTAAATGTTTATGTTGCCTATTATGTGCCAAACACTCTTCTAGGCTTTAAAATTTTTAAAAACAATTTCATATTTATAGGAAAGTTTTAAGAATAGCACAAAGAACTCCTGTATACCCTTTGCCCACAGACTCCATTCACTTTTTCCAATAATGTCCTATATAGAAATGGATTCAATCTAGGTTTGCATGTCGTCTCTAGTCTCCTTCAATCTGGAACACTTCCTCATTCTTGCCTTGATATTCATTACTTTGGCAGTTTTGAGGATTAAAGATCATTTTGTAGAATGTGACTTAATATGGCTTTATCCAAAGTTTCCTCATGATTAGACCAGGTTATGAATTTGGGGCCAGAAAATCATGGAATAGATTCTTTGTTTTCCTCATGTCTTCCCATTGGGTGGTATAAAGGATTGATTTGTACTATTATTGGTAGTGTTAACTTTAATCTCTTGATTAAGATGGTGTCTTCCAGGCTTTTTCACTGTAAACTTAAGCATTTTTCTTTGTTATTTATAAGTATTTTGTGGGTGATACTTTGAGACTGTGGAAAATCTAATTTCTCATCCCACTTTCACCATCTATATTCTTATTTATTTATTTTTATTTTTAATTATTATTGGTAATAATAATTGTATATATTTATAGGGTACATATGATGGTTTGACACAGGCATACAATGTACATTAATCAAATCAGGGTAATTGGGTTATCCATCTCAAGCATCTATCATTTCTTTGTGTTAAAAACATTCCAATTCCACACCTTCTGTATTATTTTTTCCCATTTTTTCCAGCTTTATTGATGTACAATTGACAAAAATTGTATATATTTATGATGTATAACATGATGTTTTGATATATGTATACATTGTGAAAAGATTACCATAATCAAGTGAATTTGTATATCCATCACCTCACATAGTTGTCATTTTTTTATGGAGAAATATTTAAGAACTATTTTTGTAGCAATTTTCAAGTATATATTATTATTAACTGTAGTCACCATGCTGTACAACAGAGCTCTAGAACTTATTCATACTGCCTAACTAAAACTTTCTACCCTTTGACCAACATCTCTTCATCCCTTCCCCCAGCCCCTGACAACCACCATTGTACTCTCTGCTTCTATGACTTCAACTTTTTCAGAATCTACATATAAATGAGATCGTGCAATATTTGTCTTTCTTTGTCTGGCTTATTTCACTTAGCTTAATGTTCTGCAGATTCATCCATGTTGTCACAAATGACAGGATTTCCTTCTTTTTGAGGATGAATAGTATTCCATTGCATATATACACCACATTTTCTTTATCCATTCATCCCTTGTTGGACACTTAGGTTAATGCCATATCTTGACTATTCTAAATAATGCTGCAGTGAACTTGGGATTGCAGATATCTCTTCAAGATATTGATTTTAACACAGGGCAATAACATTCATCTGAGGGCGTGCGGGCGGGAGGGGGGTGGAAGGGATGGGAAAAACTCTCACTGAATGGATGTGGGGAGCACAGTTTGGGAGATGACCACGATTGTGGCTCTGACACGGGCAGAACAGGGGCAATGTGTATGGCCAAAGTGTTGTACCCCCATGATATTCTGAAATTAAAAAAATAAATTAAAAAAAAAAGATATTGATTTTATTTCCTTTGTGTATATATATATATGCAGAGGTGGGATTGCTGGATCATATCGTAGTTCTATTTTTAATTTTTTGAGGAACCCTCATACTGTTTTCCATAATGGCTATACTAATTTACATTCCCACTAACAGTGTACAAGAGTTCCTTTTCTCCACACCCTCGCCAACACTTATTTTTTGTCTTTTTGATAATAGACATTCTAACAGATGTGTGGAGATATCTCATCTTGATTTTAATTTGCATTTTCCTGATGGTTAGTGATATTGAACATTTTTTCATATACCTGTTGGTGATTGTATGTCTTCCTTTGAGAAATATCTATTCAGGTCTTTTGCCCATTTTTTCAATTGGGTTACTGTTTCCTTGCTATTGAGGTGTTTCAGTTCCTTATATATTTTGGAGATTAAACCCTTATCATATGTATGGTTTGCAGATATTTTATTCCATTCCATAGGTTTCTCTTCACTCTGTTGATTGTTTCCTTTGTTGTGCAGAAGCATTGAGTTTGATGCAATCTCGTTTGTCTGTTTTTGCTTTTGTAAGCTGTGGGGGTCATATCCACAATATAATTGACCAGACCAATGTCAAGAAGCTTTTTTCCCATGTTTTCTTCTAGTACTTTTATAGATTCAGGTCTTACAATAATTCGTTAATCCATTTGGAGTTGATTTTTATATATGAACTGAATTAAGGGTCCAGTTTCATTCTTCTATATGGGCATATGCAGTTTTCTCAATACCATTTATTGAAGAGACTGTCCTTTTGCCACTGTGTGTTCTTGGCACTTTTATTGAAAATCAATTGACTGAAAAATGCATGGATTTATTTCTGCGTTCTCTATTCTGTTCCATTTGTCTGCATGTCTATTTTTATGCCGGTACCATGCTATTTTGATGATTATAGCTTTCTAGTCATGAAAGCAATCTTTTTGCTTAGGATTGTTTTGGCTATTTGGGGTCTTTTGTGGTTTCATACAAATTTTAGGATTGCTTTCTCTATTTCTGTGAAAAATGCCATTGGGATGTTGACAGGCATAGATTTGAATCTGTAGAATGCCCTGGGTAGTATGGACATTTAAAAATATTAAATCTTCCAATCCTTGACCATAGGATATCTTTCCATTCATTTGTGTCTTCTTCAATTTCTTTCATCAATGTTTTATAGTTTTCAGTGTACAAGTCTTTCATCTCCTTGGTTAAATTTATTCCTAAGTAATTTTTTTTGATGCATTAAAAATGGGATTACTTTTATGATTTCTTTTGTGCATAGTTTGTTGTTAGTGTGCAGAAATGCTACTGGTTTTTGTATGTTGATTTTGTATCCTGCCACTTTACTGAATTTGTTTATTAGTTCTGTTTTTTGGTGGAGTCTTTTGGATTTTCTATATATAAGATCATGTCATTTGCAAACAGAGACAATTTTACATCTTTCCTTCTGATTTGGATGCTTTTTGTTTCTTTTTGTTGCCTCACGGCTCTGGCTAGGACTTCCAGTACTATATTGAATAAAAGTGGCAAGAGTGGACATCCTTGTCTTCTTCCTGATCTTAGAGGAAAAGTTTTCACCTTTTCACTGTTGACTATGATGTTAGCTGTGGGCTTGTCATATGTGGCCTTTATTACATTTAGGTACAATTCATATATACCTAATTAGTTGAGAGTTTTTATCATGAAATGATGTTGTATTTTGTCAAATGCTTTTTCTGCATCTATTGAGATGATCATGTGATTTTTATCCTTCATTCAGTTGGTGTGGTGTAACATGTTTATTGATTTCCATATGTTGAACCATTCTTGCATCCCAGGAATAAATTCCACTTGATCATGGTGCGTGGGATACTTTTAATGTGCTGTGAATTTGGTTTGCTGGTATTTTGTTAAGGATCTATGTTCATCAGGAATATTGGCTTGTAATTTTCTTTTCTTATAATGTTCTTATCTGGATTTTGCATCAGGATAATGCTAGCCTCACAATGAGTTTGGAAGTGTTCCCTCCTCTTCAATTTTTTGGAAAAGTTTGAGAAAGATTGGTGTTAATTCTTTAAATGTTTGGCATAATTCACCAGTGAAGCCATCAGATCCTGGGCTTTTCTTTCTTGGGAAATTTGTGGTTACTGATTCAATCTCCTTACTCATTATTGGTCTGTCCAGGCTTTCTATTTCTTCACGATTTATTCTTAGTAGGTCGAATGTTTCTAGGAATTTATCCATTTCTTCTAGGTTATCCAATGTGTTGGCATATAATTATTCACAGTGGTCTCTTATGATCCTTTGTAATTCTGTGTTATCAGTTGCAATGTCTCCTCTTTCATTTCTCATTTTATTAATGCGAGTATTCTGCCTTTTTTTCTTAGTCCAACTAAAGGTTTTGTTTATATTTAAAAAAAACAGACTCTTAGTTTTTGATATTTTCTATTTTTTCTAGTGTCTCTTTCATTTATTTCTGTTCTGATATTTAGTATTTCCTTCCTTCTATTGACTTGGGGCTTAGTTTGTTCTTCTTTTTCTAGTTCTTTGAGATGTGAAGTTGGGTTGTTTATTTGAGATTTTTTTTCTTAATGTAGGCATTTTTTGCTGTAAACTTCCCTCTTAGAATTCTTTTGCTGTATTCCATAAATTGTGATATGTTGTGTTTCCATTTTCATTTTTCTCAAGATATTTTTTGATTTCCATTTTGATTTCTTACTTGACGCATTGGTCTTCAGGAGTGTGTTGTTTAATTTCTACATATTTGTGAATTTTTCAGTTTTCCTCCTGCTATTGATTTATAGTTTTATACCATTGTTGTTGGGAAAGATTCTTGATAGGCTTTCAATCTTCTTAAAGTTTGTTAAGGCTTGTTTTGTGGCCTTAACATATGATCTGTCCTGGAGAATGTTCCATGTATAGTTGAAAAGAATGTGTATCCTGTGGTGGTTGGATGGAATGTTCTATACATGTCTGTTAGTTCATTTGGTCTTTATTTTTGTTCAGGTCTTTTTTTTTTTTCCTGATTCTTTCTTTTTATTTCAAATCTTCTTGTTGAAGCTCTCTATGGAAATTTTCAGTTCAGTGATTGAACTAAAAAATTCTGCTCCAGAATTTTAAAAACCGACTTCTCTTTGTTGAGCTTCTCATTTTATTTGTGTATCGTTTTTCCGATATAATTTAGTTATGTATCTATGTTCACTTGTAGCTCACTGAGCTTCTTTAAGATGATTACAATTCACCCTTGAACAGTGTGGGGGTTAGGGGTGCTGACTCCCTGTGCAGTCAAAAATCTGTGTATAAGCCAGGCATGGTGGTGCACCTGTAGTCCCAGCTACCTGGGAGGCTGAGGTAGGAAGATCACTTGAGCCCAAGAATTTGAGACCAGCATGGGCAATATAATGAGATCTTATCTCTTTAAAAAATCTGTATAACTTTGATGCCCCAAAAATGTAACTATTAATAGCCGACTGTTGACTGGAAGCTTTACCAATAACATAAATAGTTGATTAACACATATTTTGTATGGTATATGTTTTATATACTGTGTTCTTGCAGTAAAGTAAGCTAGATAAAAGAAAATGCTATTAAGAAAATCATACATAAGGAAGAGAAAATATATTTACTATTCATTAAGTGGAAGTGGACCATCATAAAAGTCTTCATCCTTGTCATTTTCAGTCTGAGGAGCTGAGGAGGAGGAGGAAGAGGTGGGGTTGGTCTTGCTGTGTCAGGGGTGGCAGAGGCAGAAGAAAATCTGTATATGAGTGGACCCATGCAGTTCAAACTTGTGTTGGTCAAGGGTCAACTGTATTTTGAGTTTGTCAGGGAGTTCATAGTTCTCTATTTCTTTAGGAGGGTCAGTTATTGGTGCTTTAATTTGTTCTTTTGGTGGTGTCATATTTCCCTGATTGTTTGTGAGTTTCATGGCCTTGTGTTGGTGTCTGCACATTTGAAGAAGTGGGTACCTCTTGCAGTCACTACAAACTGGCTTTGGTAGCAAAAGCCCCTCACCAGTCAGCCCATGCAGAGATTCTTGACAAGCCATCTGGTAAGGTCCATGGGCAGCCTTGCTGCTGGAGTCCTTGGGCAGGCTGGGCCTGGTGCCTGGGTCTGTGGAGTCAGGCTTGGAACTTGGGTCCACTGGGGTAGGCTTGGATCATAGGTCCACTGAGGCAGGTCTGGATTGTGGATCCATAGGGGCTGGCCTGACATTGGGGTCTCCTGGAATGGGCCTGTTAACTGGGTCTGTAGGGTCAGGTCTGGAGCCTGGATCCATGGGGGTTGGCTTGAGCCGTGGACCACAGGGGCTGACCTGGTGCTGGGGTGGGCCTTGAGCTTGAGTCTGCCAGGATCTGCCTGGTGCTGGGATGGGCCTGGTGCTTGGGTCCATGGGGGTGGGTCTATTCCTGATTACATGGGGGCTGGCCTGATAATGGGGTCTACTGGGCCATGTCTGGTACCTAGGTTCAAAGGGATTGGCCTAGTGCCTGAGACTGTGGGTGTAGGCCTGGAGCCTGGGTCCACAGGGGCTGGTTTGACATTGGGGCAGGCCTAGAGCCTGAGGCCACAGGGTTCGTGCTGGGGTGGGCCTAGAGGCTGGTTCCACATGTGTCAGCCTGGAGCCTGAGGCTGTGGGGGCAGGCCTATTGCTGGGGCTGGTCTGGTACCTGTGGGATGTCTGGAGCTTGAGTCCACCAAGTGGACCATGGGGACTGTGCTGGTGCTGAGCAGGCCTGGAGCCTGAGTCTGTGGGGGATAGGCTGACACCTGGGACCTAGGGGTCTGGCCTGGTGCTGAGGTGGGCCTGGTGTCTGAGTCTGTGGAGGCTGGCCTGGACCCTGGGGCTGTGGGGGCTGGCCTGGCACTGCAATGGGTCTAGAGGCTGTTTCTGCAGGTGCCAGCCTGCATCCTGGGGCTGTGGGGTCTGGTCTGGCATGGAGTTTCCTTGGGATGGGCCTGGTGCTAGGGGCCACAGCATAGTCAGCTGTTCACTTCACTTTACTTCCCCTATACTGAGGGTATCTGTCTCTGTGCTATGCTGTGTGGTCTTGGGGGAAGGGTCACTTGAGGACTATAAAACTGTCCTTCCTACCCTTTTCAATGTGTCTTTTCTTTTTCTGTGCTATACCCAGGTGCTTTAGTCTCTCACCTGATTCCTTAGCTCTTGTGAAGGTATTTTTTTGTGTGGATCAAATTCATGTTTCTGTGGAGGGATAAATGCTAGAAAGTTCTATTCTGCCATTTTGCTGGCCTTGCTTCCATTGATGTTTTTTTCTTGCCTAAATTATTACTATGATGGTTGACAACTGGTTGTTTTTCTAATTCTATTCTTTGCTCAATATTTATTAGTTGATATTCTATTGTGAAAATTTTTTTATTGTGGTAAAAAATATATAAGAATTTAGCCATTTTAACCATTTTGAGAGTACAATTGTACACAGTGGCATTAATTACATTTGCAATGTGTGCAACTCTCACCTCTATTTCCCAAGTTTCTTATCTCCCAAACAGAAACTCTGTATCCATTATGCAATAACTTCCCATTCCCCCCACCCGCCACAGCCCCTGATAAACTCTAATCTACTTTCTGTCTCTAGCAATTTGCCTATTTGATATTTCACATAAGTGGAATCATTCAATATTTATCCTTTTGTGTCTGGTGTATTTCATTTAGCATTAATGTTTTCGAGGGTCATCCATGTTGTAGAACTTTATTCCTTCCTATGGCTAAATAATATTCCATTGTACCTATATACCACAATTTGTTTATCCATTCATCACTTGATGAATACTTGGGTTGTTTATACCTTTGGCTTTTGTGAATAATGCTGCTATGAACATTGGCATACACATAGCTGTTTGAATCCCTGTTTTCAATTCTTTTGGATATTTACAAAGGACTGGAATTGCTGGGTCCCGTGATAATTCTATGTTTAACTTTTTGAGCAACCACCAAACTGTTTTCCATAATGGCTGTATCATTTTACACCCAGCAATGTATGAAGGTCCTAATTTCTCCATATCCCAGCCTGCACTTGTTATTTTCAGTTGTTTTAGAAATTTATACCCATCCTAGGAGGTATGAAGTGGTACCTCATTGTAGTATTGATTTGCATTTCTTTCATGACTAACAGTATTGAGCATCTTCTCATGTGCTTATTGAACATCTTCTCATGTGCCATTGTATATGTTCTTTGGAGAAATGTCTATTGAAGTCCTTTGCCCATTTTTAATTGAGTTGTTTGTCTTTTGGTTGTTGAGTTGTAAGAGTTTATTATATAATCTGGATATTAAACTCTTATATGGTTTACAAATATTTTCTCCCATTTTGTCGGTTGCCTTTTCACTCTTTTTTTATTGAGGTAAAATATACACACATAATTTACAATCTTTACCATTTTAAAGTGTATAGTTCAGTGGCAATAAATATGTTTATATTCTTTTTTTGCCCTTCATCTCCTCTTCACCCTTCCCCTTCCCAGCCTCGGTAACCTCTGATTTGCTCTCTGTTTTCACAAGATCCACTTTTTTAGCTCCCACGTATGAGTGAGAACTTGCAGTGTATGTCCTTTTGTGCTTGGCTTATTTCACTTCTCATAATGGCCTCTAGTTGCATCCATGTTCCTGCAAATGACAGTATTTCAATCTTTTTTGTGGCTGAATAATATTCTATTGTGTATATATACCACATTGTCTTTCTTTTTTCTTTTCTGAGGCGGAGTCTCACTCTGTTGCCCTGGGTAGAGTGCAGTGGCATCATCATGGCTCACTAAAACCTCAAACTCCTGGGCTCAAGTGATTCTCCTGCCTCAGCCTCCTGAGTAGCTGGGACTATAGGCGCACACCAAGACGTCCGGCTAATTTTTCTATTTTTAGTAGACATGGGGTCTTGCCTCTTGTTCAGGCTGGTCTCGAACTATTGAGCCCAAGCGATCCTCCTGCCTCAGCCTCCCAGAGTGCTGGGATTATAGGCGTGAGCCACCACTCCCGGCCACCACATTATCTTTATCCATTCATTCACTGATGGACACTTAGGTTGATCCCATATTTTGGCTATTGTGGATAGTGCTGCAATAAACATGGGAGTGCAGTTATCTCTTTGATATATTGATTTCCTTTCTTTTGGATATATACCTGGCAGTAGGGTTGCTGGATCATATAGTAGTTCTATTTTTAGTTTTTTGGGGAACTTCCATACTCTTCTCTATAGTGGCTGTACTAATTTACATTCCCACCAACAGGGTACTAGGGTTCCCCTTTCTCCACATCCTTGCCAGCATCTGTTATTGCCTGTCTTTTTGATACAGGCCGTGTTAACTGGGGTGAGATCATATTGCATGGTGGTTTTGATTTGCATTTCTCTGATGATTACTGATGTTGAGCATTTTTTCATATACCTGTTGGCAATTTGTACGTCCCCTTTTGAGAATAGTCTGTCTAGGTCTTTTGCCTATTTTTAAATCAGATTATTTGTCTTGTTTGCTATTGAGTTGTTTGAGCTCCTTATATATTCTGGTTATTAATCCTTTGTCAGATGGATAATTTGCAGATATTTCCCCCCATTCTGTGGGTTGTCTCTTCACTTTGTTGACTGTTTCCCTTACTGTGCAGGAGCTTTTTAGCTTGATGTAATCCCAATTGTCTATTTTTGCTTTAGTTGCCTGTGCTTTTGAGGTCTTACACAAAAAATCTTTGCCCAGACCGATGTCCTAGAGCATTTCCCCAACGTTTTTTTCTAGTAGTTTTATAGGTTCAGGTCTGATATTTAAGTCTTTAATCCATTTTTGTTTGATTTTTGTGTATGGTTAGAGATAGGGGTATAGTTTCATTCTTCTGAATATAGTTATCCAATTTTCCCAGCACCATTTATTGAGAATACTGTCCATTCCCCATTCTTGATGTCTCTGTAGAAGATGAGTTGGTTGTAAATGCATGGATTTATACCTGGGTTCTTTATTCCATTCCATTGATCTATGTGTTTGTTTTTAGTATTGTGCTGTATTGTTTATTATAGTTTTGTAGTAAATTTTGCAGTCAGGGAGTGTAATGCCTCCAGCTTTGCTCTCTTTACTCAGGATTCTTTTGACTATTTGAGGTCTTTTTTGATTCCATATAAATTTTAGGATTTTAAAATTCTATTTCTGTGAAGAATATCATTGGTATTTTGTTAGGAATTGCATTGAATCTATAAATTACTTTGGATAGTATTGTCATTTTAACAATATTAATTCTTCCAGTCCGTGAGCATGGAATATCTTTCTATTTCTTTGTGTTCTCTTCTGTTTCTTTCATCAGAGTTTTATAGTTTTCTTGCATAGAACTTTCACTTTGATTAGATTGATTCCTAGGTATTTTATATTTTTTGTAGCTATTGTAAATGGGATTGCTTTCTTGATTTCTTTTTCAGATTGTTTGTTGTTGGAGTATATAAATACTACTGATTTTTGTATGTTGATTTTGTATCCTGCAGCTTTACTGAATTTTTTAACAGTTCTAACAATTTTTTGGTGGAGTCTTTAGGTTTTTTTAGGTATAAGATCATGTCGTCTGTGAACAAGGCTAATTTGACATCTTCCTTTCCAATTTGGGTGCCCTTTATTTCTTTCTTTTGCCTAATTACTTTGGCCATGATTTCCAGTATTATGCTGAATAATAGCAGTTAAAGTGGGTATCCTTATCTTGTTCCAGTCTTTAGAGGAAAGGCCTTCAATTTTTCCCCATTCGGTATGATATTAGCCATGGGTTTGTTATATATGACCTTTATTATTTTGAGGTATGTTCCTTCTATACCCATTTTGATGAGGGTTTTTATCATAAAGGGATGCTGAATTTTACCAAATGCTTTTTGGCATCTATTGAAATAATCATATGGTTTTTAAATTTATTCTGTTAATGTGATGTATCACATTTATTGATTTGCATATGTTGAACCATCCATGCATCCCTGAGATGAATCCCACTTGATCATGGTGAATGATCTTTTTGATGTGTTGCTGAACTAGGTTTGCTAGTATCCTGTTGAGGATTTTTGCATCTATGTTCATCAGTGATATTGGCCTGTAGTTTTCTTTTTTTTTGTTGTGTCCTTGTTTGGTTTTCATATCAGGGTGAGGCTGGCCTCATAGAATGAGTTTGTAAGTGTGCCTTCTACTTCAATTTTTTTTGAAGAGTTTGAGTAGGATTGGTATTAGTTTTTCTTCAAACATTTGGTAGAATTCAGCAGTGAATCCGTCAGGTTCTAGGCTTTTCTTTGATAGGAGACTTTTTATTATGGTTTGATCTTGTTACTCATTGGTTTGCTGATGTTTTTTATTTCTTCATGGTTCAATCTTGGTAGGTTGTATCTGTCCAGAAAGTTATCCATTTCTTCTGGGTTTTCCAATTTGTATTAATGATTCTTTGTATTAATATTTCTGAGGTCTCAGTTGTTATTTCTCCTTTTTTGTTTCCGATTTTATTTATCTGGATTTTCTCTTTTTGTTCAGTCTAGCTAAAGGTTTGTCAATTTTGTTTATTGAAATTGGAAAATACCAACTTTTCATTTCATTGATCTTCTGTATTGTTTTTAGTCTCATTTCATTTATTTCTGCTCTAATCTTTATTATTTCTTTCCATCTACTAATTTTGGATTTGGTTTGTTCTTGCTTTTCTAGTTCCTTCAGGTGAATCAATAGGTTGTTTATTTGAAGTCTTTCTATTTTTTTGATGTAGGCATTTATTACTATAAATTTCCCTCTTAGTGCTGCTTTTGCCATATCCCATAGATTTTGGTATTTTGTATTTCCATTTTCACTTGTTTCAAAATTTTAAATTTCCTCCTTAATTTCTTCATTGACCCATAGGTTTTTCAGGAGCATGTTGTTTAATTTCCATGTGTTTGTGTATTTTCCAAGGTTCCTCTTGTTATTGATTTCTGCTTTTATTCCACTGTGATGAGAAAGGATACTTGATATGATTTCTATTTTTTTGAATTTGTGCAGACTTGTTTTGTGGCCTAAGATATGATCTATTCTGGAAAATGTTCCATGTGCTGATGAAAAGAATGTGTATTTTGCAGCAGTTGGGTGAACAGTTCTGTAAATGTCAGTTAGGCCTATTAGATCCAGTGTGTAGTTTAACTCTGCTGTTTCTTAGTTGATTTTGTCTGCATGACCTGTCCATTACTGACAGTGGGGTGTTAAAGTCCCCTACTATTATTGTATTGCAGTCTATCTCTCCTTTTAGATCTGTTAATGTTTGCTTTATACACTTGGGAACTCCAGTGTTGGGTGCATAGATATTTATAGTTTTTATATCCTCTTGCTGAATTGACCCCTTTATCATTATAAAATGACCTCTTTGTCTTTTTTTACAGTCTTTGATTTGTAGTCTATTTTATCTGATGTAAGTATAGGTACTCCTGCTCTTTTTTTGTTTCCAGTTGTATGGAATATCTTTTTCCACCCCTTCACTTTCAATGTATGTGTGTCTTTATAGATGAAGTGGGTTCCTTGAAGGAAGCATATAGTTAGGTCTTGTTTATTTATCAATTCAGCCACTCTAAGCCTTTTAATTGGAGAAATGAGGCCATTTACAGTTAGTGTTATTATTGATAAGTAAGGACTTTTACTACATTTTGTTTCTTGTTTTCTGGTTGTTTTGAGACTCCTCTTTTTCTTCTTTTCTCACTGTCTTCGTTTGTGGTTGAGTGATTATCTCTGGTAGTATATTTTAATTTATTGCTTTTTATTTTTAGTGAATCTATTGTAGGTCTTTGCACTGTGGTTACCATGAGGCTTGCAAAAAACATCTTATAGATATAACAAGTTATTATAAAGAGGTGACAACTTATCTTAGATCACAAGTAAAAGAATAGAAACTAAGTTTAAAAAACACAAAAAATTCTACACTCTAACTTCACCCCCCCCACATTTTCACTTTATGTTGTCTCAATTTACATATTTTTGTGTTACCTATCTCTTAACAGGTTGGTGTAGCTATTATTGTTTTTTATAGATTTGTCTTTTGGGCTTCATACTAGAGTTGTACATGGATTACACACCCCAAATACAGTAATAGAGTATTCTGGGTTTGTCTGTGTACTTAATTTTACCAGCGGGTTTTATACCTTGATAAGTTTTCTCTTGCATGTGGTGTTTTTTTCCTGCAGTTTGAAGAACTCCCTTTAGCATTTCCTGCAAGTCGGATCTGGTCGTGGTGAATTCTCTCAGCTTTTGTTTGTCTGGGAAAGACTTTATCTCTCCTTCATATTTGAACGATAATTTTGCTGGATACAATATTCTTCAATGGCAGTTTTTTTTCTTTGAGCACTTTGAAAATGTTGTTCTACTCCCTCCTGTCCTATATGGTTTCAGTTGAGAAGTCTATTGCTAGACAAACTAGAGCTCCTTTATATGTTATTTGCTTCTTAACTCTTGCTGCTTTTAGGGTCTTGTCCTTGTCCTTGACCTTTGAGAGTTTGATGATTATATGCCTTGGTTTAGTCTTACTTGGGTTGAATCTGTTTGGTGTTCTAAGACCTTCCTGTACCTGGATGTTTATATCTTCCTCAAGGTTTGGAAAGTTTTCTGTTATTATTTCTTTGAATATGCTTTCTACCCCTTGCTTTTGCTCAGCTCCCTTTTGAACACCAATAATTCTTAGATTTGGTCTTCTGAGTTACTTTTCTATATCTTGTAGGTGGTCTTCATTCCTTTTTGTTATTTTTTTCTCTTCTTACTGCATATTTTAAAATATCCAATCTTCTAATTCACTAATTCTTTCCTCTGCTTGGTTCATTCTGCCATTGAGAGCCTCTAAAGGGTTCTTCAGGTCAGCAGATGTATTTCTCTGTTCCAAGATTTCTGTTTGATTTTTAAAAATTATTTCAAGCTCTTTATTAAAATTCTCTGATAAATTTCTGAATTGCTTTTCTGTATTATCTTGGAGATCACTGAGTTTTCTTAAAATTGCTGTTTTTTTGAATTCTTGTTAATAGAGCTCACAAATCACTGTCTCATTAGGGTTGGTCACTGGACTTTTGCTTTATTCTTTTGGGGAGGTCATGTTTCCCTGTTTGCTATTGTTTCTTGTGGGTACACATCCATGTCTTTGTATTGAAAGATTAATTGTTTATTCCGGTTTTCTATGTCCAGCTTGTTTTGGTTTTTATTGAATATATTTGTTTAGTGAATCTTCACTGCTGGATCACTGCCTCCTTTCTGGCTGTTAGGTGATGCCTTACGGCCAGGTTCACATCTGCTCTAGTTAATGGTCAGAGCACTGCCTGTCCCAAATGGAAGAGTTCCCAGAGGGATTATCTTGGCAGTGTGGGAAGGCTAGGTAAGGGTTTGTGCCCAGGGAACCTGGGGAATGTATCTCCTACATGACGATGCTGCTGAACACCCACTCTGATTTGGCATCTTCTTTAGGGAAGCTAGTTGACCACCCCAATTTCCCTTTTTCCAGTGTAGAAACCATGAGTTGAGAGGCAGAATTGGGGGAGGGACACTGTGGATGTGGAAGTCCAATTCTGCCATATGCTTGGAGTTTTTCCACTCCTCTGTGGCCCCAGGAACTGTCTCATCCTTGTACTTGATCTTGGGTTGTTGCTGGCATAGGTCTCGGTGCTGTATATTTATTTTTGGTTTTCTGTGGGGAAGGGCAGAGAGTGAAGCCAGCTTGCCTCTATGCCACCATTTTGGAACTGGAAGTCCTCTCTTTTCACTCTGTTGATAGTGTTCTTTGATGCAGAAAAGTTCTTAATTTTGATGAATTCTAATTTACTTACTTTTTATTTTGTTGCCTGTGCTTTTGGTGTTGTTTTTAAGAAACCTTTGCCAAATCCAAGGACATGATTTTCCTCTATGGTTTCCTCTCAGAGTTTCACAGCTTCAGTTCTTAAATTCAGGTCTTTGATCCATTTGAGTTAATTTTTGTGTATGGTGTAAAGTAGGGTCCAATCTCATTTTTTCCCATGTGGATATCCAGTTGTCCCAGCACCATTTGTTGAAGAGAGCATTCCTTCCCCATTGAATGGTCTTGGCACCCAACGTCATTTAACTATATATGTGAGTGTTTATTTCTGTGATTTCTATTCTATTCCATTGTTCTATATGCCCGTACCACATTGCTTTGATTATGGTAGCTTTGTAGTACTGTACATTTGAAAGAGGGAAGTGTGAGGTCTTCAACTTTGTCTTCTTTTCAAGTTCATTTTGGCTGTTGTGAGTCCCTTGAAATTCTATAGAAATTTTAGGATGGGTTCTTCAACTTCTGTAAAAAAGGCCGTGGGGATTTTAATAGGGATTACAATGAATCTGTCTATCTTGTCGGGAATATTGTCATGTTAGCAATATTAAGTCTTCCAATCCACGGATATGGGATGTATTTCCATTTAATTAGGTCTTCTTTAATTTCTTTCAGCAATGGTTTATAGTTTTCAGTGTACAAGTCTGTACCTCTGTGGTTAAATATTTATTCCTAAATATTTTGTTCTTAGTGATATTGTAAATGGAATTGTTTTCTTAACTTTCTGTGTGGATCACTTGTTGGTGATGTATAGAAATACAACTGATTTTTGCATGTTGGTTTTGTATCCTGCAACTTTGCTGAATTCCTTTACTAGTTTTTTTTCTTTCTTTTTTTTCTCCTTTCACCCTCACCCCCTTTATTAGTTTTAACAGGCTTTTTTGTGTATTCTTTAGGATTTTCTACATATAACATCATATTATATGCAAATAGAGGTGGTTTTACTTCTTCCTTTCCAGTCTGGATGATGTTTGTTTCTTTTTCTAGTCTAATTCCTTTGACTAGAACTTCCAGTACTATGTTGGATAGAAGTGGTGAAAGCTGACATCCTTGGCTTTTTCTTGATCTTAGTGGAAAAGTGTTTGCTTTTTTACCATTGAGTATTATGTTAGCTGTGAGTTTTCATATACAGTCTTTATCATGTTGAGGAAGTTCCCTTCTATTCCTACTTTGATTGTTTTTATCATGCATGGTTGTTGGATTTTGTCAAATGCTTTTTCTGAATCAATTGAAATTTTCATGTTTCTTTCTGTCATTTTAATACATCATATTGTTATTAATTTTATGAACCATTTGAAAGAAGGATGCCATGCATCATGCACCTTTACTGCTTAAGATTTCGGTGTGTATTTCTTTTAAAAAATATATTTTTTAAAGAGACAGAGTCTCACTCTGTCACCCAGGCTGGAGTACAGTGGCATGATCATAGCTTACTGTAACCTCGAACTCCTGGGCTCAAGCTATCCTCCCTCCTCAGCCTCCCAAGCAGCTGGGACTACAAGCGTGCAGTACCATGCCTGGCTAATTAAAAAAAAATTTTTTTTTGTAGAGACAGGTTCTTGCTATGTTGCCCAGGCTGGTCTTGAACTCCTGGCCTCATGTGAACCTCCTGCCTTGGCCTCCCAAAGTGCTGGGATTACAAGTGTGAGCCACTGTGTCCAGCCTCAGTGTGTATTTCTTAAGAAGAGGATATTCTCCTTTATAAACACAGTACAGTAATCAAATTCAGGAAATTTAGCATTAATAACTATATTAATCTACAATCCATATTCTAATTTTGCCAATTGTCCCAGTAATGTACTTTTGCAGCATTTATTTTTCCCCTCTAGTCCAGGAACCAGTTCAGGATTATACTTTGCATTTAGTTGTCCTGTCTCTTTAGTTTCCTTACGTCTACTTTTATCTTTCATGAAGATGGCATTTTCAAACTAGCTTTGTTGAGGTATAATAAATCTCATACAGGCTTACCTCATTTTATTGTGCTTAGCTTTATTGCACTTTGCAGATATTGTGGTTTTTATAAATTAGAGGTTTATAGCAACCCTGCATTCAGCAAGTCTGTCAGTGCCATTTTTTCAACAGCATGAGCTCTCTTCATGTCTCTGTGTCACATTTTGGTGATTCTCGCAATATTTCAAAATTTTTCATTATTATATCTGTTATGGTGATCTGTGACCAGTGTTCTTTGATGTTACTTTTGTAATTGTTTTGGTGTGCCATGTACTGCTCCCATATAAGATGGTGAACTTAATTGATAATTGTGTGTCTTCTGACTGCTTCACTAACTGGCCATTTCCCCATCTCTCTCCCTCTGTTCGGGGCTCACTATTCCCTGAAACTCAACAATATTGAAATTAGGCCAATTAATAACCTTACAATGGCCTGCAAGTGTTCAAGTAAAAGGAAGAGAGTCACACATCTTTCACTTTAAATCAAAAGCTAGAAATGATTAACTTTAGTGAGGAAGGCATGTAGAAGCCTAATCCAGAGCAAGGCCCTAACTCTCTTTAATTCTGTGAAGGGTGAGAGAGGTGAGGAAGCTGCAGAAGAAAAGTTTGAAGCAAGCAGAGGTTGGTTCATGAGGTTTAATGAAAGAAACCATCTGTATAACATAAAAATGCAAGGTGAAGCAGCAAGTGCTGAAGTAGAAGCTGTAGTGAGTTATTCAGAAGATGTAGCTTAGATCATTGATGAAGGTGTCTATGCTAAACAACAGATTTTCAAAGTAGACAAAACAGTCTTATATTGGAAGAAGATGCCACCTGGACCTGTCATAGCTAGAGAGGAAGAGTCAATGTCTGGCCTCCAACCTTCAAAGGACAGGCTGACACTTGTTAGGAGCTAATGTAGCTAGCTGGTGACTTTATGTTGAAGCCAACGCTCATTTACCATTCCGAACATCCTAGGGCCCTTAAGAACTATGTTAAATTTACTCTACCTGTGCTCTATAAATGGAACAACAAAGCCTGAATGACAGCACATCTGTTTACGGCATGGTTTACTAATATTTGAAGCCCACTGTTGAGACCTACTACTCGGAAGAAAAGATGGCCTTTCAAAATATTACTGCTTGTTGACAGTGCACCTGGTCACCCAAGAACTCTAAGGGAAATATATAAGATTAATGTTTTCATGCCTGCTAACACAATATCCATTGGCAACCCATGGATCAAGGAGTAATTTTGACTTTCAAGTCTTATTATTTAAGAAAGACATTTTGTAAGGCTACAGGTGCCATAGATAGTGATGGATTTGGGTAAAGTAAATTGAAAACCTTCTGGAAAGAATTCACCATCCTAGATGGACGACTTGGAGGGGTTCAAGACTTCAGTGGAGGAAGTAATTGCAGATGTGGTTGAAATACCAAGAGAACTAGAATTATATGTGGAGCCTGAAGATGTGACTCAATTTCTGCAATCTCATGATAAAATTTGGACAGATGAGGAGTTGCTTCTTATGGATGAGCAAAGAAAGTGGGTTTTTGAGATAGAATCTACTTCTGGTGAAGATGCTGTGAACATTGTTGAAGTGACAACAAAAGATTTAGAATATTACGTAAACTTAGTTGATAAAGCAGTGGCAGGGTTTGAGAGGTTTTGTGGCTTGAATTGAGCATTTTGTATGATCCCATTTTATATCCTTTCTTAGCATATCAGTTATACTGCTTTTTAAACTTTTTGAGTGGTTTCCCTAGAGTTTGCAATATATATTTACAGCTGATCCAAGTCTACTTCCAAATAACACCATACCACGTCACAGGTAGTGTGAGTACTTTATAATCACAAAATAATCCTAATCCCTCTCTCCCATCCCTTGTATTGTTGCTGTCAGTCATTTTACTCATATCTAAGCATACATAATAGAATACATTGTGTTATTTTGAACAAACTGTTACCTGTTAGATTAATTAAGAATAAGAAAAATAAAAGTTTTTATTTTTACCTTCAATTATTCCTTCTCTCATGCTCTTCCTTTCTTTCAGTCTGATACCTGGGAGAGGTTTATCTGTTGGCTAAGTTATCAGAGTCTTTGGTATGCAAATTAGGTTTAGATTTATGGTTATTAAGGTGAGGGATAAGCCCTAGACTTGATAATAAACTTTGTGGTGTTGCTTTTCTTTTCTTCTTTTCTTTTTCTTTTCTTTTCTTTTTTTTTTTTTGGGATAGAGTCTTGCTCTGTTCCCTGGGCTAGAGTGCAGTGGGTCATCATAGCTCACTACAACCTCAAACTGCTGGGCTCAAGTGATCCTCCTGCCTCAGCCTCCCCAGTAGCTGGGACTACAGGCATGCGCCACCACACCTGGCTAATTTTTCCATTTTTTGTAGAGATGGGGTCTCTCTATGTTGCTCAGGATGGTCTCGAACTCCTGGCCTCAAATGATCTTCCGGCTTCAGCATCCCAAAGTGCGCCTGGCCGTGTTTCTGAGCTTCTCTCTCTCTCTCTCTCTCTCTCTCTCTCTTTTTTCATGGTAGTTTCTGGTACCCTTGAGCCACTCTTTTCAGTCCTCTAGCCAGCAATCTGCAGTTTGCACTATGACTGAGGCCAAGCAGTAGGAAGACAGAGACAGAGGAAAAAATAATGGGAGTTTGCCTCATGCTCTGGGAACTGCAGCTGCACTGAATGGAGAGTAAGGATTTCCTCTCTCAAAGTTTTGAGTATTGTGGTTTCCCCTAGCTACCACTGCTATTGCCACCCTGGGATTGCCTAGGGGCTGGGGCACAAGAGAATGGAGGAAAGAGAAAACAAAAACCAAAACGAGATATTTGCATTTACTCTAAGCAACTCAAGCCAGAAGTAGAGATGCATTCTCGGTCTGTATCACAGTGCTCACTTCTGAGTTTCTGGCTGCATTAAGTTTAGGCCAGGGGATACTAGAGAAAAGAATGGTAAATCCACCACCAGTTTGGTGTTACTTTGAATTCTGGTGTTTTTCCCTTATCTGCCTTCTGCTATTATCCTTTCAGAGTCCCTAAATAGCTACATGCATTCTGTTCAGGTTTATAATTACGTTCAGTGGGAGATAAAGTGTGACACAATCTTACTCTATTTTACCCGGAACTAAGACACTGTTTATTTTGATGCTTAATTTTTCCTACATTTGGCCACTAGGAGGCCCTTTAAGCTGATTTTTATGTCTTTTTTTGTGTGGTAGGGTGAGGTGGGGTCATATACTAGTCTGATGATCTGTTTATATCCTTCCAGTTCCCAGTCTCAACTTCTCTTTTTTTGAAACATTAGTTGTGGTATAAATAAAAATTGTATATATCTAAAGTGTACAACTTGATGTTTTGATATACATATGCATTGTGAAATGATCACTATGGTAAAGATAATTAACATATTCATCACCTCACATGGTAAACTTTTTTTTTTTGTAGTGAGAACATTTAAGATGTAATCTCTTAGCAAAATTCAGGTATACAATACACAGTACAGTATTATTAACTATAGTCACCATGCAGTATATTAGATCTCCAGAATTTATTCATCTTGTATAACTGAAATTTTGTACACTTTGACTAACATCACCTCATTTCCCCCTCCCCTGAGCCCCTGGTAACCACCATTCTTCTATTCTCTGCTTCTATGAGTTTGACTATTTTCATTCCACATGTAAGTGAGATCATGCAGTATTTGCTTTATTGTGCCTGGCCTATTTCACTTATCATGTCATTCAGGTTCATCCATATTGTTGCAAATGAGAGGATTTCCTTTTTTTTTTTTTTTTTTAAGGCTGTGCTATGGTTTGGATGTTTGTCTCCCCAAACCTCATGTTAAAATTTGATACTCAATGTTGGAGGTGGGGCCTAATGGGAGGTGTTTGAGTCATGAGGGTGAATATGTCATGAATGGCTTGGTGCCATCCTCATGGTAATGGGTGAGTTCCGTTCTATTAGTTTCTGTAAGAGCTGATTGTTAAAAAGAGCCTGGCACTTCCCTCCACCCTCTCTCTTGATTCTTCTCTCACCATGTAATTTCTGCACAGGCTGGTTTCCCTTCACCTTCCACCATGAGTGGAAGCAGCCTGAATACCTCACCAGAAGCAGATGCTGGCACCATGCTTCTCATGTAGCTTGCAGAGCCATGAGCCAAATAAACCTCTTTTCTTTATAAATTAGCCAGCCTCAGGTATTCCTTTATAGCAACATAAACGGATTAAGACAGGCTGAATAATTTATATATATATATACACCATTTATCAGATAAATGGTTTGCAAGTATTTTGCCCCATTCTGTAGGTTGCCTTTTCATTCTGTTGATGGTTTTCTTTGTTGTGCAGAAGCTTTTTAGCATGATGTAAGCCCACTTCTCTATTTTTGTTTTTGGTGCCTGTGCAATTAGAGTCATATATGAAAAATCATTGCCAAGGCCAATGTCAAGAAGCTTTTCCCCTGTTTCCCTTTAGGAGTTTTATGGTTTCAGGTATTAAGTTTAAGTCTTTAACTTATTTTGAGTTGAGTTTTGTATGTAGTGTGAGATAAGTGTCCACTTTCATTATTTTGCATATTGATATCCAGTTTTCCCAACACCCTTTATTGAAGAGACTGTCCTTTTTGCATTGTGTGTTCTTGGCACTCATGTCGAAGATAAAGTTAACTGTGAAGGTGTAGGTTTATTTTTGGCTCTTCTGTTCTGTTCCATTGGTCTATATGTTTGTTTTTATTCCAGTATCATACTGTTTTGATTACTATGGCTTTGTAATATATTTTGAAATGAGGAAGCATGACGCCTCCAGGTTTGTTCTTCTTGTACAAGATTGCTTTGGCTATTTGGGTTCTTTTTATGGTTTTGTATGAATTTTATATGAATTTTTTCTATTTGTGAAGAATGCCATTGGGATTTTGATAGGATTGCATTGCATCTGTAGCTTGTTTTGGGTAGTGTGGACATTTTAAAAACATTAACTCTTCCAATCCATGAAATGCGATGTCTTTCCACTTGTGTGTTCTTTAATTTCCTTCATTGATATTTTATAATTTTCAGTGTAGAAGTCTTTCTCCTCTTTGGTTAAAGTTAGTGCTAAGTATTTTATTTTTTTGTTGCTATTGTAAATGGATTGTTTTCTTAATTTCCTTTTTAGATAGGTGGTTGTTAGTGTGTAGAAATGCTGCTGATTCTTATATGTTGATTTTGTATCTTGTAACTTTGCTGAATTTGTTTATTAGTTCTAACAATTTTTGTTGAGTTTTTTAGGGTTTTCTATATATATTATCATGTCATCTGAAAGCAGAGACAATTTTACTTTCTCATTTGGATGCCTTTTTTTTGTTTTCGTGCCTAATTGCTCTTGCCTAGGACTTTCGGTACTATGTTGAATAGAAGTAGTGAGAGTGGGTGGCCTTGCCTTGTAATGGATCTTGGTGGAAAAGCTTTCAGTTTTTTTCCCATTGATCATGGTGTTAGCTGTGGGCTTTTCAATTGTGGCCGTTTGTGTTGAGGTAAGTTTCTTGCATACCTATTTTGTTGAGGGTATTCATCTTTAATGAATGTTGAATTTTGTCAAATGCTTTTTCTGCACCTGCTGAGATGATCATGTAGTTTTTATTTTTTCATTTTGTTAATGTGGCACATATCACATTGATTTGCATATGTTGAACCACCTTTGCATCCATCTCCCTCTCTCTAATATACTGAAAACTATAATATTTTCTATTTCAGTTCAACAACAAAATGTCCATCCTAATTTTCTCCCTTTCCATATTTCAAATTCTCTTATCCAGTAACAAAAACTTGGCTTCAATTATCCTTAATATATTTATTTAATCAGTACTCCTGTACGTTACCAATCTCCCATCTTCTCTGCCACCCTCTCCACCATGAGGATGCCCCTGCTCATGCTCTGACTTTTCATTTTGGGCTTCTCTTCGTGGGTGTTTACCCTCCTCGCCCTGTTCCAACTCCCCTTGCTAGAGCATTATTCCATGTCAATGTTCTCTCACCCTATTTGGGCTCTGACTTTGCATGCTCATTCCCTGGGTGGATGAATAATACTTTCTCATACTAGAATGATTGCATAGAATCTTATCAGGGAGACCACTCAGTCCTCAGAGTCTCTGTCCCTCTGGAAAATTATAAAACTATAAAAATAAAATCTTAAAACACCTGTTTTCAAGTGGTTACTGCTACAGGAAGAGAACATACATAAAAACGGGATACCAGTCATGGGTGACTTGACTTCAAGATGTCTCTAATCCTTTTAAGAAGATTTTGTGAAGTTCTAAAATACCAAAACTAAAAAAACATACTTTAAAGCAAGTCAAACTTAATTAGCTTCTGTTTTAAAGTAAATGTATGCCACACAACACTTGTAGAAGCTTGATGGAGGTGTTATGAAATCAAACAATGAAATGGTTAGAAATACAGTAGTCTGCCCTATCCATGGGGGATACCTTCCAAGACCCCCAGTGGGTGCCTGAAACCTCAGATAGTATCAAACTCTATGTATACTATGTTTTTTCCTCTACATACATACCTATGATAAAGTTTAATTTACAAATTAGGCACAGTAAGAGATTAACAACAATAGCTAACAATAAAATAGAACAATTTTAATAATATATTGTAATAAAAGTTATGTGAATGTGGTCCCTCTCTCTCTCTTTCAAAATATCTTATTGTGGCCGGGGGCAGTGGCTCATGGCTGTAATCCTAGTACTTTGGGAGGCCGAGGTGGGAGGATCCTTTGAGGTCAGGAGTTAAAGACCAGCCTGATCAAGAGTGAGAACCCCTGTGTCTACCAAAAACAGAAAAAATTAGCTGGGCCCATGCCCTGCATGTGCCTATAGTCCCAGCTACTCGAGAAGTTAAGGCAGGAAGATCACTTGAGCCCAGGAGTTTGAGGCTGCAGTGAGCTATGATGACGCCACTGCATTCTACCCAGGGCAACAGAGTGAGACACTGTCTCAAAAAAAAAAATTATTATATTGTACTCACCCTTCTTTCCTCAGGTAACTGAAACCACAGAAAGCAAAACTGTGGATAAGGGGGGACTACCGTAATGATTTAGTATCCAGCTTCTATGGGCACATAGTAAAAAATGAATTAACTGGACTAATTGGGATATACTGGTATTTTATTTAATGGAATTTCCTTGTTTAGTGAGAGTTAGAAAATTCTTTCATTTTGAGCATTTATTTAAAAAATGTTTGCATATACTTACTTTTATGAGTAAAACATAGGGATAGTTTCTTTGATATTTGAGACTCTTGTAATTATTTAAGACAATGTTCGTGATCTGTGTACTGTGTTGTAGTAGTAGCTACTCACTAGTGTGGCTAGTTGTGAGACACTTCACTGCTCTGAAAATCAGTGTCCTCATCTGTAAAATGAAAGTATATGACAACATGGTCTCAAAAGTCCCTTCAGTACAAAAATTCCGGGTCCTCAATTTAGAGAAGCCCTGGGTCATAACACAGAGGGTATGTGTGTCTATGTGCGTATTTTTAGAGCAAAAATTTCTGGTAGCAGCTTGTTTACTTAATTTTTTTACCTCTTTCTCCTCACAGTTTGGATCCTTAATCGGAATTTTATTTTGAGTGGTTGGGTTGTGTGTTCTGGCTTGCTTTTATCTTTCATTTCTATCTTTCGTTCGCTTTAGAATTTGTCTTCACTATATGGAGTTTTACTTCATTGTGAATCTTTTATTAATATTTACACAAAGAAAATGGCCAATTGGTCTCTGAAACTCTGAAATAAATTCATTCACGATTCAGGTAGATTTAGTTGCTGCTCTGTAAGATTACAAAGCTTCTAAATGAAGCCTGGGCTGCTTAATCTTTATTACAATTCTTTCATTCTCTTTTGCCTATTTAAATTTACTATTTTGTAGCCAAATATTTGAAACATAATGTTTAAGATTTTGCACATTTCTCTCTGCAGTAAAAGCCAATCTCATGGCACATAAATGAATTACTCCTCTTGAAGTAAAATTCAGTTTTCTGCCTGTTATGTCTAGCAGGCATATAATTGCTTTCTGTGAACCTTTCTAACCACTGCTTTGTGAATCTGGCAGAGCGTAACTCACTTAAGGGTATCTACTTTCATTCCAAACTGAAAATCATTTGAGCCTTAAAAATGACTCATTGGAAATTTTGTAATGGCATGTTCCATTAAATTTTAAGTGAGTTACATAATTTTAAACTAAATACCTACAGTATATGGAAAGCTTGGCCATACTTGTTCATGTTCTTGGCTGCAGTGAGGATCTTTATGTAGCCATTGGAACGTTAAGGCTTCTAACAAATATCAATGTTGATTTTCTTAGCTTAGGTTGTCACTATTATTTTTTAATGTGTGTGGTTTACATTTTATGCCTACTTATTACATGTAATTTTTATTTTTTTATCAGAGTATGTATGTACATAGTTTAAAGAGAAAAATAATTCTGCAATTCTTATTACAAAATCACCAGTACCTACTCCCACTTTTTAAAAATCTTGCAAAACAGCTACTTTCAGTTATTTTAGCTGGTTCTTTTGGTATTTACCTCCATATGTCTAAATTGTGTTCTTATACTGTTGCTTCTTGATTTTTTACTTTTAGATATTATATATTGACTTCCCACTTTAGATGATGAATTTAGCTCCTTTTTTTCTTCCCTCTTCCCCCAGCACATATATGCTCACTTTCTGTAACTCCATCATCTCTGTTTAATTATACCATAATTTTGGATAGATTAATATTTAGTGTTTACACTGCACTATTTATATAAATACTATCATAGTTGAAGCATATAAGGTACTATAATTACTTTTTCTTTTCTGCACAACATTTTGTTTTTCCCTGGAGTTAATAAGTGTATTGGTTTTCCTGAACACTTAGTATTTCATGTACTTAATATTATTTCTCTCCTGATTAAGTAAATTTCTTTTCAATATGTTGGAATATATTAGTTATTTTATCAGTTTCACTTGCTTGAAGAAATCACTGTCATAGTGTCTGATTTTCTCTAATCTGGACAGGTTGTTGTCTAGGCATGGTGTACAGTTATTGTTTTGGGATTTTCCTTCTTCATTGACTTGGGAATTCCCTTCAGCTTTCCCTTAGATTGTATCCCTCTTTCTTGAGTCCTGTGTCTTTATTTTTCTGGTTTTACTCCCTCATTTTTGTGGTGCATATCTTCCAGTAGCTTACTAAGGATGGTTGCATGGGATGTAAATTGTTTGAAGATTTTGTATGTCTAAACATATTTTTATTCTACCATCACACTGAATTTATACTTTGGATATAAAATTTGGAGTTGGAAATAATTTTCCTTGAGTATTTTCAAAGCATCAATTACATTGTCATCTAGCTTCTGACATGACTATTGAGAAATCTGATGCCATTTTGATTCTTTTTTTTCCTCTGTGATTATCTTTCATTTTTATTGAGGTGAAATTCACATAACATAAATTGACCATTTTAAAGCTAAAGTGTACAATTCAGTGGCATTTAATATATTCACAATGTTGTGCAACCATCACCTTTATTTAGTCCCCAAACATTTTCATGCCCCCTTGAAGGAAATCCCATTCCCATCGCAGTCACTCCGTGTGCCATCTCTTACCAGCTCCTGGAAACCATTAATCTGCTTTCTTCCTCTATGGATTTACCTATTATAATATTCCATGGTATGGATATAGCATATTTTATTTATCCATTATTCACTTGATTGTCATTTGGATGGTTGCCTCTGGTATTATGAATAATACTGCTATGAACATTGATGCACAGTTTTTTTTAACCTTTTAAAATTGAGTTGAAATTCACACACATAAGATTAACCATTTTAAAGTGAACAATTTAGTGGAGTTTGTTACATTCAAAATGTTATACAACCATCATATCTATCTAGTTCCAAAACATTTCACCACCCAAAATAAAACTCCGTAGCATTAAACAGTCAGTCCTCATTGCCCCCTCACTCCAGCCCCTGGCCACACCAATCTGCTTTCTATCTCTATGGATTTACTGATTTTGGATCTCTCACATGAATGAAATAATAAAATATGTGACTTTTGTTCTGGCTTCTTTCACTTAGCATATATGTTTTTGAGGTTCATTCATGTTGTAGCATGTATCAGTACTTCATTCCTTTTTTTACAATTTTTAAAATTGTGGAAAAATAATTTATCTTTTTGTGACTGGCTTATTTCACTTAGCATGATGTCCTCAACATTCATCCATGTTGTAGCATATTGCAGAATTTCCTTCCTTTTTAAGGCTGAATAATGTTCCTTTTTATGTATATACTAAATTTTATTTTTCTGTTCATCCCTCGATGGCCACTTGGATAGCTTCCACCTTTTAGCTGGTTTCCTTCTTTTAAAAGGCAGAATAATATTGCATGATATAACCCCCCCCCCGTTTTGCTCATCCATTCATCTGTTGATGGACACTTGGGTTGCTTTCACATTTTTGCTATTGTGAATAATGCTGCTATGAATGTGGGTGCACAAATACTTTTTTGAGACCCTTTACATTCTTTTGGGTATATTCCTAGAAGTGGAATTGCTGGATCATATGGTAACTTTATTTTTAATTTTTTGAGGAACTACCATACTGTTTTCAACATTACATTCCCGCTAGCAGTGTATGAGGGCTCCAGTTTCTTCACATCCTCACCAGCACTTGTTAATTTTCTGGCTTTTAACACATTGACTGCCACACTAGAAAAAAAAATTTTTTCTATGGGGCTATGGTGTTCTATTATGAAAACAGAATAAAAACTTTGAAAACAAAATGATCCTTTCTAATTGAATGAAAAATTTGTTATTTTTTATTGTTTTCTGTGGGTGAGTTATATACAACTTGAAAAATAGTTCTTGTGGCTCCCACGGTGAAGAGACATGTGAGCTGCGTATGCTTCAGGAGGCCCTGGGGTCAAAACTAGCATGAGTTAAATACAGCTCACATGGCAGTTAACGTGAGTTGTATTTAAAGCCATCCTAGTGGGTGTGAAGTGTTACCTCTCATTGTAGTTTTGATTTGCCTTTCCTTAATGACCAGTGATGTTGAGCATCTTTTCATGTGCCTTTGGGCCTTTTGTATGGCCATTCTGTTCTTTGGAAAAATGTATATTCAAGTCCTTTGCCTGTTTTTTAACTGGGTTGTCTTTTGGTTGTTGAGTTGTAAGAGTTCTTTATATATTTTTTATACTACACCCTTATCACATATATGCACATGATTTGCAAATATTTTCTCCATTCTGTAGGTTGCCTGTTCACTTTCTTGATAGTGTCCTTTAATTCACAAAAGTTTTTAATTTTAATTCAGTTTATCTGCTTTTTCTTCCATTGCTTATGCTTTCATTGCCTTATCTTCTAAGAATCCATTGCCAAATCCAAGGTAATGAAGACTTACCAGTATGTTTTCTCCTAAGAGTTTTATAGTTTTAGCACTTAAAATTATAAAGATCTTTTCCCATTTTGAGTTAATTTTTGTATATGATGTTAGGTAGGGGTCCAAATTCATTATTTTGCAGGTGGAAATACAGTTGTTCTAGCATCATTTGTTGAAGAGAATATTCTTTCTCCATTGAATGGTCTCCACACTCTTGTCTAAAATCAGTTACCCATAGAAGTATGGGTCTATTTCTGTGCTCTCGATTCTATTCTATTCCGTTGGTCTATATATGTCTATCTTTATGCCAGTACCACACTGTTTTGACTACTGTAGCTTTGTAGTACTGTACATTTGTAACAGGGAAGTTGGAGTCTTTCAACTTTGTTCTTCTTTTTCAAGATTATTTTGGTGATTCAGGGTCCCTTGCAATTTCATATGAGTCAGAGATTGGCTTTTACATTTCAGCATGAAAGGCCATTGGCAGTTTGATAGAGATTGCATTGAATCTCTGTATCACTTTGGGGAGTACTGCCATTCTAACAATTTTGTTTGCCATTCCATGAACAGAAGATGTCTTTCCATTTATTTAGGTCTTTAAAAATTTCTGTCAGCAAGATTTCATACTTTTCAGTGTGCAAGTCTTGTAACTTCTTGGTTAAATTTATTTGTATTTCATTCTTTTTAATGCTGTTGTAAATGGAATTGTTTTCTTACATTCCTTTCTGGTTGTTTGTTGGTATTGTATAGAAATATAACTGACTTTTGTGTGTTGATTTTGTAGCCTGCAAATTTGCTGAATTTGTTTATTAGTTCTAATAGCTTTTTTGTGGATTCCTTAGGATTTTCTATATATAAGATCATGTCATCTGTGACTAGAGATGGTTTTACTTCTTCTTTTACAATCTGGATGCCTTTTAATTGTTTTTCTTCCCAATTCCCCCAGTTAAAACTTCCTGTACAATGTTGAATGAAGTGGTGGAGGCAGGCATCCTTGTCTTGTTCCTGATCTTAGGGGGAAAGTTTATTCTTGTGCCATTGAGTATGATGTTAGCTGAGGGCTTTTCAGAATGCCCTTCATCAGTTTGAGAAGTTCTCTTTTATTCTTAGTTTGTTGAGTGTTTTTGTCATGAAAGTTTGTTGGATTTTTGTCAAATGCTTTTTCTGTAACAGTTGATATTATGTAGCTTTTTCCCTTTGTTCTAGCAATGTAGTGTATTACATTGATTCATTTTTGTAATGTTGAACCACCCTTGCATTCCTGGGATAAATCCCATTTGTTGATGGTGTATAATACTCTTGGATTTTGTTGGCTAGTATTTTTTGAGGATTTTTGCATCTATGTTCATAAAGGACATTGGTCTGTAATTTTCTAATTTTGTGATGTGTTTGTTTGGTGTTGGTATCAGGGTAATGCTGGCTTCATATGAGATAGAAGTGTTCCCTCTCTTCTGTTTTTTTGAAGAGTTTCTTTTCTCTAGGTTATTACTTTGAGATCGTTATTCTTTTTAATGTAGGCATATACAGCTATAAATTTACCTCTGAGCACTGCCTTTGCTGCATCCCATAAGTTTTGGTATGTTTTCATTTTCATTCATCTGTAAATATTTTCTGTATTCTTTTGTGGTTTCTTCTTTGACACATTTGTTGTTTAAGGGTTTGTTGTTTAATTTCCATGTATTTGTGAATTTTTCAGTTTTCTAGTTTCATTCCATCATGGTAAAAGAAAATACTTAGTATGATTTCAATATTTTAAAATTAATTGAGATTTATTTTGTGGCATAACATATGGTCTATCCTGGAGGATGTTCTATGTGCACCCGAGAAGAATGTGTGTTCTGCTATTTTTAGGTATAGTGTTCTGTATATGCTTGGTAGGTCTAGTTGGTGTACAGTGTTGTTCAAGTCCTCTATTTCCTTTATTGATCTCTCGTTTGGTTGTTATATCCATGATTGAATGTGAGGTGTTGATATTTCCAAGTGTAATTGTAGAACTGTCTATTTTTTTCTTTAATTCTGTTGATTTTAAGTTTATATATTTGAGGCTGGGCACAGTGGCTCATGCCTGTAATCTAGCAGTCTGGGAGGTTGAGGCAGGAGGATCTCTTGAGCCCAGGAGTTCAAGACCAGCCTGAGCAAGAGCAAGACCCTATCTCTACTAAAAATAGAAAAAATTAGCCGAGTATAGTGGTGTGTGCCTGTAGTCCCAGCTACTTGGGAGGCTGAGGCAGGAGGATCGCTTGAGCCCAGGAGCTTGAGGTTGCTATGAGCTAGTCTGCCGCCATGGCACTCTAGCCCGGGTAACAGAATGAAACTCTGTCTCAAAAACAAAACAAAAAAAAGTTTATATATTTGGTACTCTGTTGCTAGTTGTGTATTTGTTTATAATTGTTACACTTTCTTGATAAATTTATGCTTTTATCAATGTATAACGTTCTTTTTTGTTTCTTGTAACAATTTTTGACTTGAAGTCTATTTTGTCTGATATTGGTGTGGGCACTCCAGCTCTCTTTTGGTTCCTATTTGTGTGGAATATCTTTTTCCATCCTTTTTTTACTTTCAACCTATTTTGTCTTTGGATCCAAAAGTGAGTTTTTTCTAGACAGCATATAGTTGGATCATGGTTTTTAAAAAGTTCTTAAAATCCAATCTGCCAATCTCTGCCTTTTAATTGGAGAGTTCAATCTAATTACATGTAAAGTAATTACAAATGTTTTATATGACATTTTTAAATCTCTGCAATTATATGTATAATTTTATTTAATCATTTCCTTTATTGTAAGATAGTTAAGCTAGTTTTTAAATTATTCATGGTTGTAAATCTGAAATGAATATTGTTATATATGATAAAAGTAGCACTTGATGAACAACAAAAAAACCCCAAACTAATTATAGTCATCCCTTGGTATTTGTGGAGGTTAGTTCCAGGATCTGCCATGGTACCAAAATCCACAGATGCTCAAGTCCCTTATGTAAAATGGTTTAATATTTGCATATAACCTATACATATCCTCCCATATACTTTAAATCATCTCTGGATTACTTATAATACCTAATACAATGTAAATTCTATTTAAATAGTTGTTATACTGTATTGGTTAGAGATTGATGGCAAGAAGAAAGCTTGTATATGTTCAATACAGATGCAATCATCCACTTATTTTTTTTAAATATTTTTAATCCTTGGTTGAATGAATCCACAGATGTGGAACCCATAAATATGGAGAGCCAACTCTACTAGTAAGGAATGACTCAATTCTGCCATTTCCATTTGTTTTTATATATCTGTATGTCTTTTATCTTTTTGTTTCTCATTCCCTCCATTGCTACCTTCTTTTTCATTTAATTGCATTTTTTTCTAGTCTACCATTTTGATTCTCTTCTCATTTCCTTTTCTGTACATGTTTTAGCTATTTTTTCAGTGGTTACCACAGGAATTATAATTAAAATCATACACCTATAACAATGTAGTTGGAATTAATACCAATTAGTTTCAATATTATATTAAAACTCTGCTGTTATACATCTCTGTCCCCTACCCCTTTATATTGCTATTGTCACAAATTATATATTTATGTATCATGTGCCCATTAACATAGATTTTTACTTATTGTTTTACATATTTTCTTTAAATCATATAAAAAAAGAAGAGTTACAAACCAAAAATGTATTAATACTGATTTTTACATTTATCTACTTACTTTTACCAGTGTTTTTATTTCTCCATATGGTTTTGAGTTA
Organism: Daubentonia madagascariensis; assembly: GCA_023783475.1. Taxonomy (NCBI): domain Eukaryota; kingdom Metazoa; phylum Chordata; class Mammalia; order Primates; family Daubentoniidae; genus Daubentonia; species Daubentonia madagascariensis. The sequence goes on along the minus strand of JAKFHU010000795.1, from coordinate 3,694,426 downwards.
TTGTCTAATGTGCTTTTATTTCAGCCTGAAGGAGTCCCTCTAGAGTTTCTTCTAGGGCAGGTCTGCTAGCAACAAACTCTCTCAGCTTTTGTTTTCATGGAAATGTCTTCATTTCTCTTTAATTTTTAAAAGTATGGTTTTAAGGCTGGGTGTGGTGGCTCACGCCTGTAATCCTGGGAAGCATGAGCCACTGTGGTAGGATTGCTTGAGCTCAGGAGTTTGAGACCAGCCTGAGCAAGAGTGAGACCCCATCGTTACTAAAAATAGAAAAATTAGCTGGGCATCGTGGAGTGTGCCTGTAGTCCTAGCTCTTGGGAGGCTGAGCAAAAGTATCGCTTGAGCCCAGGAGTTTGAAGTTGCAGTGAGCTACGATGATGCCGATGATGCCACTGCAGTCTACCCAGGGTGACAGAGCAAGACTCTGTCTCAAAAAAAAAGTATAGTTTTTCTTGTTATAGAACTCTTGGTTGACAATTTTTTTTTCTTTCATCACTTTAAATATGTCATCTCAGTGTTTTCTGGCTTGTATGGTTTCTGATGAGAAATCAGCTATTACTGTTATTGAGGAACCCTTTTACATGACTAATCGCATCTTTCTTGCTGCTTTCAAGATTCTCTCTTCTCTCTTTGGCCTTTAACGGTTTGATTATAATGTGACTCAGTGTGGATCTCTTTGTGTTTATCCCACTTATAGTTTGTTGAGCTTCTTGGATTTGTAGATCTATATCTTTTTATCACATTTGGGAATTTTTTTGGCCATTATTCCTTTAAATATTCTTTCTGCTTCTCTCTCCATTTCATCTCCTTCTGGGACTTCTGTTTTGTAAAAATTGTTGTTTTTCCTTGGGTTTCTTAGGCTTTATTCATTGTTTTTCATTCTTTTCTTTCTGCTCCCCATACTGGATAATTTCAATTGACCTCCCTTCAAGTTTGCTGATATTTTTATTCTTTCTGCTCTAGTCTGGTTTGGAAACCTTCTAGTGAATTTTTCTTTTCAATTACTGTATTTTTATCTTCAGAATTAAAAACTAATTTCTATCTCTTTATTGATATCCTCTATTTGGTGAGACATCTTTTTTCTTGTTTCCTTTAGTTCTTTTCTATGGTTCCCTTTAGCTCGTTGAGAATATTTAAGACAATTGATTTAAGGTCTCAGTTTATTAAGTCCAATATCTGTTCTTCCTCAGGGACAGTTTCTGTTCATTTCTTTTTTTTTATTCTGTGATGGGTCGTACTTTCTTGTTTCTTTGTATGCCTCATATTTTGTTGCTATTGTTGTTGTTGAAAATTAGGTATTTTCAATATCATAATGTGGTAACTTTGGAAATCAGATTTTTCTCCCTCCTCAGAGTTTGTTATTCTTGCTGTGCTTTGTAGTGGTTTGTTTGTTTAGCAACTTTTCTAAACTATTTTTAAAAAAACTGTATTCTTTGTCTCCTTTACTTTAACTTAGTAGTCAGCTAATGGTTTGACAAAGATTTCCATAAATGCTTGGAGACAAAAATAAGAAAAGAAGCAAAAAGAAAGAAAAAATACTCTCCCTGTCTTTGCATATTGGATCTGTGTTGGGGCACTCCTTCAATGCTTAGTCACACTGTTTACAACTCAGCCTTAGCCTTTGCTTCCTGCTTGCATTGAGCCTAAAGATCAGCTGGAGGTGAAAGCTTAGGGTCTTCTCATGCCTTTTCTCAACGTGCATCTTGCCCTGGACATTCACTTGGCTGTCTAGGTTTCCCATTATATGTGTGAGCTTTTCAAAGCCCTTATTTGCCCAAAGTAACTCTCTCTGCAGCTTTTTCTCCCAGGCTTTCAATGTGTGCTATTGTTTTCCCCAATGTCATGTTTTGCTCCAGGCAGCAGTGGCTTATTCTTATGCCTTCTCAGAAAAAGATATACACATGACCAACAAGTATAAGAGAAAATGCTTAACATCACTTATCATCAGTGTGTTAGTGTGTTTTGTATTGCTATAAAGGAATACCTGAGACTGGGTTAATTTATAAAGAGGTATATTTGGCTCATGTGCCTTATCTTCCTAAGTCTAGATACCCTCTGGTTTGCCCCCTGTAGAAAATGAATAAATTTGCAGTCTATTGCTAGGATCATGGAAAGGCAATTGCTTGTTTGATGGAGTGGGGAAAGAGACTTGAGTCTTGTTCTTGTCCATATTTGTGCTGCTAAGGCACAGTTAAGGACATACGAGAAGCATGGCACCAGCATCTGCTTCTGGTGAGGGCTTCAGGGAGCTTCCAATCAAGCCAGAAGGCGAAGGCGGAGCAAGTGTGTCACATGGCAAGAGAGGGAGCAAGAGAGGGAGGAGGTAATGTCAGGCTCCTTTAAACAACCAGCTATCACGTGAACTAATAAAGTGAGAACTCACTCATTATCATGGGGAGGGTACCAAGACATTCATGAGGGATCTGCCCTCATGACTCAAAGACCTCCTACCAGGCCTCACCTCCAACACTGGGGATCAAATTTCAACATGAGATTTGGAGGGGCCGAACATCCAAACAGTATCAATCAGGGAAACACAAACCAAAATCACAATAACATATAACCTCATATTCATTAGGATGGCCACTATCAAAAAGTAGAAATAAAAAGTGTTGGTGAGGATGTGAGAAACTGGAACTTTTGTGCACTGTTGGTGGAAATGTAAAATTGTGCAGCTGCTGTGGAAAACAGTATGGTGGTGGTTTCTCAAAAAATTAAAAATAGAATTACCATATGATTTAGCAATCCAACTTCTGGGTATGTATACAACAGAATTGAAAGCAGAGTCTCAAAGAGGTATTTGTGCATCCATGTTCTTGGCAGCATTATTTACAATAGCCAAGTAGTGGAAACAACCCAAATGTCCATTGATAGATGAATGGATTAAAAAAGGTGGCATATACATACAATGGTATGTTATTCAGTCTTCAAGAATGAAAGAAATCCTGTCACATGTTACAACATGGATGAGCTTTGAGGACATGCTACATGAAATAAACCAATCACAAAAAGATAAATACTGAATGATTGCACTTATATGACACATCTAAAGTAGTCAAACTGAGAAACAAAGTAGAATGGTGGTTGCCAAGAGCTGGGGAGAGGGGAAAATAGGGAGTTGTTGTTTAATGGGTACAGTGTGTCTTGCAACTTCAAAAAGTTCTAGAGATCTGTTACACGACAATGTGAATATGGTTAACACTACTGAACTGTACACTTAAAAATGGTTAAGATGGTAAAATTTGTGCTTTTTATAAAACTTTCTTTACTATCATTTTCGCGGGATTTCAGAAGAGAGCCAACATTAATGTGTGTGCTCAATCTGGTATCTTTAATAGGAACTTGATGCTGGCCTTTTATTTATTTTGCTTTCTGTTTGTTCCATCTGCTTTTTGATTCTCTTTTTAGTTTTTCCCCATCTTTCTGTGGGTTACATGTATGTTTTTAGAATTACAATTCAATTTATCTATATTATTTTTACATGTTCTTCTTATAAGGACATCAGTCATGTTGGATTTAGGGCCTGCCCTAATCAAGTGTGACCTCATCTTTATTACATGGCAAAGACCCTATTTTCAAATAAGGTCACTTTCATAGTTTCCAGGAGGACATGAATTTTGGTGGGACATTATTCAATTCAGTACAGCGTTGATAGGATAAGTCCTTCTATTTTGTTGTTCTTCAACATTATGTTAGCTATTCTTGGCCCTTTACTCTTTCACATTCATTTTAGAGTTAGCTTGTCAAATTTGGTAAAAAGGTCTATTGGGGTGTTGATTGAAATGGCATTGAATTTATAGATCACTCTGGAGAGGATTACTATCTTTATAATTTTGAATCTTCATATCTGTGAATGTGATACATCCTAATTTATATAATCTTTTAAAAATGTCCTTCCATAGAATTTCTTTATAAAGATATTTCACATTCAATTGCTGTCATAAGTAATATATCTTAAAGATTATATTTTTAAACTATCACTAGTGTATAAGAATGCGGTTGTCTTTAAATGTTCATTTAATATCCAGAAACTTTTCTGAACTCTTATTAATTCTAATAACTTTATCTATAGAATCTCTTGGAGTGTTTACATTTATGTTTTTACTGTCTCTTTTGTCTCTGGCCCTGTTACTATATATTTCAGATTATAAATTACTAGGGAACAAAGATATTTCTTTAATATGCTTCGTAGAGTAAATGGACATTGAATTGTATATTGAACGATATGAAAGGAGAGTCTTGAGTAATATTTAGGGAAAGAAAACTTGTGGTGTCTTGTACAGTGTTAGAGGTGCAACCAACACTGGGAAAACCAAATGTGGAGAGAGGAAAGGGCTGAATTAGAGGCTCCTGGATGATATGTAACCAAAGAGTAATTATGCCTTTGTCAGGATGGGGCTACTAGTAAAGAGCCTTTAAGTCCAGAGTTAAGAGTCTGTAGTAATACTTTATTTGGAAGGTGGTTGATAGAATTCTACACTTGGGAAAATCACACTTTTAATTATAAAGGTCAATGAAATTATTTAGAGTGTGTATTTTTGATGGGCTTAAAGTTTAGACAAAGGACCTGAAAATCTAGGGCAAGAAATCTTATAATGAGAGGAAATGATCAGATAAAGTTTGGGGAGGAGCTAACAGTGTTATTCACTTAAAAGGAATTAATGATTAAATAAACCAACTCTTTTTTTATCTGAGACATCCTTCCTGAATCCCAGAACTAGATTAGGAATCACTACGAGGTGTTGGCATGAAGGCAGAAGGTAATGCTGTATTGTTATTCAGAGGCAGAGAAAAAAGTATGTGGGAAATTGGATGTATGTTTGTATCTTAGAGTACCATGAGAAATAACTAATGAGCTGTTCTTGATTATTACTGAGATATCTGAGAATTAGAGAAAGCTGAATAAGGGAGGGTTTGGAAGGTAAATGTCTTAAGGTCAGGCAATTATCATTCAATTATTTGCTACACTATTATAATTGAACAAAATGTAAAATGCATGATCTATAAATGATTAAAAGACAACAAAATGGGGATGCAAGTTATCAAAATCTGTGGGATACAGCAAACGCAGTCCTGAGAGGAAAACTTACTGCCTTAAATGCTCACATCCAAAAGACAGAAAGGTCACAAATCAGTAAACTAATGAATCATCTTAAGGAAATGGAAAAGGAAGAGCAAACCAATCCAAAACCCAGCAGAAGAAAAGAAATAACCAAGATCAGAGCAGAATTAAATGAAATTGAGAACAAAAGGACAATACAGAAGATTAATAAAACAAAAAGTTGGTTCTTTGAAAAGATAAACAAAATACATGGGCCACTTGCCAGGTTGACCAGAAGCAGAAAGGAAAGGACTCTAACAAGCTCAATTAGAAACGAAAAAGGAGGGGTCACAACTGATATCATGGAAATACAAAACATCATCTTCGAATACTATAAAAATCTCTATGCCCCAAAACAAAAAAACGTGGAGGAAATGGACAAATTCTTAGAAACATACTACCTCCCTAGGCTCAACCAGGAAGAAATAGAATTCCTAAACAGACCAATATCAAGCACTGAAATTGAAGCAGTAATAAAAAATCTTCCAACAAAAAAAAGTCCTGGACCAGATGGGTTCACACCTGAATTCTCCCAAACCTACAAAGAAGAACTGGTGCCTATACTGCAGAAATTATTTGAAAACATCCAGAAGGATGGAATCCTCCCAAACTCATTCTACGAAGCCAATATCACCTTGATACCAAAGCCAGGAAAGGACACAACAAGAAAAGAAAACTACAGACCAATATCCCTTATGAATATAGATGCAAAAATTCTCAATAAAATCCTAGTAAACCGAATTCAACTGTACATCAAGAAAATAATTAATCACGATCAGGTGGGCTTCATCCCCGAGATGCAGGGATGGTTCAACATATGCAAATCTATAAATGTAATTCACCACACAAATAAAAGCAAGAACAAAGATTATATGATCCTTTTAATACATGCAGAAAAGGCTTTTGACAAAATCCAGCACCATTTTGTGATAAGAACTCTTAACAATATAGGCATAGATGGCTCATACCTCAAAAGTAGTAAAGCCATATATGATAAACCCACAGCCAATATCATACTGAATGGGGAAAAATTGAAAGCATTCCCCCTTAAAACTGGAACCAGACAATGTTGCCCACTATCTCCACTTCTATTCAACATAGTGTTGGAAGTCCTGGCCAGAGCAATCAGAAAAGAGAGAGGAATCAGGGGTGTCCAAATGGGGGCAGAAGAGGTCAAACTTTCACTATTCGTGGACGATATGATATTATATCTAGAAAACCCCAAAGATTCAACCAAGAGATTACAGGAATTGATAAATGAATTCGGCAAAGTCTCAGGATACATAGTCAATGCACACAAATCGATAGCCTTCATATATGCCAATAACAGTTGAGCCAAGAAACAAATTAAAGACACAATACCTTTCACAACAGCACCAAAGAAAATTAAATATTTAGGAACATATCTAACTAAGGAGGTGAAAGACCTATATATAGAGAATTATGAAACACTGAGAAAAGAAATTGCAAAGGATGTAAACAGATGGAAAACTCTACCATGCTCTTGGATAGGTAGAATTAACATTGTAAAAATGTCTTTGCTACCTAAAGTGATTTACAGAATCAATGCAGTCCCTATCAAAATACCAACATCATTTTTTGCTGATCTAGAAAAAATAATCCTATGCTTTGTGTGGAACCAGAGAAGACCCCGTCTAGCCAAAGCAATCTTAAGCAAAAAGAGCAAATTGGGAGGCATCAATCTACCAGACTTCAAACTATACTACAAGGCTATAGTAACCAAAACAGCATGGTACTGGCACAAGAACAGAGACATAGACCAACGGAACAGGACTGAGAACCCAAATATAAAACCATCCTCATTCTGTCATCTGATCTTTGACAAATTCCACATAAACATATACTTGGGAAAACAATCCCTATTCAATAAATGGTGCTGGGAAAACTGGATGGCCACATGTAGAAGACTGAAACTAGACCCACACCTCTCACCTCTCACAAAAATCAACTCATGATGGATAACAGATTTAAACCTAAGACGCGAAACCATAAGAATTCTGGAAGAAAACGTTGGAAAAACTCTTATGGGCACTGGCCTAGGCAAAGAATTTATGAAGAAGACCCCCAAAGCAATCACAGCAGCAACAAAAATAAATACATGGGACCTGATCAAATTAAAAAGCTTCTGCACAGCCAAGGAAACTATCACTAGAGTGAACAGACAACCTACAGAATGGGAGAAAATATTTGCATGCTACACATCTGATAAAGGGCTGATGATCAGAATCTATACAGAACTTGGGAAAATCAACAAGAAAAAATCAAACAACCCCATTAAAAAATGGGCAAAAGACATGAACAAAAACTTTTCAAAAGAAGACAGAATAATGGCCAGCAAACATATAAAAAATTGCTCAACTTCTCTAATCATCAGGGAAATGCAAATCAAAACCACAATGAGATATCACTTAACTCCAGTGAGATTGGCTTATATCAAAAAGTCCCAAAACAACAAATGTTGGTGGGGATGTGGACAGACAGGAACACTCATACACTGATGGTGGGACTGCAAACTAGTACAACCTCTATGAAAAGTAATATGGAGATACCTTCAAGAACTAAAAGTAGAACTACCATTTGATCCAGCAATCCCACTACTGGGTATTTACCCAAAGGAAAAAAAGACATTCTATGATAAAGACATCTGCACTCAAATTTTTATAGCAGCACAGTTCACAATTGCAAAGATGTGGAAACAACCCAAGTGCCCATCAATACATGAATGGATTAATAAAATGTGGTATATGTATACCATGGAGTATTACTCAGTAATAAAAAACAATGGTGAATTAACACATCTGGTATTATCCTGGATGGAGCTAGAGCCCATTCTTCGAAGTGAAGTATCACAAGAATGGACAAACAAGCACCACTGTTACTCACCATCAAATTGGTACTAACTGATCAATACTTATGTCACACATGGCAATAATATTCATCAGGTGGTGGGCAGGCGGGAGGGGGTGGAGGGGCTGAGAAAACTCTCACTGAATGGATGCGGGGCGCACAGTTTGGGGGATGTCCACGATTATAGCTCTGACATGGGCAGTGCATGGGCAATATATATAAAGAAAGTGTAGTACCCCCATAATATTCTGAAATAAAAGGAAAAAAAAGACAATATCAGAAAAAAATAGCTTGGAAACTTGGGACTAAAAAAGTAATTGGAGGTTTGCTTTTTCTCAATTTTGAAAGCCTATTTACAAAGTAAGTTGCATACAATGAAGTTATTTAGTTAATTAAAAATAAAAAGCCTCATGTTGAACCGAAAAGCTGGTGATCAAATTCATTTTTAGCAGCACTAGCTAATTGAGTACTTATTTGTCATCTATATAATCTCATCTTGGCATTGCAAAGTAGGTATTAGGTTGGGGCTGTCCTTTCTGGACCAGTCAATGTAGCAGTCGCTGCTGGTTCTAGAGATCCCATGGGCCCTGAAGCCCCCATAAGTCCCTTTCTATATGGCCAATATATAATAGACTTATAAATATATCTTCCTAGTGTTATTTTTGCCATGTGTCTTTGCTTGCAAAATGAGATAGCACTCCATGGAAGGCTAGAAACATATTTTCTTAAACATCTGCTTTTATGAATCTTAGTACCTCATACCTCATTAGAAATATTTTATGAGGACAGGGATTTTTGTCTGTTTTGTTCACTGATGTATCTCTAATGCCTAGAATAGTGCCTAATAGATAGGAGATGCTTAATAAATAGTTATTATTGAATGTATAAATGATCAAGTGGGTGAATAGAGCAGTATTGGTAGTAAAAACATTTTTTGCCATTATATTAAAAAATACTGCAGGTCTCAAATCTTTTAGTCTTTTTTAGGTTTGTTTTTATAAGTTTGTTATTATTTTGTATTCTTTTATTCCCTAGGAAGTAGTATTTAATGTAAGTACACTCGAAAGGATTATGAAGGCAGAGGCAGAAATACTGAGGAAATTGAATAACAGTTCAGTACACACAAATGTTCATTGAAATTTTTATTTTCCATTTTTCTCTGTACAAGTTCAGTTACAGGCCTCTCTGCAGCAAGTGGGTGTGAGCTGCATTATTCCAGTATAGCTACATAATTGGTGTGGCCTTGTGTGAACCTATGGGATCTGGGGCACGTAATGGTTAAGCTGTTTCTGCTGAGGTGTCAAGAATGCATTTAAATACCTCTGGATTCTTGCCAGACCAAATTTCTAAGACTATTCTTTATTTTAGGCTCAAAAATACAGTAGGTCTGATGTGCTCAGGCATGCATATTGAACTTCTATTTTCTGAATGTACTGTAATTGAAAGGGAAACTTTTTGAAGCAAGACAGGTCTTTACACTTTACTTATGAATAACTTGCTTCAGATCTTGGAGTCTTAATTGAGGATCTGCTTCTGTAGTCTTACTCAGGTGAAACTTCTATAAAGGACTTTTTTATATGGGTATAATCAAATTCTGGATAGATGGTTTCTATAAATACTGAGGGGATATTTGGATAAATTATTAGAATTAAAATTTATCCTATGCCATTTCCCAGTATTTTGAGAGACGAAAATTCTGTAAAACATGACGTTAATGCAGGGACTGAGGTGCTGATTAACCCATAAAAGAGTATTTTCCTATGGCACCATTCACATACTTGTTACTGCTTTCATCTCAATGGTAATTTAGTAAAGACAACTATTGTTGCTAAAGATAAAATTATTTCTAAATAACTCTTATGACTGGATAGTGCTATGGACACTTTTCAAAACTTCAGAATTTTTTAAAGTTGTCTTAATTTTGAAAAAAAAATCATTCATTCTTCCCCTTCCCCCCCCATAGGGATATTTTATCTTTGAATATACTCACTGCATTAGCCTTTTACTGGATCTGGCAGCCAAAAGCAGTGTTTTAGCCTGTCGTTTTGCTGGGCAATTGATTGGGTTTCTCATTTCCTGTTACAAAGGATCTTTTAAGTTCTATTAATAATATGTTGTAATACTTTTCTGTACATAACTAATGCCCCAATCTGAATGTTTTCTACTTCTTCTTTATATAAATTGAGAGTTTTTAAAAATTTATTTATTTCAGAGTATTATGGGGGTACAGACGTTTAGGTTACATGTATTGCCCTTACTCTGCCCGAGTCAGAGCTTCAAGAGTGCCCATCTCCCAGACAGTGCGCTCTGCACCCCTTAGGTATGAATTTACCCATCCCCTCCCACCTGCCAGACAGCCGATGAATGTTACGTCCATATGTGAGAGTAAAAGTTGATCAATTAATGTGTTACTTCCATATGTGCACATATAAGTTGATCAATTAGTATCAACTTGATGGTGAGTACATGTGGTGCTTGTTTTCCCATTCTTGAGATACTTTGCTTAGAAGCATGGGCTCCAGTTCCATCCAGGATAATATATAAATTGAGAGCTTTTGATAAAGAAGTTCATTTTGTTGTACAGAACACTTTAAGTAAGTTTTAAAGACTCTGAATAGCTATAGTTTTTTTAATTTAAGGAAATCACGAATCTGACACTTTTTTTTTTATTTTGCAGACAGGATATCTTCATATTCTCTGTTACAACTTTGGATTAGAAACCCACAAGCAGAATAAATATGAAGAAAGTTCTTTCTGGCTTAGGTAATATAAATAAAACAATGAATGTAAATTCAGGAATATTATCAAAGAGGACAGTTAATATTTACTGTAGAGTACTTTGGCAGTTCAAACCTTCTCTGACTTCAAAAGCCAACATGCTAAATTTATTTACTCTTTTAACATGTATTGTTGATTGTTCTTACATGTTGCTAGGTGATAGAAAAATGCATTCTCTTCTTCATATAACATAAGAGCTCACTCCCCCTAGCCCATTCTTCCTTTGTATCTCCATCAGGAGTGTGGAAAATTTTGTTGTTGTTGCTTTGGTACTTATTGCTGTTTGCCTACACCAGGGTATAAGGTGGAGGGGTGGGTGGGAGTAGTATTAGCTAACATTGTTAGTCTTAGATGAATTTTAGTATTTTAATATCAGTCAAGTAAGTATATATTTAACACTTATTGAATGCTGAGTACTATACTAAGATTTGGCCTGTTGTACTTAATCCAGAAGTATCAAGAGAATAATACAAGAATATAGCACTTATATGCAAGAACCCTGTCTTTTACTGAAAACCGAGGCCCAGCACAGATTCTGACACATAGCTGACTAAGCTAACTAGTTTAGCTTAGTTTTATCACAGATTTCCTTTAAATGAACAGCCTTCTATAAAGTACATGATGAGTGAGTTCTAGTCCAGGATTTGGCACTATTTGGGAGTAGAGCACTTACAAAGTTTATGGCATCAACATATCAAAAGACTGGTATGCCAAGAAGGCAGGAATGGGGAGGTCCAACAAAACAAAATAAAACAAACAAAAAAGGACGCTGGTGCCATGGACGGCTTCTGGAAACTTAAGTCTGGAGGTGAGCTTGAAGTTTATGCCAAGAATGAGGGTGAATTAGGAGTCGTAAAGATAAATGTTTTCTAGAAACTGGTCATAATGTTAGGCTGAGGCTTGAAGTGGTATGACGTGAAGGTTATTTTCACATATGCCATGTGTTGTTGACCTCTTATCTGTTATCATCTTTAAAAAAAACCTTACAGAAGGAAAATGTGATGATCATGGGACATAACTGACATCTATATCATAAGCTAACAATATCAGATTTTTGCTGTATTTAGTGGCTATATTTGTGGGAATATAATTTGGCCCACAGGATATTTTCATAAAAATCTAAATAGATAACATTTATACAGTACCACTATATTAGTGTTTGCATCACTAGAATGATATTGAAGAAAACAGAAAAAAACTTTAATTCTAGCCCTAGTTATTATATATGATTTTACTCTTTCTGCCTCCTTATTTTTTCCACATCTTTTGGGCATATAAAAATAACTTGGTGAAATATTTACAAATGCCTTGAAAGGAATTATCGTATTTTAATGATTAAAAAGATGCAAAAGTCATTTTTAATATTGTTAACATTAGGAATTTTAGCAGTGAATAGACTTTTTAGTACTAAACCAACTCTCAGTCAAAATTTGTTGTCTTCTGTGACATTAGTACAAAATTGTTAAATATTGTGAAACTTTTTAGAGTGTTGTAGGTTTTAAATATGATGCTGCATGTATTACAGAGTGTTCAGTAACATGCCTAGAAAATAGAAACTGCTCAGTAAGTGGTAGCTGCTGCTGTTATCTTTAGGTGATGTCTTTGCTGTTTATTACAAATGGACACTCCTGTGGTCATTCCACTAGTTTCTTCTAAACTTTATCACAGTCAGATCAAGCATGGATTACTTGTTAACTTCCTGAATAAAATGTCATAAAACCAACATCCACATCTTCTATCACAATACTGTCAATCTTTGGAACAGTTTTTTTTTAATGTTTTAATTATATCCATGTATTGGGACAACTGTTGGGAGCAGTTGGTGCTACAAGCAGAGATGAATAACTGCTAATTAAGCACTCTTTTCTGTAAATTTTATGCCAGAAGGAGGCCATGGAAAATGAGTGTACATTCTACAGGCTTAGCTCTTTTTGAGAACAGTGAATGCCTGCCAGGTGGCGAACCTGTGGCCTTGGGGCCACATGTGGCCTTCTGGATCCTTGAGTGTGGCCTTTTGACTAAATCCAAATTTTACAGAACAAATCCTTTTATTAAAAGGGGTGTAGCAGAGAAAGATGAAGCTTTTCTTGCCTTATTTAGTGCTTCAAAAAACAACGATCTTGAAATCAGAAGGCTGCAGGTTCCCCATCCTTGCTTGAGGCGTAGAATACACTAAACATAAAGGGTGATAGTGGGTATTGTTTTAAAAGCTCATTTCTTTCCCTCAATTTTTGTTAACAGATCTCAGTTCAGGACCTTTATCAGTTTTTGTCTCTCCCCTGCCTTTTCTTTTGCTAAAAAAAGTTCATAAATAGCTCCTGCTCCCCTTGCTTTCTTCCATACTCTTTTGATCATGTCTTTTGGTTAGAGATACCACAGATTAAGAGAAGGCTGTTGTAGTTATGAATGAAATCGGGATTCCTTCAGCTCCCTTTTCTGTGATTGTCAAAGTATCTGCCTCAATGTATTCAGTGACAAATTCTGTCAGGCCTTTGTAAAATATAGAATTTCAGATTTTTCAAATCTGAATGCAAACTTTGGAAATAATATGCTTAAGAGGTTTGCGTTTAATAAAATACCTTTTTTTTCCTCCTATTCTTCCTTTTTTGTAATCTTTTAGTATTGGGCTCCTATGTCTGCTCCTCGAAGAACGCAAGAATAAGTAGTTGGGAGGAGACTGTTAATATAGAACTTTCCTCCATAATCTAGAGGATTTATTAGTGGCCTCTCAGTTGCCCTGATGGAATTTAAATTGTGTTTATTTTTTAAAGTTTTTATCTAATGAATTGGACATATATTATTGCTGAATTGGGCTCTTTAGGAAAGGTATACAGAAATTTTACTGTAACAAATTAGTATTCTACAAAGAACTATAAACTAAAATACAAATAAGTCCAACTGAAAATTATTTGGGTTACCCTGATTTACCACAAAGACTTTGCAGGTTTTTTTCACTTGGGAGAAAAATGTCCTAATCCCCAAACAGTAGTCATATTCTTAATTATGGATGATTTTTCCTTTATTTCTAGTAGTTTTTTCTAACTCAACTGTGTTCCTTGGCACTACTGACCTGCATCAACATCAGATAACTCTGTGGCTGGTAAACACTTGAGAAGTTCACTTTTTTCCTTTTGCTGTAACAAGACCTCCTATTTTCTCTTTTTCCTCTCAAGCTTTTTTGAGGTAAAATTGACAAATAAAAATTTTATATATTTACAGTGGACAATGTGATGTTTTGATATATGTATACACTGTGAAATGATTACCACAATCAAGTTAATTAACACATCTATCACCTCAGATAGTTACCTTTTTTGTGGTGGTGAGAACATTTAAGATCTACTCTTGGCAAATTTCAAGTATACAGTGCAGTATTATTAACTGTAGTCACCAAGCTATACATTATATTCACAGAACTTATTTATCCTGCGTAACTGAAACTTTGTACACTCTAACCAACATCTCCCATTTCCCCAACCCTCTCCCCCCTTGCAACCACCATTCTATTCTTTGCTTTTAGAGTTTGTCCTTTTTAGATTTTATATATAAGTGAGATCATGCGGTATTTTTCTTTCTGTGTCTGGACTATTTCACTTAGCATAATGTCCTCCAAGTTTATTCAAGTTGCTGCAAATGAGAGGATTTCCTTCTTTTTAAGGCTGAATAATATTCCACTGTGTGTATACATATATATCTGTATCTGTCTATCTATCTATCTCACATTTTCTTTATTCATTCATCTGTTGATGGACACTTGAGTTGAAGTTGTTTCCATATCTTGGATATTGTTAGCATAGGAGTTCCTATATCCCTTTGAGATACTGATTTCATTTCCTTTGAATGTAATCCAGAAGTGGGATTGCTGGATCATATGGTAGTTCTATTTTTATTTTTTTGAGGTACTGCTGTAATATTTTCCCTAGTGGCTAAACCAATTTTTACATTCCCACCAATAGTATACAAGGGTTACCATTTCTATATATCTTCTTCAACACCTGTTATCTTTTGTCTCTTTGGTAATAGCCATTCCAACATGTGTGAGGTGAAATCTCACAGTGGTTTGATTTACATTTCCTTGATGATTAGTGACATTGAGCATTTTTTCATATATCAGTTGGCCATTTGTATATCTTCTTTTGAGAAATGTCTATTCAGGGCCTTTGCCCGTTTCTAAATAAGATTAGTTATTTTCTTGCTATTGAGTTGTTTTGGTTTATTATACATTTTAGAAATTGATCCCTCATCACATGTATGGTTACGAATATATTCTCCTATTTCATAGATTGTCTCTTCACTCTGTTGATTGTTTCCCTTGCTGTTTTAGATGTTTTTTAGTTTGATATAATGTCATTTGTTTATTTTCACTTTTGTTGCCTGTGCTTTTAAGGTCATATAAAAAAAATATTGCCCAGACAATGTCAAGAAGCTTTTCCCCTATGTTTTCTTCAAGTAGTTTTACAGTTCTGGTCTTGCATTTAAGTCTGTAATCCATTTTGAGTTGATTTTTGGATATGGTGTGAGATAAGGGTCCAATTTCATTCTTCTGCATGTGGATATCCAATTTTCCCAGTACAAGTTATTGAAGAAACTCTCCTTTCTCCTTTGTATATTCTTGACAACTTTGTTGACGATCAGTTGCCCATAATTGTGTGGATTTATTTCTAGACTCTATTCTTTTCCATTGGTCTATGTGTCTTCATTTATGCCAGCACCATGCTGTTTTGATGATTTTTTAAAAATTTTCATTCATTTCAAAAAATTTTTAAATTTGCATCTTAATTTTGTCATTAACCCAAAGACACTTCAGGAGCATGCTGTTTAATTTGCATGTATTTGTATAGTTTCCAAAGTTTCTCTTGGTATTGATTTCTAGTTTTATTCCACTGTAGTCTGAGAAGATAATTGATATGATTTTGATTTTTTAAAATTTATTGAGATTTGTTTTGTGGCCTAACATATGGTATATCTTGGAAAATGTTCCATTGGTGATGAGAAGAATGTATATTCTGCAGTTGTTGGGTAGAATGTTCTGTAAATGTCTGTTAGGTCCATTTAGTATCTAAAGTCCAATTTAAATCTAATATTTCTTTGTTGATTTTCTGTCTTGATGGTCTGTCTAGTGCTGTGAGTGTGGTGTTGAAGTCCCACACTATTATTGTATTGCTGTCTATCTCTTTCTTTAGGTCTTGTAAAATTTGTTTTTTGAATCTGGGTGCTCTGGTGTTGGGGACATATGTATGTAGAATTGTTATATCCTCTTGCTGGAGTGATCCCTTTATCACTATATAATGATTTTGTCTTTTTTTTTTTTTTTTTTACTGTTTTTGATTTAAAGTCTGTTTTATCTGATATAAGTATAGCTACCCCTGCTTGCTTTTGGTTTTCATTTGCATGGGATACCTTTTTCCACCCCTTTCAGTCTATATGTATCTTTACAGGGAAGGTGAATTTTTTGTAAGTGGCATATAGTTGGCTCATTTTTTTTTGTCCATTCTGCCAATCTATATCATTTAAGTGGAGCATTTAATCCATTTATGTTCAAGGTTAATATTGATATATGAAGTTTTCTTCCTGACCTATTGTTAATTGTTTTCTAGTTGTCTTATAAATTCTTTGTTTCTTTCTTTTTCTCTGTCTGTCTTTGTGGTTTGGTGGAACTCTTGTGTTGCTCTTTGATTCCTTTCTCTTTCTCCTTTGTGTGATTGTTTTATAAGACTTGTGAATTTTATACTTTTGTGTGTTTTCATGAGAATGAATATTGACCTTTTGTTTCCATGTTTAAGACTCCTTTTAGAATTTCTTGTAGGGCTGGTCTATGGGTGACAATTCCGAGTGTTTGCTTGTCTGGGAAAGACTTTATTTCTCCTTCATTTATGAAGCCTATTCTTGCTGGATATAAAATTCTTGGATGGAATTTTTTTTCTTTCAGCACGCTGAAAATGCCACCTATTCTCTTTGGGCCTGTAAAGTTTCTGCTGAGAAGTTTGCTGTTAGTCTGATTTTTTTTATAGGTGACTAGATGTTTTCCTCTTGTTGATTTTAAAATTCTTTCTGTCACTTTGATTTCAGATAGTCTGATTATGATATGCCATGGTGAAGTCCTTTTTGCAGTGTATTTTCCTGGCGATTGTTGGGCCTCTTGTATATGGATGTCTAAATCTCTTGCTGGACTTGGGAAGTTTTCATCAATTATTTCCTGAAATAAGTTTTCTAAACTTTTTGATCTTTCTTCCACCTCAAGAATACCAATAATTCATAAGTTCATTCACTTTATGTAGTCCCAAATGTCTTGAAGTCTTTGTTCATTCTTTTTAATTCTTTTTTACTTATTTTTGTCTGACTGGATTATTTCAAAAGACCTGTCTTCAAGTTCTGAGATTCTTTCTTCTGCTTGGTCTAGTCTATTATTGAAGCTTTTGAATGTATTTTGTAATTCATTCAATGAATTTTTCAGTTCCAGAATTTTTTTTTGATTTTTAAAAAGATATATATCTCCTTGGTAAATTTCTCATTCGTATCCTGAATTGATTTTCTGACTTCTTTGCATTGTTTTTCAGATTTTTCTTGCACCTCATTGAGCTTCTTTAAAATTAATATTTTGAATTCTTTTTCTGGCATTTGAAGATTTCTTTTTGGTTAGGATCTATTGCGGGAGAATTACTGTGTTCACTTGAGGATGTCCTAATACCCTGCTTTTTCATGCTTCTGTGTCTTTACATTGATTTCTGTGTATCTGGAGCAAAAGTTGCTTCTTCTTATTTATTTATTTTTTTTGTTTTTTTGAGACAGGGTCTCACTTACTTTGTTGACTGGGCTAGAGTGCGGTGGCATCATCATAGCTCACTGCAACCACACACTCCTGGGCTCAAGTGATACTCCTGCCTCAGCCTCCCAAGTAGCTGGGACTACAGGCATGGGCTACTATGCCTGGCTAATTTTGCTATTTTTTGTAGAGATAAGGTCTCACTATATTGCTCAGGCTAGTCTTGAACTCCTGGCCTCAAGTGATCCTCCTGCCTTAGCCTCTCAAAGTGCTAGGATTACAGGTGTGAGCCACTGCACCTGGCCATTTCTTATTTTTGAATTTATTTTCATCAGGGGGGACTTTTGTTTGAAGATGTGATTATGATGTTGGTTGGGTAGGTCTGTTTGGCTTTCCTTCTGGATGCATGCAGTGGTGAAGACTATGATTTCCCTGGTTATAAATAACCTTAGTGTAATCTGTGGATTTCTCTGTGTGTTAGGGTGCAGTTATTGGTGGAGGCTGTGGTGAAGCTGTGCTTGGAACTGGAATGTCTGATGGGTTTTTCTTCACGTTTCAGTGGTAGCAGTGGTGGGCTATGCATATCTATCCTTGTGATCTGGGTCAGTGTATGATGGCACCTGTGTTGGCAGTTCTAGGCAGGTCAGTTCTTGGATTTCTGGGTGGCTTTCTTGAATGCCTGTTGTAATAGCAGTGTACCAGGTGGGTGAGTGGGCTGTTGACCTCCTGGGCAGCCAAGATGGCCTGGGTGATGGAGGTAGCAGTGGTCGTGGGAAGTTCTTCTTGTTCCTGAGTGCTGTGCTCTTGTGTTAGTGGTTGTAATGGGCTGTGTGGGCCAGCCTCTAGGCCAGTAGGTGGCACTTGCAGGTAAGAGCCAGCTGCAGTGGTAGCAGTAGGATTTATGCCCAACCTCTGTTTCCTGGGAGAAGTGCTCGGGGATCCCAGGTGGTAGATTGGGCCGTGGACTCCCAGGAGCCTGGATCCAATGCTCAGTCTTGGGGGTGGGGCAAAGCTGGGTGGAACTCAAGCAGGCAAGCCTGCATTTAGACCCCCCAATGGTGAGTGCATGTACCAGTCCTGACGGAAGAGGTTGAGCAGCCCTCAGGCCCTTGGCAAAATGCCTGGGTGAGGAACGACCACTGCTGCACTGAGGTCTCAGCACGGGGAGGGAGGGATGGTCCCAGTGGCCATAGTCTTGGCTGGTGGGAGTGGGACCTGCTTCCTTCTTCTGCCCCAGTGCTGGCTGGGCTCCTGGCCCCTTCCCTGCTGTGGCAGCCAATTAGGCCAGTCATTTAGTCACTGTAGTTTGCTTCTAGTCCACAATGCAGCCCTTGGCCATAGGAGATGCCACCGGCCTCAATACCATGCCTCTGAGGCAACTCTCCTCCTGCTCAGGTCCCCAGGGGCTGGAGAGAACCCGGTTACAGTGCCAGGAGCTGGAGCCCACACCATGGTAGTTTCTCAGTTCTGGCTGTGGGATCCCCTTTCTTTACTTGATCCTGAGTTCCCCAATCCCCAGCCTGAGTCTCTCCATTGCCAAGACTGGCACTGGCACTGCCACAGCCACTGGCTCCCAGGACCACCCACAGCTTGTTAAGAGCTAAGATCAAGAATGGCATCCTACTGTAACTGCTCAGTTCTGCAGGAGTGCTTGGGACAATCTCCAGAGCAGTTTTTTTCTCATAGTTTCCTGGCTGCTCCCCAAGTTAGATTCAGGGCTTGGGACAGTCAAGTTGTGCTCCCATGGGCCTGGATTGCATGATTCCCTAGTGAGAATGTGGACCACAGAAAGACACTCACCCTTCCTTGTATTGGGAATTCTCTCCCAGTTTTTGGCTGATCCTGGCCATAAGAGCTGCCTGCCCTCCTTATCCTTCCCCGAATCCAGAGTTTCCTTTCGCTTTTCTGTTGAACTTCCAAGTTCCTTCCTGGATAATATGTTCAATGTGTGATCATCTACACACAATTTTGGTTTGCCTAAGTCAGTGGGGTGCACGGGACATGCCTCTAGTCAGCCATCTTGGGGAAAAAACTATTTTTGCTTTTGTTGCTTGTACTTTTGGGTCAAATCCAAAAAATCATTGTCTAGGCCAATGTCTTGTAGTTTTTTCCCTATGTTTTTTCTAATTGGTTTACATTTTCTGTTTAAGTCTTTAACCCATTTTAAGTTGATTTTTGCATATGGTGTGAGATTAGGTTCCAATTTCATTCTTTTGTATGTGGATAGCCAGTTTTTCCAACACCATTTATTGAAGAGATTATCCCTTTTTCATTGTGAATTCTTGGCACCTTTGTTAAAAATCAACTTACTGTACATGCATGGGTTCATTTTTGGGCTTTCTGTTCTTTTCCATTTATTTTTTTGTCTATTTTTATGCCACTACAATGCTGTTTTAATTACTATAGCTTTGTAGTGTAGTTTGAAATCACATTGTGTTACCCTTCAGCTTTGCTGTTTTTTGTTCATTATTGCCTTGGCTATTTGGGTGTTTTTTGTGGTTCCATGTGAATTTTAGGATTGTTTTTCTATTTCTGTGAAAAAATGATATTGTAGTTTTTATAGGGATTGCATTGAATCTGCAGATTGCTATGGGTAGTTTGGATATTATAACAATATTAATTCTTCCATTCCATGAACATGGGATATCTTTCATTTATTTGTGTCTTCAATTTCTTTCATCAATGTTTTATAGTTTTCAGTGTATAGGTCTTTCAGCCCCTTAAGTTTATTCCTATGTATTTAATTTTTTGTAGCTATTGTAAATTAGATTGTTCTCTTGATTTCATTTTTATATA
Source organism: Daubentonia madagascariensis (assembly GCA_023783475.1). Taxonomy (NCBI): domain Eukaryota; kingdom Metazoa; phylum Chordata; class Mammalia; order Primates; family Daubentoniidae; genus Daubentonia; species Daubentonia madagascariensis. The sequence continues at coordinate 3,674,123 of JAKFHU010000795.1, read as the reverse complement.
GTTCACTGATAGTGCATAGAAATGCTATTGATTCTTGTATGTTGATTTTGTATCCTGCAACTTTACTGTATTTGTTTATTAGTTATAACAGTTTTGTGATTAGGTCTTCTTTGTTTTCTATATATAAGATCATGGTGTCAGCAACTGAGACGATTTCATGTCTTCCTTTCCTATTTGGATGCCTTTTATTTTCTTTCTCCTGCCTAAGTGATGTGGCAAGGACTTCCAAAACTATGTTGGATAGAAGTGGCAAGAGGGGGGCCATCCTTGTCTTATTCCAGATCTTAGACTAAAGGATTTCAATTTTTCACCACTGAGTATAATGTTAGCTGTGGGTTTCTTATATATGGCCTTTATTATGTTGAGGTACATTTCTTGTATACCTAATTTGATGGGAGATTTTATAACGGAAAGGTGTTGAATTTGTCACATGCATTTTCTGCATCAAATGAGAGGATCATATGGTTTTTGTCCTTCACTCTGTTAATGTGATGTATCACATTTATTGATTTGCATATTTTGAACCATTCTTGCATCCCAGGAATAAATCCCACCCACTTGATCATAGTGAATGATACTTTTAATGTGTTGCTGAATTCGATTTGATAGTGTTTTGTTGAGGATTTTTGCATCTATGTTCATTAAGGTGATTGGTTTGTAATTTTATTTTCTTGGAATGTCCTTGTCTAGCTTTGGTATCAGGGTAATGTTAGTATTGTTGAAGCAATTTGGAAGTATTCCCTCTTCTATTTTTTGGAAGAGTTTGAGAAGAATTGGCATTACTTCTTTGAATGTTTGGTAGAATTCAGCAGTGAAGTCACCAGGTCCTTGGCTTTTCTTTGATGGAAGACATTTTAGTAATGATTTAAAACTTTTTACTCATTATTTTTCTGTTCAGACTTTCTATTTCTTCATGATTCAGTCTTGGTGTGCTGTACGTGTCTAGGAATTTATCCATTTCTTCTAGGTTATCCAATTTATTGGTGTATAATTGTTCATAGTAGTTTCCTATGACCTTTGTATTTCTGTGGTATTAGTTGTAATGTCTCCTCTTTCATTTCTGATTTTATTTATTTGATAATTTTCTCTTTTTTTTCCAGTCTAGCTAAAGGTTTTTCAACTTTATCTTTTCAGGAAACAAACTCTTAGTTTCATTGATTTTTTGTATTGTTTTTCTAGCCTCTTTCGTTTACTTTTGCTCTGATTTTTATTAATTTTCTGTATCTGCTAACTTTGGGCTTAGTTTGTTCTTATTCTCATTCCTTGAGGAGCAACATTATTTATTTGAAATCTTTCTTCTTTTTTGATGGAATCATTTATTGCTATGAACTTTCTTCTCAGAATTGCTTTTACTGTATCCCGTTAGTTTTGGTATGTTGTGTTTCCATTTTCATTTGTTTGAAGATTTTAAAATTTTCCCTTTCAATTTCTTTATTGACCCATTGGTCAATTGGTTGTTCATGAGCATGGTGTTTAATTTCCTTGTATGTATGATTTTTCCAAAATTCCTCCTCTTATTGATTTCTAGTTTTATTCCATTGTGGTCAGAAAAGATACTTGATATGATTTCAGTTTTTTCAAATTTGCTAAGACTTGTTTTGTGCCCTAACGTATATATATATATCCTGGAGAATGTTCCGTGTGTGCTTGAGAAGAATGTGTATTCTGTTGCTATTGGTATTGGATGAAGTGTTCTGTATATGTTTTTTAGGTCTATTTGGCCTAAAGTATTGTTCAAATTTAATATTTCCTTATTGATTTTCTGTCTGGATGATTGGTCCATTGATGAAAGTGGACTATTTACGTCCCCTACTATTAATGTACTGCTATCTATCTCTCCCTTCATATCCTTTAATGTTTGTTTTATATATTTAGTTGTTCCAATGTTGGGTGTATATGTATTTACAATTGTTATATCCTCTTGGTAAATTAACTCCTTTATCATTTATATGTCTCTTCTTACAGCTTTTGTCTTAAAGTCTATTTTATCTGATGTAGGTATAGCTACTCCTGATATAGCTATACCTATATCCTATCTGATATAGCTATAGCTACTCCTATCAGATATAGGATCTATATACACTCCTATCAGATATACACCTATATCTGATATAGGTGTAGCTACTTTATATGGTATAGGTATAGCTCTCTTTTGGTTTCCAGTTGCATGGAAGATCTTTTTCCTTTCATTCACCTTAAATCTATGTGTGTCTTTATAGGTGAGGTTAGTCTCTTGTATGCAGCATACAGATGAGTCTTGTTTTTTTATTCATTCAATCACTCTATGTCTTTATATTGGAGAATTTAATTCATTTATATTCAAGGTAATTATGGATAGGTAAGGACTAACTATTGCCATTTTGTTAATTGTCTTCTGGTTGTTTGCATATACTTTGTTTCTTACTCCCTCTCATTATCTTCCTTTAGGGTTTGATGGTTTTCTGTGGTATGATATAAATCTTTTCCAATTTTGTTTTTTGCTTTCAGTAAAAATTTTTGCATTGTGGTGACCATGAAGCTTACATAGAACCACTTATCCTTATAGCAGCCTATTTCAAGCTGATAATAACTTTCGTTTGTTTGCATACAATAAATTTACACCTTTATTTACCCCCATTTTATGTTTTTGAGTCAGAATTTACACTTTTTGTGATATGTATCCCTTGACAATTTAATTTAGCTGTAGTTGTTAATGGTTTTGTTTTTTAACCCTTCTACTAGGGATAAAAATTGCTTTACACATCATTATTATAGTCCTAGAATCTTCTGGATATGGGTTTGTATTTCTTCACCATTGAGTTTTTGGTTTTCTGACTCGATTATTTCAAATATCTGTATTTGAGCTTCTTGATTCTTCCTTTTGCTTGATTGAGTCTACTGTTGAAGATTTCTATTGAATTTTTTGGTTCATTCATTGTATTCTTCATCTCCAGGATTTCTGTCTTAAAAAATTTAAAAAAAATTTTTAATTTTACTGTGGGTACATAATAGTTGTATATCTTTATAGGGTACATGTGATGTTTTGATATAGGCATATAATGTGAATTAATCAAATCAGGGTGATTGAGATATCCATCACCTCAGGCATTTAACATTTCTTTGTGTTAGGAACATTCCAATTCCATTCTTTTAGTTATTTTAAAGTATACCCTAACTTATTGTTGATTATGGTCACTTTGTTGTGCTATCAAATATTGTTCATTCTATCTAACTATATTTTTGCACCCATTAACCATCCCCAATTTATCCCCCTCTATTTGTTTTTTTATAGATTCTATTTCTTTGTCAAACTTCACTTTGTTCATATATTGTTTTCCCAATTTCATTTAATTTTCTATTCATATATTTTTATAGTTCATTGAACTTCTTGAAGAGGATTATTCTAGATTTTTTATCAGTCATTTCATAGATTTGCATTTCTTTAGGGTTCATTACTGGAGCTTTATTAGTTTCTTTTGGAGTTGTTATTTCCTGATTCTTTGTAATCTTTGTTTCTTTGCATTGTTGTCTGTGTTGTCTGTACACTTGAGCAGACAGTTCTCTTTTCTGAACTTTACAGGTGTTCTTTGACAGGGATAGACCTTCACTATTTGGTCTGGCCTGTGACTCTGGAAGGGCCAGCTGGTGACAATCCTGGACAGGCCTAACTTGTTATGTATTCTCTAATTTACTGGGCCACTGCCTTTGCCTTGATGCTGAGTGGAACTTCTTCTGGCTTGGCTCCTCTGTCTGATGAGACCTCTAGCTGGGGTCTAGTATCAGGTGGAGCTGCTGGAAAACTATTGTGATTGCTTATGGTAAGGGTAGTCATAAGACGTATTCCATGACTGGTTGATTCTGCCATTTATTATCTGTAGTTGAGCAGGGCTACAGGCTGGGTTCCATAGTTAGATGTAGTCAATGCCTGGGATTGATGGGATCAGAGGCTATGCTCCTTAGAACTGCATGATTGAGGATTGTTTCTCTGTCAGGGTGGAGCTGTGGGGTGGGCTTTTGCCTGAGTTGAGCTGCTGTTTGACTTACCAGGTCAAGCAGGTCTAGCCCTTATGTTTCTCCAAAATGTGTAGAGGTGGGAGTCCTTCTGCCTGAGGGAGGTTGTTGCATGGGCTTTTTGGCTAACTAAAGCCACTGCTTGAATTCCTGGGTCAAGCAGGTCTAGCCCCTATGCTTCTCTGAAATGGGCAGAGGCAGTTGTTTCCCTGACTGGGCAGGGTCATTGGGGTGAGCTCTGAGGCTGGGTGTGGAGACTAGCTGTCTAGGGATGCAAGCTAGGTTGAACTTCTCACTATGCTTCTAAAGGCTACCAACTGAGCTTTGTGGGTGTGCTGTGAAATTAGCTGGTATTTTCTTTTTTTTTTTAATTTATTTTTTTAATTTCAGAATATCATGGAGGTACATCACTTTGGCCATACACATTGCCCCTGTTCTGCCCGTGTCAGAGCCACAATCGTGGTCATCTCCCAAACTGTGCTCCCCACATCCATTCAGTGAGAGTTTTTCCCATCCCTTCCACCCCCCTCCCGCCCGCCCGCCCTCAGATGAATGTTATTGCCCTGTGTGACTGAGTGCCACAGCTGGCAGGAACACAGAGGTGCTACCAAGATCTCTGCCTCCTTTTTTTGTTTCTACCTGACCCCAAGTGGTCTAGATGTGCCATTGCCCCCAGTGTTACCTGTGGTGTGAGACTGGAGTAGGCTTCCAGGGAAGTGTCTCAGAATGCTTGGGATGCTAAATAGCTGCCTCCAGTTCACTTTTCCCCCTGTGGAAATCTTAGGCCCAGGGGATTCCTTTCCATTTGGTGTTGTGCCAACTTGGTGGAGGGGGAAGGGTGGTGCAGTCACAGTGAGACCATTCTTCTTATCCTTCTAATTAGGTTTTGATTCAGTTCTGTGGACCATGTGGGTATCTCAGGCTTGATTCCAAATATTGGGGTTTTCAAAAAGATATTCTGACCTGCGGAGAGTTACTAGTTGAACTTTTTGTGGCATTGAATGGAGCCTGAGATTTCCTATTAATATTTTGTAATCTTGTTGATGTCACCCTCCCCTATGATGTCTTAGTTTAATGGATTTTCTTCTATTTTTCTATTCTCTATTTCACTTTTTTCTGCTCTATTCTTTATTTTCTTCTTTCTGCTAAATGTAGGCTTAATTTGTTCTTTTTTAAAAAATTTTTTAGATGTTAAGTTAGATTATTTGATATCTTCTTTTTTTCAGGTATGTGTTTATCACAATAAACTTCCCTGTTTGTATTGCTTTTGATGTATTCCATAAGTTTTTGTATGTTGTATCTTCATTTTGATTTGTCTCAAGATATTTTCTAAGTTTCCTTTTGATTTCTTCTTTGACCCAGTGGTTGTTCAGGTGTGTGTTATTTAATATTCTCATATTTGTGAATTTTTCAATTTTCCTTCTGCTATTGATTTCTAGTTTTATACCATTGTGGTTAGAAAAGATACTTGATATGATTTCAATCTTTTAAAATTTGCTAAGACTTGTTTTGTGGCTTAACACATGATCTATCTTGGAGAATTCTCCATTTGCATTTGAAAAGAATGTGTCTCCTGCTGCTGTTGGATGGAATGTTCTGTATATTTCTGTTAGGTCCATTTGGACTGTAGTGTTGTTCAATTCCACTGCTTCCTTATTGTCCTAGACCATGTGGGCTGACATAACAAAACACTATAAACTTCATGGCTTATAAGAACAGAAATTTATTTCTAATAGTTCTGGAGGATGGAAAGTTCAGGATCTAGGCACCATTATTGATGTCTATGGCCATGTCAGCACTATCTTTTCATAGTATGCCAAATGCGAGGGCTAGGTTTCTCTTGGCCTTTTTTATAAGACCTATTCTCATGAGGGCACTGCACACATGACTTAAGCATCTCCCCAAAGCCACACCTCCTAATACCATCACCTTGGTGATTAGGATTCCACTGGGGTATTGAAGTCTCCTATTATTGTGTTACTGTCTGTTTTCCTATAGTTCTGTTAATATTTGCTTTTATATGGTGGTCGATGTTGGTCATATATTTATGTTATCCTCTGATGAACGACAGTTTTCATTGTATATGCCTTCTTGTTTTTATGACAGTTTTTGACATAAAGTTTATTCTTTCTAATATAAATATAGCCATCTTGCTGTCTTTTGGTTACCATTTGTGGGGAATATATTTTCCCATCCTTTCATTTTCAGCCTATGTGTGTCCATAAAGCTAACATTGAGTCTCTAGTAGGAAGGAAACAGTTAGATCTTATTGTTTTATCCATTCACCCACTTTGTGTTTTTTGATTGGAGAATTTAATCAATTTACATTCACATTAATTATTGATAGGTAAGGATTTACTATTGCCATTTTGTTCACTGTTTTCTGAATGTTTTATAGTTCCTTTGATCTTTTCTTCCTTTCTTGCTGTCTTCCTTTATGATTTGATGCTTTTTTGTAGTGATATGGTTTGATTCCTTTCTCTTTATTTTTTGTGTATCAACTATAAGTTTTTGCTTTGTGGTTGCATGACGTTTATGGAAGACATCTTATAGTTAATAGTAGTCTATTTTAAGCTGATAACAACTTAACTGTGATCACATACAAAAGCTCTGCATTTTACTCCTTCTCTCCTACATTTTACATTTTACGTTTTTGATGTCACGGTTTACATTTTTTTATATTGTATATCCATTAACAAGTTAATGTAGCTATAGTTATTTTTAATGTTTTTTAAAAATTTTATACTACTGTTAAAAGTGATTTACATACCACCCTTACAGTATTACAATATTGTGAATTTGACTATATACTTACCTTTAAAGTGAGTTTTATACTTTTATATGTTTTCATATTGTTAGTTAGCATCTTTTTGTTTCAACTTGAGGAACTACTTTTATCACTTCTTGTAAGGCAGGTCTAGTGGTGATGAACTCCCACAGCTTTTTATTTGTCTGAGAAAGCATTTCTTCTTCATTTCTGTAGGACAGTTTCAGTGGGTGTAGTATTCTTTTTGGCAATTTTAAAAAATTTCAGCACATTGAATGTATCATCCCAACCTCTTTTGGCCTGCAATGTTTCTGCTGACAAATCTGGTGATAGCCTTATGAAGGTTCCCTTTTATGTTACAAGTTACTTCTTTCTTGTTGCTTTCATAATTCTCCCTTTTTCTTTGATTTTTATGAGTTTGAGTATAATGTGTTTTAGTGAAGATATCTTCGTATTTACTTTATTTGGCATTATTTGGGCTTCATGGATCTGGATGTTCTCTTCCTTCTCTAGATTTAGGAAATTTTCTGTCATTATTCCCTTGACTAAGCTGTCTGATCTTTTCTCTCTGTATGCTCCTTTTTATGAATCCTTCTGGAATTCCCATAATGTATATATATTTTTTGCTTTATGGTGTCCCATATGTCCCATAGGATTTCTTCACTCTCTTTCATTCTTTTTTCTTTTTGTTCCTCTGACTCGGTAATTTCAAATGAACTGTTATTGAGCTTGGTGATTCTTTCTTCTGTTGGATAGAGTCTTCTGTTAAAGCTCTCTATGGAATTTTTTAGTTTCATCACTGCGTTCTGCTCCAGAATTTCTGTTTAGTTCTATTTTATGGTTTCTCTTTGTTGAACTTCTTCTCATTTTGTTCTTATATGGTTTTCCTGATTTTGTTTAGTCATCTGTCTGTGTTCTCTTGTAATTCACTGAGTTTCTTTAAGGTGATTATTTTGAATTCTTTGTCATGCAGTTTATAGATCTCCATATCTTTAAGGTTGGTGACTGGTGCTTTAATTTATTCCTTTGGTCATATCATGTTTCCCTGATTATTCTTGGTCCTTGTGGACTTGCATTGGTATCTGTGTACTTGAACAAGTAGGCATTTCTTTTAGTCTTTACAGGCTTGCTTCAGCAGACAAAGCCCTTTATCAGTCAGGTTGTCCAGTGATACTGGTTGGGTCATCTCATGGGGTCCATGGGCAGGCTTGTTGCTAGAGTCCTTGGGTTTGATGGTCTAGTGCCTGTGTCTGCAGGGCCAACCTGGAGCCTGGGTCCACTGGAGTGGGTCTGTACCCTGGGTCCTCTGGGGTCATGGGGGCTGGCTTGGAGCTGGAGCAGGTCTGGAGTCTGGGTCTGTGATGGCCATCCTGGTACTGTGGCAGGCCTAGAACTTGCATAAGGGGGCCAGCCTTGAGCCTTGTGCCATGGGAACTGGCCTGGCACTGGGACAGGCCTGGAGCCTGTGGCTGTTGGGGTCAGCCTTATCTTGAGATAAGCCTGGAGCTTGGGCCTACAGGGATGGGTCTGGGATTAGGATGTGCCTGGAGGTTGGGTCCATGATGCAAGCCTTGAGCCTTGGTTCACATGGGCCAGCCTGGGTTAGCACCATTCGAGGTCAGCCGGGTGTGGTGGCACATGCCTGTAGTCCCAGCCACCTTGGAGGTTGAGGCAGGATAATCAGATTCAATCTGATCCCAGACCCAGTACAGTTTCTATTGCAACTTTCAAACTAGTTAGGATCAAGAATTTGCTCAAACAAACTCAGAGAGCTCAAAACACAAATCTGTGAAGCTTCAGAATCTGAGAGAGAACTTACCCATGAGCCCCAATAATGGGCATAACCTGGGGGGTACCTCGTTTGTACACTCAGTGCTCCTGGCGGGGGGGTCTCTGGGAGCTCTCTTTTGAAACCCACTTCTGACAAATTAAATTTAACAGAGTTTAATTGAGTGAAGAACAATCCACAAATCAGGCAGCTGAACCAGAACAAGTTCAGAGAGACTCCAGCACTTTCACGTGGTTGGAGAAGATCCATAGACAGTACAGTTCAGCATTTGCCTTGAACAGTCAGCTGCCTTTGCTTGGCTAAGACTCAATGATCGGCAAAGAGGAAGGAGTAGAGAGGAATGAAAGTAAATGGAGCCAATTCTAGCCAGGGCAAACAGTTAACATCTTTGCTTTCAAATATTTTAAGTAAAGTACCCTTCTAAGTGGAACCGATAAGCCTTAACCCAGGTTATAGCTTGATCAAGGAAGTAAGAGGTGTCTCCAGAGAGGTAGGAAACAGTTTTTATGAGATCCAAACAGCCACAAAAATGGCTCAAAGAAAAGAAAGTCTCAATAGCATCAACACACGGCAAAAGTTACACGAATACCAAACCAGAACAAGTTAATTCCCTGCCCAGGAATCAAACCTAGGCTGCTGACATGAAAGCACAGAACTTTAACCATTAGGCTGCAAGGTAAATTGGCCTCTGCCATTCTTCCCGCAGAGGATTTGTTTTAGACCAGATATTTGCTTTTTAATTTTGTCAAAAGAATTTTTAAGACTAGCCACGAAATTGTTACATGTTCTTTTAGTTATGAATTTTTTCATAAATACAAATAAGACAATTGTTTAGAATAAGAGATTTCTAAAAATCTATTTTTAAATTGAGGAGTCTTTAATTTAAAGGATCCATTTTGGCCATTAATTTTTAATGAAGTACTTGTTTTAAAATTGATAATTTAAGACTACTCTTCTAGACAGACTCCCTATTCTCTGTCCAATTGGGGAGAAGCCTCCCTAAGACAAGACTTCTCCTATATTATAGGGAAAGCCAAACAAGACTCAAGAAGGAGCCAAAATGCCTCCAGAGAGGCCAAACAATCCGGAGAAGGAAGGGGGTGCTGTGTGCACCTTGAATACTCACCAGGAAGTCCTCAAGTTTTAGAAACTGGTTTTGTACTGTAAACAGGTCCAAGCACCTACCGGTCGGGTCGACAATATCTCACTAGTAGGGATGGACCCAGAGATGGCTCCAAGAGAACCGAGTGGCTACTAGGGCACGTCTCGGAGTCTGCTCCACTGGTGAGAGGCTGCCGAACCATGGGCATGTGCCCAGGAGGATGATCTTGGATGAGCCCCCAAATTGTTGCTGCCCAACCAGGTTCATTTGCCCACTGCCCAAGCGGAAGCCAATAACCTGAGACAACAGGGTTTATGGCAGAGAAAGAGTTTATTCCACATAATGCCAAGTAGGAAGACAAGACAAATTTCTCAAATCCACCTCCTTGAGAATTTGGGAGATAAGGTTTTTAAAAACAGTTTGGCATAGGCAATTGAGTCTTCCAATTGGCTGGGTTTGGGGCGGAACCATAGGGTTGTAGAAATTGTCTTCTTTGCTGACCAGGTTCTTGGGTGGGGGGTCACAAGACCAGTTGAGTCAGTTCCTTGGTATGGGCCACTGGTCTGGGTGGGTCGACCATTCCACTGGAATGTGGGGCCTGGAAGATATCTCAGAAACTACCCCTAGGTTTCAAAAAGATGATATTATCTGTGGAGAAAGCTAAGAATCTTTATGACCACCAGCTATGTGGCTCCAGAGTGGCAATTATAGAGAAGTAAATGGGGGACAGTGGCTAATTATTATCATTTTTAGCTAGGCCTGTGCCTTATTTTTAGGTAGGCCCTTACCACAGTTTTTGCTTTGCACCCCTTTTTATTAATTTGTACGGGCAGTTTCAGATATAGTAAAAATACAGTTTAAAACTTCTTTGCTTGTGAAAGAAGTTATTTGTGCTTATTATAAAAATTTAAGCATCAGAACAATATACAATATGGGATGTAAAAGTTCCCTGTAATTCCATACCCATAGATGCTCACTATTAACATTTTACTTTGTATTCTTTTTGACTTTTTCAAAAAATCATTTACATGGAAAACATGAGAATCATTGAAATGCATTTGGAAGACTTAAGGATTTGGGGAGTTTTTTCAAAGTGGACTGTAATTAAAGAAGGTTAATGGAATTAAATAAAGCCAAAGAGTATACATAGGAAAATTCCTAATTGATGATCTCTTGTTATATTAGAGACAGTGAGATAAATTGGGAAAAATAACAGAAGACATTTGAATTGGACAACATCCTGGAGAATTGGATAAAACCCTGAAGGTGTTCTGTAAAAAATAACCTAATAGTTACTATAATAAATGAGATTTAATGACCTTACTTCTTTGTTGTGCAGGTCAAAGACTAGGTGTTTATAAATTCTTGAAGAGGAGAGTCCTTTGTAGGTTAACAAAAATGAGAGTATTTCTCAATCCCTTTTGTGGGAGCTCTGTCCTGCCTTTCTCTCAACAGTATACAAGCAGAGCATGGTTTCTTCAGCATCCTTCTTTCATGGTTATGATTTATATTATCTTCTTATACTAAGCAATTAAATTTATTGTTGCTAAATTTTTTGGATGTTAGTAGATGATTGTGTAGGCAGTATGTTGGGGGAGGAGAATTTTTGAGATCCTTTCCCAACACCATTTTAAATTCTCTAAATACTAATCTGAAACCTCTCAGTTGGTGACTAATGTGAGTTGTTTCCTATTGGTCAGAAATGGTTTTTATTCTTGATATAGTATCTCCAAGTAGGGAGGGAAGTGTGTCTCTTTTCTGCTTATATAAAACTTTTTATATACTTCATGGAATTAAAAGAGGAGATTTAAGCAAAAATTATACTGTTAATTCCTTAATTCATACTGCTTAGGTTTAGTGAACCTGGATTATGTAATTTCTATACTGGGTTTAAAAATAGCTATTATATTCACCATAAAGATAATATTTAAGTAAGAGATATTTTATTTATTATTGTTTAGCTTTTACTATTGTTATGTAGGAATATATACTACCTGAGGACTTATAAAGAGAAATAAAGGAAATAAGAAAGACAACATGTGTATTTACATGTACATATATTAATGGGACATAATACAAACCCAAAGGAAATTTGTGTCACTTTCAATGCTAGTTAATGTTCATTCCTTTATTTTCCCTTCTATTCTCAGCCTGAGACCTTGAGAATTTGACATTATTATATATAGCCAGGCAATGTTATCTAGGGGAAGATCTCAGAGCTGGCAGAAAATCTGTTACTGATCAACTGTGACCTTGGGTCACTCAGCTAACTACTATGTGCCACAATGTCCTCACTTGAATGATAGGCACACTATTATCAATGTCAGAGGCTTGTAATGAGGATAAAATAAGAAACATAATAGTACTTTGAAAAGTGACAGGTATTATATACTATGATAAAATTATTAACTCTAAAAATGATCATATACAAAGTCTGTTTTTAATGGAAAATGGAATGTATTAGCACCATCTAGTGGAAATATACTGAATAGTATAATATTAATAGCAATTTTTTAAATACAGAAGATAATTTAATATAGATAACACTTTAGAGATGGAAAAAATCTTACAGGTCACCTAGTTCAGCAATTTAGAAACTATGTTTTGTGGTGTCCTTGGGTTCTGCCAGAAGAGCATCAGGACCCTTCCTTTAAGAAGAAGGAGGAGTCTTTCCCATAATTCTCTAAGATCTTGCTTCAAATAGAGAAGTCAGACTTTAATTAGTTTCTTACATAATATGTCCTTGTAAGATTTTGTTTGAAAAACTGATTTGCCTGTTTACAAAAAGTTTGAAAATAACTGATTTACATCAACTTCATCTTTGTACAGATAAGGAAATAGAAATTTAGGGAGCTTGAAATTTGTTCAAGTGCACATGGCTGGGGCACTGGACTTTTAGACTTTTAAGAATAGTCTTTCATTTAAAGGTCAGTAGTAATGTCCCCTCTTTCATTCGTGATTTTAGTGATTTGAATCCTTTCTGTTTTTTTCTTGGTCAGTCTAGCTAAAGGTTTGTCAATTTTTTGATCTTTTGATAGCACCAACTTTTGGGTTTGTTGATTTTATTTATTATTTTTTAATGATCTATTTCATTTATTTCCACTGTAACTTTATGATATTTCTCTTCTGTGCTTGATTAAGGCTTAGTTTGCTCTTTTTCATTTTCCTAAGGTGGAGGGTTAGGATATTGATTTGAGATCTTTCTTCTTTTTTAATATTGGTGTTTATGGCTACAAATTTTCCTTTAACCATTGCTTTAGCTGCACCCCATAAGTTTTGATGTGTGTGTTTTCCTTTTCATTTACCTCAAAGTATTTTCTAATTCCCCTTGTAATTTGTTCTTTGACTCATTGGTTATTTGGGTATGTGTTGTTTAATTCTCACATTTGCTAATTTCCACAATTTCTTTTTGTTTTTGATTTCTAAATTAATTCAGTGTAGACAAGGAATATACTTCGTATGATTTCAATCCTGTTAAATCTATTGTGGCTTTTTGTGGCCTAGCATATGTTATATTCTGAAGAATGTTCTATGTGCAATCAAGAAAAATGTGTAGTCTGCTATTACTGGGTGGAGTGGACTATAGATATCTGTTAGGTCTAGTAGGTTTAGAATGTTGTTCAAGTCTTAGATGTACATTTTGATGTTCTGCCTAGTTATTCTATCCATTATTGAAAGAGGGATACTGAAGTCCTCAACTATTATTGCTGAATTATGTATCTCTCCCTTCAGTTTCTCAGCTTTTGCTTCATGTTATTTTGGGGCATGTATGTTTATAACTGTTTTACCTTCCTAGTGGATTGGACCTTTTATCATTATAAAATATCCCTCTTTGTCTCTAGTAACATTTTTTTGTCTTGGAGTCTATTTTGTCTGATATTTTTATAGCTACTCTAGCTATAGAAAATATCTGCCATGTGATTGCATTGTTTAATCTATTCATATTTAGGTTTAATATTATTGTTGAATTTATGTCTGATATTTTGCTTTTTGTTTCTTATATGTCTCATGACTACTTTTTTTCCTCATTTACTACCTCCTTTTGTGTTAAGTGGATCTTTTTAAAAAAATGAATGAATTTATTTTTATTGTGATCAAATATATATAACAAAATTTAACATTTTCACCGTTTTAAGTGTTCAATGCCGTTGCATTAATTATATTCACAATTTTGTGCAATCATCACCACTATCTATTTTCAAAACCTTTTTTTATCACCCAAAACAGAAACTTTGTAACCTTTAAGCATTTACTTCTCATCCTTCTTTTATCCCATCTCCTGGTAACCTGTAATCTACTTTCTATCTCTATGAGTTTGTCTATTCTAGATATTTCATGTAAGTGGAATCATTCAATATTCACAATGTTGCATAACCACCACCACTATCCATTTGCAGAACTTTTTCATCATCCCAAACAGAAAGTCTGTATCCATTAAACAATAACTCCTTATTCCCCCTCCTCTCAGCCCCTGGTAATCTCTATTTTACTTTCTGTCTCTATGACTTTGCATATTTTAGGCACTTCATATAAGTGAAGTCACACAATATTTGTCTTTTCGTGCCTGGCTTATTTTACTGAGCACAACGTTTTCATAGTTCATCCATGTTGTAGCATGCATCAGAATTTCATTGCTTTTTATGGGTGAATAATAGTTCATTGCATGGATATATCATATTTTGTTTATCCATTCATCTGTTGATGGATTCTTGGGTTGTTCCTCCCTTTTTGTTATTGTGAATAATGCTGATATAAACATTGGTGTGTAGGTGTCTGCTTGAGTCCCTGCTTTCAAGTCTTTTGGATATATACCTGGGAGTGGAATTTCTGGTCTTAAGTAAATCATTATATTATATCATTTTAATTTGTTTAACAATTTTTAAAATTATATAGTCTTTGAATTATTTTCCTTGTGGTTACTCTAGGACTTGCAAAATACATCTTAATTCATTCAAATTTATTTCAGATTTATAGTAACTTTATTCCAGTAGGATATAGAAACTTTACTCGTATTTATAGCTCCATTCCCGTCTCTCTTTTTTGGGATTATTATTATTATATTTATTATGTCTGTATATGTTTAAAAACTCAATAATACATGGTAATAATTCTTGCTTTGCAAAATCTTATGTATTTTAAAGAAGATTAGAGAAAAAAGGAGAGCACAAATAATATTTATAGAGTTTTAAAATTTCAACCTTCTAATCACTTTTGGTTCACTTCATTTCTTCCCTTAGATTTGAATTACCATCTGGTGTAATATCTGTACTCAAATTATAATTTCTTTTCCTCTCATTCCTTTGTGTTGTTATTGTCAAATATATATTACATATGTAATGCCCCAAAATACACTTCTATAGATTTTTATGAAGTTGCTTTTTAAATAAGTCAAGAATGGAAAGTAGATGAAATATATAATCATACTTTCTTTTATAATTACCTCCATAATTACTTTATCAGTACTCTTTGTTTTTTCATATGAATTCAGATTATTCTTTGGTGTCACTTGCTTTCAGCCTGAAGAACCTCCTTTTGATTTTCTTGTAAGACAGATTGGCTAGCAAGAAATCTCTCACTTTTTGTTTATCTGGGAATCTATTTATTTAGTCTTAATTTTGAAAGATAGTTTTTCTAGTGATAGGATTCTAATTTGGCAGTGTTTTTTCTTTAAGCACTTTGAATACATCATCCCTGCCTTCAGGACTTCATGAGCTCTGATGAGGTTTCAGCTGTTAATCTTATTGCTGTTACTTTTTATTTGATGAGTCATTTTTCTCTTGCTGCATTCAAGACTTCCTCTTTATCTTTGATATTCAATAATTTGCCCATGATGTGTCTGGATGTGGTTTTCTTTAGTGTTTATTTTGTTGAATTTCACTGAGCTTCTTGGATGTGTATATTGTTTTTCATCAAATTTGAGGAGTTTTTGACCATTATTTCTTTGAATATTTATTTGTGTTTTTCTCTTCTTTTCTTCTGGTACTACCATTGTATATATGTTGGTGTGCTTAGTGATGTCTCACATTTCTCTGAGCATCTGTTCATTTTTCTTCTTTCTTTTTTCTGTTTTGTTCTTCAGATTTGTATTATCTTTATTGACCTGTCTTCAAGTTTGTTTATTCTTTCTTTTGCCTGCTCAAATCCACTATTGAGCCCCTCTAGTGAATTTTTCATTTCAGTTATTGTACTTTTCAACTCCAGAATTTCCATTTGTTTCTTTTTTAAATTTCTATCTCTTAAAACAGGCTGGGGTTGGGGGTGGATTTGGCTGGTGGGGCCTCAATTTGATTACCCCTACTGTACATAATTTCTATCTCTTAATTGATATACTCTTATTCTCTACATGATGAGTCATTGTTATCATACTTTCCTTTAATTCTTTAAACATGGTTTTCCTTAATTCTTTGGATACATTTATAATAGCAGCTTTGAAGTCTTTTTCTACTAAGTGCAACATTAAGGCCTCCTCAAAGGAAGTTTCCATTGCCTTCTCTTTTTCTTCTGTGTGGGTCACACTTTCCTGTTTTATAGTATGTCTTATAATATTTTGTTGAATACTAGACATTTTGGGTAATGTAGCAGGTCTAGATACTGTTTCTCCCCTTTCTGGGGCTTATTGTTTTATTGTTTGTTTGGTTACTTATTTGTTTAGTCACTTGGCTGGACTAATTTGGTAAAATTTATTTTCCCCACAGTGTCCCTGCTCAGAATTTTCCCACTTGTTTTTATGTTTTCATGGCTTCCTAGGGATCACCCCTGCATCCAAATAATCCACTTACTGGTCAAACGTTTTGCTTAAGCCCACTTAGCCAGTTAGATTTTTCACCCTGTCCTGTTGGATGTGTGTTTGTTTAGAGACTTTTTTTTCACAGCTCAGGGAGTTTATGGTTTTGCCTTGCATTCAGCTAGGGACTGGTAGCTTATAGGTTCTTCATCTGCTTGTGCCTGAGAAAGCACAGTCTTTGGCATGCACACAGTCTCCCAGATCCCTAGGTATGAGGTCAGTTTGATTTTTAAGCTTGGCTTCCTAACAGTCACCCTGGGCCTTAGCTTAATTTTCAGTTGGTGTTTGGTCAGAGGTTCTGGTTAAGCCTCTTGAGCTAGTCAGGCTCAAGGCTCATTGCTGATGGATTTGTGTATGCCTTGAGTAATGCTTTTTAGTCTGCTCTGAAACTTTCTCTGATTGCCTCTGAGTGGGTGTAGCCTAGCACTCAGCCTTCTGGACCCTGGACCCTGAGTGTGACCCCAGGGGTGTTCTTCTTGGCTGTTTTTTTCCCTTGTTCACTCTAGTAACCTTCTGGCTGGTCTGCTGTTTCTCCTGTTGCTGTTATTATTGTGGAGCTACCAGCCCCCTCTTAATTGCTCACTACTAAGATCTCCATTGTTTTCAACAATGCCCTTAGGCATGAACTCCTCTATGCTCTGTTCCAAATAACATCAGTACCCTCAGGAAGAGATGTGGAGTTCTTCCTCTTTGCTGCTTGCCTTTCCCCCTGGGCAGAACCTCTATGCCATGTGACTGGGTCTGAGAGCAGGCTGCATGGCATGCTTCTCCTGAAATGACACCCTTGCTCTATTAGTGGATGCTGGGGTTATGGTAGCCCCTCATCTTCTTATTTTGCCCTTTTGGCATGGAACCTCTGCCTGGTAAGCCAGTTGGGGTGAAGGTGATCAGGGTCCCAGTGTGCCTGCCCAGAATAGCACTTTTATGACACAGGCCTGAGAATGGTAAGAGAGACTGGCAGCCTGCTCCTCCCAAGGTGAAACCATTGCCTAGGAGTCTAAGAGCTGGAGGGAGAGTGAATTCCCATATTTGTGGCTGCATCCAACTGGAGTAGCTTTTATCGCATGGAGCCAGTATGGATGGGAGCAGGTTATGGCTCAAATGCCACAGATTGTCACTGGTTATACTGAGATTTAGTTGATTTTCACGAATAAATCTTTTCCCATTTTCTATATGCCCTATGCACAATTTCCAGAGATTTTAAGTAGTTGTTTGTTTTAATAAATTTTCCAGACAAATAGTTGTTTCACTGGGGAGAGGGTCCAAAGAGCTCATTATACCACCATTGCAGAAGTTCTACCCACTCATTGTTATTTTAAAAACTGGAAGTATAAGGTTTAATGTACCAAAGGAGACCTCTATGAGAGAGGGCTTAGAAAGACTAGGCCAGCAAGCTAAAAACTCAGTTCGGTAATTCTGGGTCTTTTACAGTTTTTTAAAAAAGGGATATTTCAAAGTATCGCCTTCAATTTAGTTCAGTTCACCAAGATTTTATTGACATACTCCCTTGGAATACCAGTTTTATGGTGAGTGATCTTTGCTTTGCTTTGTAAGTTTTAAGTTTTGAAATTCAGACTCATATTAATGTATTATTTGTGGTTATCAGAATGTCTCATAGATAATATGGCTTAGTAATTAAAGAAGAGAACTGAAAGTCAAATTTCTCTATTCCCCAACCCCTCACTCTCATTTTTAATACCAATCTAGGAAATATTAGAAATCATTTAATTATTACATTGGTTCGTTCAGCTGCAAAATGGAACTAATAGTGCTTCACGAGGATGTTGTGAGGCTTAAATGAACATTGCTAAAGCATTTGTTTCTGTGAAAACAGCTGTGTTTGTTTTATTTTAAAAATGTATTTATATTTTTAAGTTTTAAAATGGCCCATTATGTAAGAGCTTTTATACACTTGTAAAGTATTTTAATGCAGTATATATATAGCCAAATGGAAAACAGCATTAACATAATTATAGTGTTGATTTATTGGGTATCTCCTGTGGAAATTGTGGTTTTGTATGGTAGAAAGTATCGCTTTATATGATTAAATTTCATATATTAATTGGCTAATAATCTGTTGTGCAAAATAGAAAAGTTGGAATAAAATATTATACCATGTCTTCTTAGTAATATATAATCTTGAAAAATTATGTATGATTTGAAATGAATATATATACACATATATCTTTCCTTTTTAATGATAGCCAAAGCTATGATATTGGGAAGATGGATAAGAATTCTGTTGGGCCAGAAATGCTGGTAAGGATCATGTTAAATATTGCAGAAGTAGGTTGAAGAAATACAGTTTATATTATTGTTATAAAATTATAATAGTCTACTCTCCATTAGAGTAGATTATCTATTGGGCACATCATTAACATCTCAGTACATTAATTTATGTATAATTTATATAATAATATAATCTATCTCATAGGCTTGTACCCATGAGCCATATGTAAAGTGTTTCAAACAATGTTTGGTTATATAAGTTTTAACTTTTATTATTGCATATTTAAAAATTCCAGATTTTCCCCCAACCACTCAGACAGAACATGCTTGGGTATGGAAATTAATTTTAATATTTAATCAAGCAAAATGTGATTATGTAAATAAATTTGATGTAAAATAACTACATGCCATAGCAAAATGGAATTTTTTGAATATTCATCTCTGCTTTTTACTATTACAGTATATTAATCAAATTGTTGCTAAAGACCTATATTATGTATCTACCACTGTGATATATGGGGACTAAAAGAGAAGCATAAAATGTAGCCTCTACCCTTAAGTAGCTTATGTTTAAAGGCTAAAACTAGTACAAGTGAACACAATGAAATATTATTCAGGTTTAAAATGGAAGGAAATCCAACACATTCTACAACATGGATGAACTGTGAGGACATTATGTTAATTGAAATAAGCCATTCACAAAAAGGTAAATACTGTATGGTTCCACTTAATGTGAGGTACCTGGAGTAGCCAAAATCATAGAAACAGAAAGTAAAATGGTGGTTCTAGGGGCTGGAGATAGGGGAGTATTGGGAGCTATTGTTTGGTAGGTACAGTGTCAATTTTGCAAGATGGAAAGAGTTCTGGAGATAGGTGGTGGTGATGGTTGCACAGCAATGCAAATATATTTAATACTACTGAACTGTACACTTAAAAATGTTTGAGGTGGTCATAGAGCTGGGTGAAGTGGCACACACCTGTGGTCCCAGCTACTGGGGAGGCTGAGGCAGGGGTATTGCTTGAGGCCAGTAGTTGGAGGCTGCAGTGCACTATGATCACTCGTGAATAGTCACTGCGTTCCAGCCTGGACAACATAGTGAGACTCCGTCTCTAAAAAATAAATTTAAAAATTTGTTTAAGATGGTCAATTTTATGTTATGTGTACTTTACCATAATTAAAAATGATAATTTTACATATATATTGACATTGTCATATAACAGAATATTGTATAGCAATGAGAATCAATGAACTACAATAATTGCAACAATATGGATATTCTCACATATAATGTTGAGTAAACAAAGCAAGATACAAAGTAGTACATATGGTATGATTCCATAAATATAAATGCCAAAAGCAGGCAAAACTAATATATGGTGTTGGAAGTCAGGGAATTGGTTACTCTTATTTGGAATAGTGTTTGAAAAGAAGCATATGAGGTGAGCTTGTTGCTGTTAATATTCTGTTTCTTGATTTTTGTGTTGTTAATATATATGTGTTTGCTTTGTGAAAATTCATAGAACTATACTTTTATACATCAGTTAAAATTTTGAAAATAGATTTTAAAAAAACACTAGTGCAAGGGAAACAATTTGGGAAAACAAATGATAAACTTTGTCCTACTGACCTGAAGTATGAAGAAGGGCATGTAGAAAAGGGGATTATCAAGTTTAGGTAGAATAGTTGAAGAAGACTTCTGTAGGAGACAGGCCTTGTAGATGGGGTCCACACAGTTAAAAGGGAGGAAGAAAAGGATTCCAGGCAAGGAATCTAGGTGAGATGTCAGAGGAGGAAATGAGAGTGGAAGATAGATAGGATACAAGCCTGATTGAAATTCAGTATTCATAATGTGAAGTTTGGTGAGGTAATATGCAGTAGTTTTTCTTTTATGCCAGCAGTACTTTACTGAGGTATAATTTATATATTATAAACTGCACAAATCTTGAGTGTATGGCTTGATGAATTTTAATATGTAGTCTTGTAACCCCCATACAGATCAAGATACAGAAACTTCTATCACTCCTAAGCATTCCCTTGGCCTCATTCTAGTGAATATCCATTGTTGCTCCCAGTAAAAACTCCACTATTCTGGCTTTTATTACTATAGATTATTTTTGGCTATTCTAGAGCTTTGTATAAATGGAATCATACAGTTGTACTATTTTATGTCTGGCTTCTTTTTCTTTACGTAAGTTTTGAGATTCATCTATTTTGTTATGTCTTTCAGATGATTTGACCCTTTTACTGTTATGAAATAGCTACAGTCTTTCTCAGAGATGCCGTATTTACTCCGTAAAAATCCTTTGGGGGAACTTATAAGTTCCTGGTTGAGTTCTTTATATACATATTATTTGATTCATTTTAGTTTTTGAGTTAAAAAACTCAGACATATGACACCCCAAATGTCATTTTTCTAGATTCACAGAGCCTTAATGTACTTAATATATTTTTTTGTTGTTAAAGTTAGTAGATTACCTTTGCCTGGTCTTGCTATCCTCATTATACCTAGAGGCAGATTCTTCATTGAAGTAGGGCTGCTTCTTTCAAATTATGAATCAGTATGTAGTTAAACATGTCCACAGTGACTAGAATTACTCCCCTTATCAGTGCCGATCTGGCTGGAGAAACTGACTTGATTTAGCGATACTTTATTCATTTTAAAAAGTAGCTGAGTTGGGGGAAATCCTTTATACAGTAAAGTATATGTCTTACCACTGAAATGGTTTTATGTGTGCCCATGATCCAATAAGTTAATCCCAACTAGGCTCTAAAGCCTATGAAGGCGGGATAATGTCTTTCTATTGATCTCTTTTGATGGTGACCTAATATAATGCTACCTATATAGTAGGTGATAAACTGATTAAATTAAATATTGCTGTGCCCTAGGTTCCATATTTTTTAAGTGGCGGTGAAATACTTTAATGCTAAATGCTGTTAATAAAATAATTATATTAACACAAGTATATTAAATTTAAATAAGCCAGTAATATTATTATAAGATTCTTAGACAATATTTGGTGTGGGAACCATAATGATGAGATGTATCCCAAGACTATGCAGTTGCTTAAGGAAATGCTATTTCATAAAGATGACTTATGTTTGATAAGATGCCTGTCACTGTGGAAGTGCTAGTCAGCTGTTGTGTTGCAGTTTAACCCTCAGTTTGTGCTTTTTTATGTTTTTAATTACAGGCTAAAGTTCTGCGGTTACTAGCCACCACTTACTTGGATTGGGATGACAGAGAATATTATGATAAGGCTCTCAGTGCCATAAACCTAGCAAACAAGGTATAAGAACTTTTTACTTTTGAATACTAACTTAATGAATTTTTTAAGGTTTTGAATCACATTTTGAAATCCAGTTTAGACATTTGCTTCAGTATTACTCTTTTTTAAACAACAGATTGTTATAATCTATTCTGTAGCACAGAAAAGAAAAATAAAATATTGCTATGCTCTGAATGTTTGTGTCTCCTCAAAATTCATATGTTGAAATGTTAACCCCCAAGGTGATGGTATTAGGAGGTGAGGACTTTGAGAGGTGATTAAGTCACGGGGCGAGCCCCTCTTGAATGGCATTAGTGCTCTTATAAAAGAGGCCTAAGAGAGCTTGTTTACCCTTTCTACCATGTGAGGACACGAGGAGGCACCATCTGTGAAGAAGTAGGCCCTCACCAGACACCAAATCTGCCGGCACCTTGATCTTGGAGTTCCCAGCCCCCAGAACTGTGAGAAATACCCAGTTTGTGGTATATTGTTATAGCAACCTGAACAGACTAAAACAAATATGCTTCTTGAACACCACAGATTTTTGAGAAACAGAAAGAGATCTGTCCATTGTGAGTTTTTAGGATGAAGAAGTAAATGATGATCAAATAGGCAGATAATGGGATGTAGTTTTAAAAACAACTTCAATGGTTCACTTTCAGCTCATGTTCATACATACATAAAAACGTGCATACAAAGCTGGGCACAGTGATGAATGCCTGTAGTCCCAGTTACTTGGGAGGCTTAGGTGGAAGGTTTGCTTGAGGCCAGGAGTTCAAGGCTGCAGTGTGCTATGATCATACCTGTGAATAGCCACTGCACTGCAGCCTGGGCAACACAGCGAGACCCCCATCTCTAAACAAAACAAAACATGGCAAAACAAAATAAAACATGTACGCACTTATACTTTTGGACAAGGAACACCGGTAGGCTGATGACCCTTTAAAAAGATATTCAATTAGGATCAATGTGGTTTACTTAATAAGGCAATTAAATATACTGATACATTTTAGAAATTTTTTTCCAACAGAATGGAAGCATGAAAATGAATAATTCAATTAACCATAATATTAAATTCCTCAAACAGAGCATTTACTTGAACTATATTTTCTTGAAATTTATGCCATGTGGATGGAGTTATTTAATACTGAAAAACTTCTTCAACATTAAAATTTTTAAAAAATTTAAAAATATTAATAGACAGGAACATTTTCAAAGGTTACATTCTTTTATTTTTTTTTATTTGCTAAGATGCAAGTCCAAATTAAAAATAGGGACCAAGACAACTCAAGAAGTAGCATACTAGCTATATGGCTTCTTCCAGCATCTCTCTTTGTTTAGTGGACACAGAAGTTGCAATTTTATAGCAGTAATTACTCACCTGCATTGCTCATGACAGAGCACATTTAATAGCCTAATGATTGATCCTGATATAGCTGAAATGGGTGCATTAAGATTTCAATGACAATATACACTTTTAAAAGTTTTATTTGAAAATAATGTCAAACTTACAGAAAAGTTGCAAGAATAAGAATAATTCTAAGAACACCTGTATATACTTTACCCAGATTCATACTTGTTAACATTTTGCACACTTATGTGCACACTCTCTTTCTCTCTACCCACTCCCTTTTTTCCTCCTCCCCTTTCTCCCTTCCTCCCTCCTTTCCTCCCCCCATATATATCCCTTCAGGAAGGATTAGTCTAGGATCAGCTATTGCATTTATCTGTCATGTCTCTATAGCCTCCTGTAATCTGGAACATCTCCACAGCCTTTCTTTGACTTCATGTCATTAACATTTGGGAAAAATACAGTATCCCCTGTTTTGTTTTAAATAAAAGTTCTTCATTTGTGGTTTATATGATGTTTCCTCATGATTAAATTCACGTTATGCATTCCTGGCTGGAATGGTACATAAGTGATGCTGTGTCCCTACTCAGGTATTCACATCAGGGGACACTCCATCTGCTCTCTTTGGTGATGTTAATATTGATCACCTAGTCAAAGGTGTTGTTCAACTTCTTCACTGCATACTTAATATTTTTTCTTTTGCAACTAATAAACAATTGGAAGACCTCTACAAGATCATGCACATATCTTGGTTTTCCTTAAAATTTCCCTTTAGAGTTGGCATTCTTGCCTGAACCAGTCTTTATTATGATGGTTGCCAAATGATTTTCTAACTTCAGCACTCCCACCACATTACACTCAGCATTCTATAAGCAAGAGTTCTCCCTTCTTTTCCCATTTATTTAATATTTATTTAGTTACTTGTTAATTTATTTTCAGTTTGGATTTGTGTCTTCCTACTTTTTAACTGATTTATAATCCATTACTGTCCTTAATTTTCTTTTAATAGTTTTATTGAGGTATAGCTGACATACAATAAACTCTACATATTTGAAGTATAAAATTTGGTGAGTTTTGACATGCTTGTATAGCTGTGAAACAATCGCCAAAATCAAGATAATACATATTTTAATACATCACACCCAAAAGTTTCCTCAAGCCCTTTTGTCACCTCTCCCTCCCACCTTTCCCCAAGCAACCACTGATCTGTTTTCTGTCACCAGAGATTAGTTTGCATTTTGTAGAGTTTCATACAAATGGAACCACAGAGAATGTTGTCTTTTTTTTTTTTGGTATGGCTTCTTTCACTCAGCATAATTATTCCATGATTCATTCACATTGTTTTGTGTATCCATAGTTTATTTTTTTATTGCTGAGTAGTATCCAATTGTGTGGATATACCACATTTGCTCTTAAATCTACTGTCTTTTATTAATATAGCTACTTCAGCTTTCTTTTTATTAGTGTTAGCATGGTATATTTTGTTCCCATATTTTTATCTGTTTATGTCTTTTTGTTTAAAGTGCATATCCTTTGAGCTATATGTACATAACTGGGTCTTGCTTTTTTATTCAATCTAACAATCTCTGTCTTTTAATTGAGGTGTTTAGAATATTTACATTTAATGTGATTACTGATGTGGTTAAGTTTGAGTCTGTTTTGTTATGTTTTTTCCTTTGTCTCGTCTGTTCTTTATCCTTCCTTTCCTCTTTTTCTGCCTTCTTTTGGATTGAGTATTTTTTAAGATTCTATATTTTTTTGTTGGCTTATTATTCCTTGTTTTGTTATTTTAGTGGTTTCTTTAGGGCTGTGGTCCCCCCAACCCCCCAGGCTGCAGAGCTCTGCCACCCAGCTGCCCCCACCCCGAAAAATTGTCTTCCATGAAACTTAGGAAGGGGGTGGGTAGGGGTGGGGTGCACAGCAGGAGGTGATCTGCTGGGCTAAGGAAGCTTCATCTGTCTCATTCTCCTCCCCTCTCCGGCCCCCCCCCCACCGTGGAAAAATTGTCTTCCATGAAACTGGTCCCTGGTGCCAAAAAGGTTGGGGACCACTGCTTTAGGGTACTTCCATTTCTTGTTAAAATATTTCAAAATTGACAGATAAAATTGTATGTGTTTACTTGTGTAACATGTTGTTTTGAAGTATATATACATTGTGGAATGACTAAATCTAGCTAATTAACATATGTGTTACCTCACATAGTTATCATTTTTGTGGTGAGAACACTTCACATCCTCTCTCAGCATTTTTCAAGATTACAGTATATTAACTGTAGTCACCATGTTGTACAATAGAACTTTTGACCTTATTACTTCTATCTAAAGTATACTTCCATTTCTCCCAGCCTGATCTTTATGCTACTGTTGTTATGCATTTTACTTTTATATATGTTACAAAACCTGCAATACTATCTTATTATTTTGTAGATAGTCAATTTTCTTTTATAAGAGTTATAAATAATAAGGAAAAAAATCTTATATATTTAGATGTGTAGTTACCATTTCATGTGATCTTTATTCCTTTGTATACATCCAGACTTCCATCTTGTGTTGTTTTCCTTCTGCTTGAAGGACATCGTATTGGTTAGGGTTCTCCAAAGAAACAGAACCAATAGGGGGTGTGTGTATGTGTGTGTGTGTGTGTGTGTGTGTGTGTGTGTGTTTGTGTATAAAGAGATTTATTATAAGGAATTGGCTGACATGATTATGGAGGGTGGCAAGTAGGGTGAGTTGGCAAGCTGGAGATCCAGGAGAGTTGATGGTGTAGTTTAATGCCAAAGGCTGGAAGCCTCAAAACCTAGGAAGAGACAGTGTTTCAGTTCAACTCTGAAGGCAGGAATAAGCTGATGTCCTAGTTCAAAGGCCAGGAAGAGTTCTCTCTAACTCTGGGGAGGGTCAGCCTTTTTGCTCTATTCAGGTCTGACTGGATGAGGTCCACTCACATTATGGAAGGTGATCTGCTTTACTCAGTCTTCTGACTTAAATGTTAGTCTCACACAGAAACATCGTCATAGAAACACCCAGGATAATGTTTGACCAATATCTGGGTATTCTGTGGCTCAGTCAAATTGCCACATAAAATTAACCAACACAGGCATCTTTTAACATTTCCTGTAATGCTGGTCTACTGGTGATGAGTTATTTTCAACATCTGTATGTTTGAAAATGTCTTTATTTCACATACTTCTAAAAAAATTTAATTTTGAGGTAATTATAGATTCACAGGAATTAACAAAAATAGTATCAAGAAAAAAAGTAAATAAAACAGAAGTAATAATGGGTAAGATTCAGAAAAAAATTTTAACACCTCCCCAAACAATAGTACAAATGGTACAAATGCAATCTTCACCAAGGTTCTTCTAATGGTTACCTGCTACATAACTATATCAAAGACAGCAAATTGACATTGGTACAATATGTGTGTGTAGTTCTTTACCGTTTTATCCCATATGTAGATTCATATAACTACCACTGCAATCAAGATACAGAACTATTCCATCTCCCTCATGCTACCTCTTTGTGTTCACATTCATACCCACTCCCTCCCACCACCATCCCTATGCCCTAATAACCACTATTCTATTCTTCACCTATATAATTTTTTCATTCCAAGAGTGTTGTACAAATGAAATCATATAGTATGTGACCTTTTGAGATTGACTTTTTTTACTTAGCATAATGCCCTTGAGAACCATCCAATTTTTTGATACATCCAAGTGTATCAATAGTTGATTTCTTTTTATTGCTGAGTAGCACATGGTAAGGATGTACCACAGTTTGTTTAACTATTCACTAGGATATTGCTTGTTTCCAGGTTTTGGCTACTACAAATAAAGCTGCTATGAATATTTGTTTACAGGTTTTTGTATGGACATAAGTTTTCATTTTCTTGGGATAAATACCCAGGTGTGCAATTGTTGGGCTGTTTAGTTATTAAGAAACTGCAAAACTATTTTCCAGAGAGGCTGTACCATTTTGCATTCTCAACAACAATGTATGAGATTTCCGTTTTCTCTGCATTCTTGCTAGAACTTGGTATTGTCACCATTCAAAAAAAAATTTTGCTGTTTTAGTAGGTATGTAGTAATATTTCAGTATGGTTTTGATTCATACTTTCCTAATAGCTAATGATATTGAACACCTTTTCATGTGCTCAATGCCATTTTTGTATCATCTTTGGTGAAATGTTTCTTCATTTCTCTTGTCCATTTTATAATTGTTCAACTTTTTACTGTGGAGTTTGAGAGTTCTTTATATATTATAGCTACGAGTTCTTTATCACATGTGTGGTTTGCAAATATTTTCTCCAAGCCTGTCTTTTCATTCTCTTAACAGGGTCTTTTCATGAAGTCCAATTCATTGATTTTCGCCCCCCACCCCCCATTTTTTCATCATGCTTTTGGTAACATGTCTAAGAAGTCTTCACCGAGATCTAGATCCTGAAGATAATTTCCTATTATCTTTTAAAAGTTTTATGTTTTTAAGTTTTATATTTAGATCTATGATCTTTTTGAGTTAATTTTTGTGTAAGATAAGAGGTTTAGGTTGAGGTTTACTTTTTTGCCTAAGATGACTGTCCAGTTACTCCAGCACCATTTGTTAAAAAGACTATTCTTTCATCATTGAATTCCTTTTGCATCTTTGTCAAAAATCAGTTGGCCATGCTTGTGTTGGTCTACTTCTGGGTTTTCTGTTTTATTGATCTATGAGTCTATCCCTCTTCCAGTACCACACTGTCTTGATTACTATAGCTATATAATAAATCTTGAAATTGTGCAGACTGATTACTCCCACTTTATTCCTCTTTATCAAAATTGTTTAGCTATTGTAGTTCCTTTGCCTTTCTATATAAATTTTTAGAAAATCTTGTCTATATCTAACAAAAATCTTGACAAAAAATTCATAGACTTCTTGTGTTAAACTTATGCATTGTTTTCAGGAGAATTGATATCTTTACTGTGTTATATCGCCATTCCAGGAATTTGATGTTTTTCCATTTATTAATCTTCTTTGATTGCTTCCTTGAGAATTTCATAGTTTTAAGTAATGTCTTATTTATATTTTGTTATATTTATACCTAAGTATTTTTTAAATGGCTGTAAATGGTATTAAAATTTAAATTTCATTGCCCGTGTGTTCATTGCTAATAAATAAATGTACAATTGATTTTGTATGTTCATCTTGTGTCCTGTCACTTTGCTGAACTCATTTATTAGATTAATGATTTCTTTGTAGATTCCTTAGGATTTTTTATGTAGATGATCATGCCATCTGCAGATAAAAACATTTTGTTACTTCCTTTCTGACTTGTATACCTTTTATTTATTTTTATTGTTGTAATGTGCTGGCTAGGACTTCCTGTACCATTTTGAATAGCAGTGGGCACCCTTGCCTTGTTTCTGATTTTAAGGGGAAAGATTTCAGTCTTTTACCATTAAGTATGACATTAACCGTAGGTTTTTGTTAGATGTTCTTTATTAAGTTGAGGACATTTTCCCTCTATTCTTGACTTGCTGAGAATTTTTGTAATGAATGTGTGTTTGATTTTGTTAACTGCTTTTTCTGCATCAATTGATAAGATCATGTGATTTTTCTTTATCCTGTTAATGTGGTAGATTATAGTGATTGATTATCAAATATTGAGCTAGCATTACATCCTTGAAATAAATTCAATTTGGTCATGGTGTATAATTTTTTAATATATTGCTGAATTCTATTTGATAATATTTTGTTAAGGATCTTTGCATCTGTATTCATGAGGGATACTGGTCTGCAGTTTTCTTTTTGTGTCTTTGTCTGGTTTTGGTTTCAGAGTAATAAGGTCTTTATAAGATGAATTGGGAAGTCTTTCATAGAATTAGTCTTAATTCTTCTTTAAAACTTTGATGGAATTCTCTAATGAAACCATCTGGGTCTGGATATTTCTTTTTTCAGGAATTGTTTTATTGTGGTAAAATACACATAACATAAATTTTACCATTTTAACTGTTTTTAAGTGTACTGTTCAGTGGTATTAAATACATGCATAATGTGCAACCATCACCACCATCCATCTTCAGAACTCTTTTCATCTTCAACTGAAACTCTATATCCATTAAACAATAACTCCCCATTCTTCCTTGCCCTAGTCCCTGGCGACCACCATTCAGCTTTCTGTCTCTATGATTTTGATTACTCTCTTAGTACCTGATATAAGTGGAATCATACACTATTTGTCTTTTTGTGGCTAGCTTATTTCACTTAGTGTAAAGTCCTCAAATTGCATTCATGTTGTAATGTATGCTGAATAATATTTCATTGTGCAAATATAACATATTTTGCTTATTCATTCATCTGTTGATGGACACTTGGGTTGCTTCCACAATTTAGGTATTGTAAATAATGCTGCTATGAATATGGGTGTACAAATATCTCTTTCAATTCTTTTGGGTATATACTCAGAAATGGAATTGCTGGATCATATGGTAATTCTATTTTTAATTTTTTGAGGAACCACCATACTGTTTTCCACAGTATGTTGGACCATTTAACACTCTCACCAGCTGTGCACAAGGGGTACAATTTCTTCACATCCTCAACACTTTTACTTTGTTTTTTGATATTAACCATCCTAATAGATGTGAGGTGATGTCTCATTGTAGTTTTGGTTTGCATTTCCCTAACGATTGGTGATGTTTATCATATTTCATGTGCTCTTTGGCCATTTGTATGTCTTCTTTAGAGAAATTTCAATTCAAGTCCTTTGCTCATTTTAAAATCAGGTTGGTTTTTTTGTTATTGTCATTGAATTTTAGGATTTCTCTATATATTCTGCATATTAACCCCTTATCAGCATAGTTATTTGCAAATATTTTCTCCCACTCTTTGGGTTGTCTTTTTACTCTGTTGATATCTACTTTTGATGCACAAGATTTTTCATTTTCATGAAGTCCAATCTGTCTGGTGTTTTTTCCGTTGGTTCCCTGTGCCTTTGGTGTGATACCAAGAAATCATTGCCAAATCCAATGTCATGAAACTTTTCCCTTATGTTTCTTTCTGAGAGTTTTATAGTTTTGGGCCTTACATTTAGGTCTTTGATCCATTTTGAGTTAATTTTTTTATGTAGTGTTAGGTAAGGTGGAAATTTATACCTATAAACACTTTAGAAAAAAGAAAGATCTCAAATCAACAACCTAACTTTACAAGCTAAGGAACTAGGAAAAGAACAAACTAAACCCAAATCTAGCAGAAGGAAGGAAATATAATAATAAAGAGTAGCACAGTGATAAATGACATAGAGAATGGAAAAACAATACAGAAAATCAATGAAACCAAAGTTGGTTCTTTGAAAAATCAACAGAATTGACAAACCTTGATCTAGATGGACTAAGAAAAAAGGGAAGACTCAGATTACTAAAATCAGAGACAAAAGTGGGGACATTACTATCCATTCTTTAGAAATTAAAAGGATTATGTGAGAGTACCATGAACAATTGAATGCCAACACTTTGGATAACCTAAATGAAATGGACAAATTCCTAGAAATACAGAACCTACAAAGATTAAATCATGAAGCAATAGAAAAATCTGAATAGACCTGTAACTGGTAAGGAGATTGAATCACTAATCTAAAATCTCCCAACAAAGGAAAGCCCTGGAACTAATGGCTTCACTGGTGAATTCTACCAAAAATTTAAAGAAGAACTAATACCAGTCCTTCACAAACATTTCCAAAAAACTGAAGAGGTGGGAACACTTTCTAATTCATTCCATGAGTACAGCATTATCCTGATACCAAAGCCAGACAAAGATACTACAAAACAAAAAACAAAAAACTACACACTAATATCCCTTATGAACATCAGTGCAGAAATTATCAACAAAATCCTTACAAACCAAAATCAGCAGCATATTTAAAGGATTATACAACATGACCAAATGGGATTTATTCTTGGAATGCAAGGATGGTTGAACATGAAATTGATTAATGTAATACACCACATTAAGAGAATGAAGGAAAAAAGCCCACATGATCATGTTAACAATAGCTGCAGAAAAACCATTTGACAAAATTCAGCACTCTCATGATAAAAATACTCAACAACCTAGGAATAGAAGGAAATGATTTCAACTTAATAAAAGCCATACATGAAAAACCCACAGTGAGCAGCATTCTCTGTGGTGAAAGATTGAAAGCTTATCCTCTAAGATCAAGAACTAGGCAAGGATGCCTACTTTTGCTGCTTCTATTCAACATAGTACTGGAAGTTCTAGCCAGAGCAATCAGGTAAGAAAAATAAATGAAAAGCATCCAAATTGGAAAGGGAAAAAGTAAAATTATCTCTGTTCCCAGATATTATGATCTTATATGTAGAAAACCCTAAAGATTGCCCAAAAAACTGTTAGAACTAATAAATGAATTCAGCAAAGTAGCAGGACACTAAAGACTACACACAAAAATTAGTTGCATTTCTATACACTAACAATGAACATTCTGAAAAGGATATTAAGAAAACAATTCCATTTACAATAGCATCAAAAAGAATAAAATACTTAGCAATTAGCTTAACCAACGACGTGAAAGGCTTGTACAACAAAAAATATAAGAGATTGCTGAAAGAAATTAAAGAAGACAAAAATAAATGGAAACATATCCCATGTTCACGGATTGGAAGGCTTAAGGATGGTAATACTACCCAAAGAAATCTATAAATTCAGTGCAATCCCTTTCAAAGTTGCAATGATTTTTTTTTCAGAAATAGAAAAACTCATCCTAAAATTCATATGGAATCTCGAGGGACCCCAGTATAGCCAAAACAATCTTGGAAAAGAAGAACAAAGCTGGAGGACCCACACTTCCTGATTCCAAACTTATTACAATGCTACAGTAATCAAAGCACTATGGTACTAGCTTGAAGATGAACATATAGACCAATGGAATGAATAGAAAGCCCAGAAATAAACCCTTGCTTATATCGTCAAGTGATTTTTGATAAGGGTGCCAAGATCATTTAATGGGTAAAGCACAGTCTTAAATTAACTTTTAATTAATTTTTGCTTACTGAAACCTCTTGTGACTAGTATTATTAGAAAAATCCTCAAGTCTAGCTTCCAAATTTGGATAAGATTGCACTAAAAAAAATTCATGAATCAGTTTTAGAATATCCAAACATGATGCCCATTTTATATTGCAAATTATTGATTTGGGGTGTTACTGAAAACCGAAACAGATGAAATTTCTATAGGACTTCGTATGCATCAGAATATTTATGAACCAAGTTATTGGATTTTGTCAGTCAGAAATGTTCATAGAAAATAACCTTTCTCTGTTTAAAAATGAAAATTTTGAGGGCATTTCATTTAATTTTTCATGTTTCCATTTGAAATGTGAAATTAGGACATTTATAATTTCCTTAATATCTATTTGCTATACATTTTCTGCATAATAATTGATGTTCTCATCTGGTAATTTGTACATTTCAAGTTTCTTTCCTTTTCCTTTATTTCAGGAATAATAGTCATATTTCTTGGTAAAGTTTTACATTCATACAACATACTTTGATAGTTAGTTTCTTTAATTATCATTGAAAATACATAGAGGCTAGGCATAGTGGCT
Organism: Daubentonia madagascariensis; assembly: GCA_023783475.1. Classification (NCBI taxonomy): domain Eukaryota; kingdom Metazoa; phylum Chordata; class Mammalia; order Primates; family Daubentoniidae; genus Daubentonia; species Daubentonia madagascariensis. The sequence goes on along the minus strand of JAKFHU010000795.1, from coordinate 3,641,250 downwards.
CATGCCTATAATCCCAGCACTTTGGGAGGCCAAGGGAGGAGGATTACCTGAGCCCAGGTCTCTACCAAAAAAAAAAAATTAAAAACATTACTTGGGTGAAGTGGTGCATCCCTGTAGTCCCAGCTACTAGGAAGGCTGAGGCAGGAGTATTGCTTGAGCCCAGGAGTTGAAGGCTGCAGTGAGCTATGATCATACCACTGCACTCTAGCCTGGGTGACAGAGCAAGACCCTGCCTCAAAGAAAAAACAGTAAATAAATAAAAATACATAGAAACACATATGCAGAGACACATGTTTTTCCTTTTGCTTCAAGCTCCAATATGGCTTAACATAGCACTGCTGGACCCTGTCTTTATTTAAAATTTTGATATTGTCATCATCATTGGTTTTTTGCATAAGTTAAAAAAATACTGCATTTACCATTTTATGCTCACTAGATTGGCTATAATAAAAAAAAAAAACAGAAAAACAATGTCGGCAAGAAGGTGTAGAAATTGGAACCCTTATACGTTACTGGTGGGAATGTACAATGAGGAACAGTTTGGCATTTCCTCAAAGAGTTGAACATAGAGTCACCGTATGACCCAACAGTTTCACTGAGGTATATGCCCAAGAGAATTGGAAACATATATCCACACAAAAACTTGTTTATAACAGCATTATTTATAATAGCTAAAAAGTAGAAACAACTCAAATGTTCATCAACAAATGAATACACAAAATGTAACAGATCTACATAATGGAATGTTATTTTAAAAAGAAATGAAATACTGACATATGGATGAAATACTTAGATATCTGTTCAATTCCCTGCTTTTATTTCTTTTGGGTATATACTTAGAAGTGTAACTGCTTTATCAAATTATAAGTCCCTTCTTAATTTTTTGAAGAATAGCCATACTGTTTTCCATAGTGGCTATACCATTTTACATTCCCACCAACAGTGCACAAGGGTTCCAATTTCTTCACATCCTCACTAACACTTGTTATTTTCCATTTTTTAACAATAGATATCATAATGAGTGTGAGGTACACCATTTGTTTTTGAATGATATATTTTCTGAGTATAGAATATGAACTGGACAACTTTCTTTTGAGTATTTTAAAGATCTTGTTCCACTGACTTCTCATTGCATTGTTTCTGTTGAGAAATATTATGCCATTCTTATTATCTTTGTTCTTCTTTACATAGTGTGTCTTTTTTTCTCTGGATGATTTTTGGATTTTCTCTTTATCACTGGTTTTGAGCAATTTGATCATGATGAGCTTTTAAGTAATCTTCTTCATGTTTCTTGTGCTTGGGGCTCTTTGAGATCCTTGGATGTTTAGGAGCCTAATTTTCATTATGTTTGGAAAGTTCCAGTATCTCTTCAAATATTTTTCCTGCCTGCCCCCCTCCCCAAGTACTCTAATTAATCATATATTAGGTTGCTTGAAGTTACTCCACAGTTCACTTGTGCTTTTTTCACTTATAAATATTTTCTTCCTTTTTTTTTTTCATTTTGGACTGTTTTGTATTGCTATGACTTTAAGTTCATTAATTTTTCTTCTGCAATGTATAATCCTCTGTTAACCTCATCCTATATATTTTTCATCTCAGACTGTGTAGTTTTTATCTCTAGAAGTTTGATTTGGTTTACTTTTATATTGTCCAAGTCTCTAGTTAACTTTTCGAGCATATAACATATAGTTTTACTTACTGTTTTAATGTATTTCTTTGCTAATTCTAACATCTGTGTCACTTCTAGGTTAGTTTCGATTGATTATCTCCCCATTATGGATTGTATTTTCCTGCAGTTTTGAAGGCCTCATAGTCTTTCATTGGGTGACAATTATTTTGTACTATTGGGTACTGAATATTTTTATAATACTGTAAATCTTGTTGAACTTTATTATAGGATACAGGCAAGTTATTTGGAGACAATTTGACCCCACTGTTCATAAGTACTCCTTACACTTGCTCATTATGAAATATTTTCTCCTTTGTTTTGTAGTTTTGCATTTGTTCATTTATGTTCAGTGAGTGTTAGTCCTTTAGAATCCTATATAACCTGTATTGAGAGCATGGCCCTACAGAGAAATTTTCTATTGGCTTTAGCCAGATGTAGAGGAGTTATCACTCTTTCGGTCACTTTTGTTTTGATTTCTCAAGCTGGAGGTTGTTGGACTACAGTAATGTCAATTTGAGCTCCATATCTACATTAAGACAGAGCCCATTAAAAAATTCTTCAGACCAAAAATATTATCCACATAAATATTTTTTTTGCCTCACTCAGAGCTTAGATAGAAGACAAACTTCCTATGCCACTAAATAAAAGAAAAAAAAACTCAGGAAACTCACCACCTCCATATGGTTCACTTCTCCAAGTTTTGTCATCTCACTATAATCTTCTTGTTTTTGTTTACTTTTCAGAGTCCTCAGGTTGTTTTTTGTATCTTGTTTAGAATTCTTAGTTGTAATTAGTAGAAGGTATAGGCTATAGTTGTCTTGCTTCATCTTTGCTGGAACTGGATCTGATAGTAGATTTTTTATGTCTTTTTTAAAGCGGAAATTAAAATTTGGTATCCCTATGTTGTTTCACAAAGTTATTTTTGAAAATTTATTGGTACAATGAAATATAAAAGACTTGGGGCTGGGCGCAGTGGCTCACGCCTGTAATCCTAGTACTCTGGAGGCCGCGGTGGGAGAACTGCTTGAGCACGGGAGTTCGAGACCAGCCTGGGCAAGAGTGAGACCCCCGTCTCTACTAAAAAATAGAAAAATTAGCCAGGCGTCATGGTGTGCACCTGTAGTTCCAGCTACTCGGGAGGCTGAGGCAGGAGGATCGCTTGAGCCCAGGAGTTTGAGATTGCAGTGAGCTATGATGATGCCACTGCACTCTACCTGGGGGATGGAGCAAGACTCTGTCTTAAAAAAAAAAAAAAAGACTTGGGTGCTTAGATACAACACCAAAAGCCACAAGCAAATAAGAAAAATTGGGTAAAATTAGGCCTAATTATAATGGAAATTTTTTGCTTCAAAGGAAACTATCAAGAAAGTGAAAGTACAATCCATGGGATCCTCCCAACAGAATGGGAGAAAATATTCGCAAATCATATATCTGATAAGTGTCCATTATCCAGAGTATGAAAAGAACTCTTACTATTCAATAATAAGAAGACAAACAACCCAGCAGAAAATGGGCAAAGAATCTGAATAGACATTTCTCCAAAGAATATATGCCACAGCCAATAAGTGCATGAAAACATACTCAACATCATTAGTTATCAGGGAATGCAAATTAAAAGCACAATGAGAAACCACTTCACACCTGCTAGTATGGCCCTCCAACTTTGTTCCTTTTCAGGATTGTTTTGGCTCTTCTGGATCTCTTGCATTTTCATATTTTGGGATCAACGTGTTGATTTCTGCAAAGCAGCCAGCTAGAATTTGACAGGGAGTTTGTTGAATCTGTAGATCAATTTGGGGATTATTACCATCTTGATAATAGGTTTTCTTTAATTTGTTTTACCAATGTTTTGTAGTTTTCAGTAAACAAGTCTTGCCTTTCTTTTGTTAAGTTTATTGCTATGTATTTTATTTCTTTTGATGCTTTTGTAAATGGAATTATTTTCTTAACATCACTTTTAGATTGTTCATTGCTAGTATGTAGAAATACAGTTGATTTTTAAAATACTGGTGGTATATCCTGTAACTTTGCTGAATTTGTTTTTTTAGCTTTCATATGTTTGTAGTGGCTTCTTTAAGATTTTCTACATACAAGGTCATATCATCTGTAAAAAGAGATAGTTTTACTTCTTCCTTTCCAGTCTGGATGCCTTTTATCTCTTTTTCTTTTCTAATTTTTCTGGCAAGAACATCCATTAGTATGTTGAATAGAAGTGGCAAGAGCAGACGTTCTTTTTTCTTGTTCTTGGTCCTAGGGGGAGAGCTTTCGGTATTTCACCATTAAGTGTGATGTTAGCTGTGGGTTTTTCATAGATACCCTATATCAGGCTGAGGAAGCTCCCTTCACTCCTAGTTTTTTGAGAATTGTACAACCACTTTGGATAACAGTTTGACATTACTTGATAAAGTTGAACTTGATCAGACTGATCACCCAGCAAGTTTGCTGTTAGGTATATACTTTGGAGAAGCTCTAGCATTTGTATAGTAGGAGAGGTATACAGAATGCTGATGCCAGGATTGTTCACAATAGAAATTGAGTTGGAAATGACTCAAATTTCCAAAGTATGATGAGTAAATTTTGATATATTCCTACAACAGTCATTGTTTTCAAACTTTAGCTTGTGTAAGTATTACCTAGAGTGCCTGTTAAAACATAGTTTACTCACTTATTGCCTTACTAAACAGAGACTAGAATTTATGTTGAAAAGGAAATTTTTCATAATGCAAATCAATAATAATGATTTTATATATTTTTAAAAACACACACACACACACAATTTGCTGGGCAGCACTCCCAGAGTTTCTCATTCAGTAGGTTTGGGATGGGGGCTTACATTTCTAACAAGTTCCCAGGTGATACTGATTCAGGGACCACCCTTTGAGAACCATGCTATGTAGTAATGAAAAAAATAAGTTAGTTTCATGTATCAACATGGATGAATCTGAAAAACATGATTTGAATGAAAAAAGCAGGTTGCAGAACTTCCCTACATTGTGATTCTGTTTAAGTGAATTTCAAGTGTAGGCAAAACTAAATAGTTGTCTTAGTCAGCTTGAGCTATTATAATAAAATATTATAAATTGGGTGGCTTAAACAATAGAAGTTTATTTCTCACCATTCTTGGGGCTGGGAAGTCCAAGATTAAGATGCTGGCCTTTTTGCTTCCTGGTGAGGTCCCTCTTCCTGATTTGAAGATGGCCACCTTCTTGCTGTATCCTCACTTGGCAGAGAGAGAGAGAGAGAGAGAGAGAGAGAGAAAAGATCATCTTTCTCGTGTCTTTTCTTATTAGGGCAACTTATCCCATTTATGAGGGCTCCACTCTCATAACCAAGTTACCTCCTAAAGGCCCCACCTCTAAGTACCATCATATTGGGGATTAGGGTTTCAACATGTGAATTTTGGAGGGACAGAAACATTTAGTCCATAGCAACAATATATTGTATATCTATAAAGAAAAGCAAGGGAATTACTGCACAAAATTCAGAGTGGTGGTTGTGGTGGCTCATCCCCATAGTCCCACCTACTCAGGGGGCTGAGGCAGGAGGATTGCTTGAGCTCAGGAGTTTGAGACCAGCCTGGGCAATATAGTGAGACACCATCCCCCCAAAAAAACCCCCAAAATTCAGGGTGGTGTTTACCTCTGTGGAGAAGTGAGGAGGATGCAAATAGGCAAGGGCACATTGGAGGCTTCTAATGTGGTGATAATGTTCTGTTTCTTAACTTGGATGGTGAGTACATGGGTGTTTTTTATTCTCTAAACTATACATGTATGTTTTATATACTTGTGTGTATGTGTATATATGTGTATGATACACTTGACACTAAAAATGGATACATTATCTGTAGAGCTTGCAGGAGATTCAGAAAGTGTAGTAGCATGTAGGCCCAGGATGGACCAAGCTTCAAGGGAGACAGAATTTTTTAGTGTCCTTCAGAGTCAGAGAGATCTGAATTCAAATTTAAGCTCTACCATTTTCCAACTGTGTGACCATGGTAAATTACTTAACTTCATCTGGGCCTCAGATTCCTCATCTGCAATACAAGATTCACAATACTTACTTTGTATGTTTGTTGTACCTGGAGCCTGTTTCTTAATAACTGTTTGGTTTAAAAAAGAAAGCAAACAAAAATGTAAGGAAGAAAAGTAGAACAGTGAGAAACAATAGTGAGAAAAGTTGCAGAGAAGACAAGGATTTTGATAGTAGGGAGAAAACTGATGGATTTAACAGGAAATCATTCATGACTTCTGAAAGTGTAGTTTTAAGAGACAGTAAGGATGGACAAATACAGTGCAAATGCTTATAGAAGCGAAGACGTGATGATACAACAGAAGCAAAGTGTTCATTCTCTGGAGTTTGGTAAAGAAATCAAAGAGCAAAACAGAATGTTAACTTATGTGAGAATAGCAGTCTCAAGGAAAACAGATGCTGCCAAGATCTGGAAGACTTATATATCTTTGAAGGTAAAAGGTGATGGAACCCGATACATATTTTGATGCGCCTGTAGGAAAGGTGGTAATGCAATAAATTAAAATTGACAAATTTAATTTTTATTCTTTGTATTGGTGTCATTTATATTTGCAAACTCTTTTAATATCAGTGCTTAATTTCTCTAACTTTCCATTTTTAAGGCATCTCACACATGAATAGCTGTAATTATTTGCAGAGTATGGAGCTAATGAGTACAATGTTTGTGTAGAGGCTAATTGGCTTTGTAGTGAGAAAAGTTCTGTTCTGTGGGCCTAGACTGCACTTTTAATCTTAGCCAGCTATTTAAAGATGTACCCGCTCAGGCAAAAGTGGAACCAGGCAAGAGATCACAGATGGCTTAGGGCCAGCTAACAATGACTTAGAAACATCATTCAGAGGACATTGTTATTAATGGTAGACATGATAGGCACATCCTATAGAAAAGACAATACATTTTCTATTTTATTCTACCATTGTTTGCAAAGGATCTTAGTTGTTATTAAAATCTCAAAAGAAAATAAGTCTAATTGATGTTTGGGGTTTTGCTTACCAAGAATATGGCCTCAGAATCACACAGTTTAAGTATTGATCTTGTCATTAAATTTTGTCACTCAATGGAAATGTTTACATGTTCTTTTCCTTGTATTATTTCATTTAGATTGAATAAAATACCAGAAAATATCCTTAGGGATAGACTGGATGTTATGATATGATATTTTATCCTTTTGATTTCCTTTGATCATGAGTCATCCTGAAGTCGTTGAATAAAACAGGCAATTACTTGAATATTGTCTTTTACATTACACAGTTTTTAATATCACTCTGATTTCTTTGTTTAAAATAGGAACATTTAAATCCCGCTGGGCTTTTCTTAAAGATGAAAATCCTCTTGAAAGGTGAAACAGCTAATGAAGAACTCCTTGAAGGTATTATCTCTATGTGTGAAGAGCACACAATTTTGAAATCTCAATACCAATTTGTTAAATATAAGATCTTTTGTAGTATACTAAAATAAGTATAATTTGATAGTGGCTGAGAAGGAAACAGATCACACAGGAAAGGGAAAAGATTGCCAGCCAGGAAGAAAAAGAGAAAGAAGGAAAAATAGTAGCAAATTTAAAAAGTGCTAAAAAAAAAAAAAAAGAGCTGGATCAGTTTTCCTTTAGTCCAGCAGAGAAGTGTAGCTGCCCAACCCTTCTGAAGTTGTCTACCACCATGAAGAAAGATTACATATTAATGGAAAAAGCCTTTTAGTGATATGCTTTTTACAATTACTTGTATAAACATTGCTATTTGTTCTTCATAATTCTCAAGGGACTAGAATGTACACAGCACAAAATAAACATACTGATGTATAGCTGTGGGTCCTTGGACAAGTTACTTAACTTTTCTGTGCTTTGTTTCTTCATCTTTAAAAGAGATATAACAACTATAATAATAATATCTACCTCATCGTGTTGTTTTGAGAATCTTTTGAGAAAATGTGTATAAAGCATTTAGTACCATACCTGGTACATAGTTAGTGTGCAATACATGTTATCTGTTACTGTAGTTATTAGTATTACTATTATTACTATTATATAGATGGCACTGAGGCAAAAATCTCTATGTACACTAGTCCTTGACAGTATTTCAATTTTGTTTAGTCATAAACATAATTTACTCTTAATTCTTTTAATGTGTACATGCTTTAGTACATTAGTAATCTTTGAGAGCTATATTATTTGTACTATACAAAATTATATGTTGATATAATATAGTTACTGATTATCTGATAAATATTAACAATTTGTAGTAATTAGGACAATAATCAAATTTGGCAGTAGCCCTAAATTTAGTGCTAATTTAATACTGCTGAATCTTTCTGTGACCTCTAGAATTTTAGCCAATCACTTAAGAGACCTCAGAAGCTCAAACTGATAAGAGGATTCTGCATCTCTAGGCAACAGTATTACCTCAGCATACACAGGTTGAAAAATATGAGCTATCAGGAAGATGGCTCCACTTTTTTGCATTAGAGAAATAAACAAATCACCTAACCAATTAAAGGAATATGCTTACTCAAACTAATGCAATACAGGAAAATCAGAGCGATTATGGATTGGAGTCACCAAGTTTGGACTAGATTAGTTGGATGAGAATTCCCCACTACACTGTTTATCCAAATGTAGATAAGAAGCAGAGTTTAAAGTGAAATTATTCTTTATTCCCAGATTGTTTTTACTTAATTCGATCTAGATACTCCTGATATCCAGAGTAATGAAGTTGCAATGTCAGTCACTGTTTGATTTTACCAATTAGGAGACTTCCCCAAATCTAAGTTTTTTATATTTTAAAATAACAGATTTTTACTTTGTTATATTGAGAAAATGTATGAAACCTGCATTTTATAGTTTGTTCATTTCATTGCTGGTGAAGGTACTTTACTCTTAGAATAGTCAACCTAACTCCTGGCATTAGAATCTCATTGGTACTTTTGTAGCAGAAAAAGTGGAAATTTAAAAATATACAAATTTTTTATTGTGAAAGGGTAGCACATACTCATTAAAGAAACTTTTGGAAAATACTAAAAACACCCATAGTCCCACCATCCACTAGAATGTAAACTCCTTGACAGCTGGAATTTTTGTGTATTTTGTTTATTGCTGGGTTCCCAGCACTAAGCACAGTGCCTGGTACAGAGAACATACTCATTAAATATTTGTTGAATAAATAATTGAATCTAAACACAATCACTTTTAGAGATTTGATTATTTACTTTCAGTATTTTTTATCTTCATTTTTTGGCCCATATTACAGAATTGTGACCATATAATACATATAACCTTGTTTTCTAATTTTTCACTAACATTGTAAATATTTTTCATATTTGTACGTGTTCATTTTTTCCATGTTATTTCACACTCAACAATTTTAATGGTTGCGTAATAGTTTATTGCTAGCCTATATTAGACATTTATGGTACATTTCTTTTCTATTGCTACACTGCTTTTAATATCTTTGTTCATAAACCTTTTCTCATGTTTATTTCAGATGAGTTTTCAGAAGTACAATTTCTGAAGAAAAGGGAATAATAATAATAATAGCAGCTGCCATTTATTAAATGCTTACTAAGGGCCAGGTACTTTGCTGTGTAATTTCCATACATTATTTCATGTAATCCTCTCAACAAACCTGAGAGCCCAGTGGTATATTCTCCATTTTACAGATGACAAAAGTAAGGTGCAGAAAAATTAACTTGCCTATGGCCATACAGGTGGCAAGTGGTTTCAAATTTAGATTTGTCTGACTTCAGATCCCAAGCTCTTAACCACAGTGTTCTTAACATATAATATGACCAAACTGCTTTTCAAAAGGATTGCACCAGGCTACTTTGCCATCCATATAATAGTGCCTATCTCTCTAGCATTGGATGTTAGTACTTTAAAAAAAGATTTTGATAAATTTTTAGGCAAAACATGGTATGTGGCAAACATTCAGTAAGTAGATTTTGAATAGAGGAAAGTTATTGAAAATAGCTGAGCTTCCTCAAAAATGAAACTGATATGATTATTTCATTTTTTCATTTTGTTAGTTGTCATGGAAATACTATATCTTGACATGTCTTTAGACTTCTGTCTGAACATTGCTAAACTGCTGATGGATCATGAAAGGTACAGAAGAATTGATTTTCCTTTCTCTAAAGGCTAACATTTTTCTAAGGTTTCCATTAACACATATTGAATACACACACACACACACACACACACACACACTCTCATGTTCTGACAGCACAATGTTTGCCATTATGCTGATCAATTTAGGAGCTACAACTGCTTGCTTAATGACTTAAATAATAGTAAAGTTAATTTTAAAATTTATATTAAATTTTTAGAAAGGGAAATACATGAAAAAGGAATAAGATGGAGCTTTATAAAATATGAGTTAGGCTAGAATTAACCTGCAGGCCAGAGTCATATAGAACAGGAAGGCATGAACAGGTGCAGTTCTGCAATTAATAGCCTCTCTGGCTTTGTCTTCATGGGATCATTAAGGTCAAAAGGGACCTTGGAGTTTTTACAGACCTCTTAGTGGTTCTCAAACTTTGGTGTCATTAGAATGGGGAATAAGCACTTGAAAAGATGCTCAACATCATTAGCCATTGGGGAAATGCAAATCAAAACCACTTCACACCCACTAGGATGATTATAATAAAAAAGGCAGATAATAAAAAAGGCAGATAATAACATATTGGCAAGGATGTGGAGAAACTGTAAACCTCATACACTGTTGGTGGGGATGTAAAATGGTGCAGCAGCTTTGGAATACAATTTGTTAGTTCCTTAATAAGTTAAATATAGAGTTAACATATGACCCTGAAATTCCACTCCTAGGTTTAAACCCAAAAGAATCAACACAAACACTTGTGCATAAACATTCATAGCAGCATTATTCATAACAGCCAAAAAGTATAAATAACCCATATGTCTATCAACTGGTGAATGGATAAACAAAATGTGGTATATCCATACCATGGAATATTATTTATCAATGAAAATAAACAGAGTACTGATACATGTTACAACATGGATAAACTTTGAAAACATGCTAAGTGAAAGAAGCCAGTCATAAAAAACTACATGTTGTAAGATTCTATTTTTAAGATATGTCCAGAATAGTCAGATTTTTTTTTCTTTTATTTCTTTCTGGGATTACCTTCCAAAGAACAGTCAGATTTATAGAGACAGAAAGTAGATCATGGTTGCCTAGGGCTGCAGAATTTGAGGGGAAATGGAGAGTGACTGCTAATGCACAAGGGTTTATTTTTGGTGTGTTTAAAATGTTCTAAAATTGATTCAGTGATGGTTGCACAACTCTGAAAATATATTAAAAACCATTGAATTGTGTACTTTAAATGGATAAATCATATGGTATGTGATTATACCTCAACAAAACTGTTATAAAAAATAATCACTGGGGAACCAGACAGAAATATAGAGGTCAGGCCCTATCTTACTTCAACAAGCCCGGGTCTCTGTGTTCTTTTTTTTAGTTCTTACATGACTGTTAACTTTATCCAGAGTTACAAGAGACCAGGCAGAAGCTTCAAGGTTTCTTATGTCTTAGCATCAGAAGTAATGCACTGTTAAAAGTGAGTCATAGAGCCAGTCCATATTCAACAGGAATGCAGTACACGAGAGCATGAATACTAGGAAGCATAATTTATTGAAGGTATGTCTTCAGAAATTGGCTATTGCAATATTACGGTGGACTAGGGACACTAGTGTCCACCCCCACCTTGGTATGGGAAGTAGGAAATGTGTTCTCTCGCCAGATAAGGATTTTCACTACTGTATTGATTGATTTTCTTCTTTCCTACCCCTTTCTTCATGTCTGCAATCTCCCTATCCCTTATGTTCAAGCTGGTAGGTCCCCATAACTGATCCTTTACATCATTTAGAAAATTGTTTGATGGCAGAGCCTGAGGTCAAACATCAATGGCCTCTACTCCTTGTGCATACAACAGGAAATTGGATTAGTTTCTGCAGTTCCTCTATAACTATCACCAATTTTTCCTGTCCCCTTGTAATTGATTTCTGATTTTGTGGGTTTCCCTAGGCTGTTTTTTTGGGGGAGGACCTACCTACTTATTTTTTCAACAGCCCCCCATCTTTGTTTCTGTTGGGTTTCAGGAGTCTCATCTCTTGATTTTCCCTCAATTTGATTGCTTTTAATTATAGAAATTCTTCAAAGTTTCTGACCACTGAAAATATATTTTCTTGTTCTCTAGCTCTGCTATGGATTTATTCTTGCACTTATTCTATTATTTTTTGAGGTAAATAAGTGGGCTCAATCTACTGTTTTAAACTTGGGTTCATCCACTATAGATTAATGGCTAATAATGTGGACTCTAGAGTCAGATTACATAAGATCAAGTCCTGGTTCCTTCACTTTGCAGAAGGTTAACCTTATGCAAATTATTTAAACTATACATGCTTCAGTTTCCTCCCCATTAATATTACTTAACTCTTAGCATTGTCTGAGGATTAAATAAGTTCATTCATGTAAAATTCCTGGCACATGATAAGCATTCAATAGACTTTAACTATTGTTATTTCTAAAAAAGTATTGGAAATAATACAATATTTCATTCCAAGTTGAGCTGTATGTCTACAGAATAAAATTCATGTCTACCATTTTACATAAGGCTAGTATCCCTGGACATGATCAATATGCTGCATTTAGCTTCTTTAGCAGTTTTATCAGCATCACTTGTGAGCTATGTCTAAGAGTAAATTGCAAGACAATTTTACTAACACTGAGCCCATTTACAGGCATTGAAGTGATGATTGCCAAAATGCTATTTAACATGAGCAGTGAGTATAATGACAGCAAGAGGCAATGTGTGGTATATTGAAATGAGTCCCTGCTTCTAACTAAATGACCATGGGACCTCAGACAAGTCATTTAGGTTCTCAGAGCCAGTGATAAGCAGAATAATGGTCCCTAAGGAGATTCCTTGCCCTAATCTCTGGGACTATGAATGTGTTACCTCACATGGCAAAATGAACTTTGCATATGTAAGTAAAGTTACTAACCAGTTGAATTTAAAATAGGAATGTTATCCTGGATTATCTGGGTGGGCCCAATATAATCGCATGAGTCCTTAGAGACAGAAGAAAAATGTAGAAGGGGAAGTCAGATAGATTCAAAGTACAAGAAGTATTCAACACATCATTGCTGGCTCTGAAGAAAGAATGAGCCATGAGCCAAGAAATGCAGGTGGCCTCTAGGAGCTGAGACAAATCCCAGTGGACAGCCAGCAAGGAACTGGGACCTCAGTCCTAGAACCTCACAGAACTGAATTCTGCCAGTACCTTGAATGAGCCTAGAAGTGGACTCTCCCCCAGAACTCCCTAGGTAAGAGCCTGGGATGGCCAATACCTTGCCTTTAGCCTTGTGAGACCCTAAGCCCAATTCCCAGTCAAGCCTGCATGGATTTTTGACCTACAGAATTGGGAAATAATATGTGAGTGTTGTTTTAAGTCACTAAGTTTGTGGTAATTTTTTATAGCAGCAAGAGAAAACTAATATGAGGCCTCAGTTGCTTTTGTAAATTAGGGAGTAGTAGGAGGTGGGGTGGAGGAGCTTGGAATAAATAAACCTTAAGGTTCCTTCCAGCTCTTGATTGCAGTATTTTCATTCAGCTGCTAGTTTGTGAGCTAAAGTCTAACAACTATAAATTGAATGCACACATACACACACACTTTAAAGCAGCGGTCCCCAACCTTTTTGGCACCCAGGGACCAGTTCATGGAAGACAATTTTTCCACGGATTGAGGGAGGGGGTAGTGGGGTGGTGGGGTGTTGTGGGTTGGGGGGAAGTGGTGTGGAGCTCAAATAGTGATATGTGGCCCGTTGCCTGACAGGCCACGGACCGGTACTGGGCCACGGCCCGGGGGGTTGGAGACCACAGCTTTAAAGGATACGTATCAGTATGGCAAAGCTAAAGGTTCGAGGGACTTCATAAGGGCAGATCAACCAGCTAGACAGTGGAGTGAGTTTTGCAACTGCAAAGCAAATAGTTGTAGCCAGAGCCAGGTTCTTCAGCTATAGCCCCAAATTAGAATTCAATGAAAAGGTGACTTTATATGTGCAGAGTATTCATACCCTGAAGTGGAAAAATGATCATTGTTATCAAATCAGAAGGTCAGTGATGTATATATGCCTACTAGCATTATGATAATTTATAGTTCTTATTCCTTTAAGGAATTAAGTATATACCCTATATTTCTAATACATAGCAAATTGCAACAATTTGCTTTATTTGGCAAACATACTCTCGGTTTTCTATGAAATTAACTCCAAGGAGCAGAAATTTCAATATAACCTGGAAATGGGTACTTTAGTACATTCCTTAGAGATAGAACGCTGCTTTAGAGCAATCTCCAGGGTTCTCTAGGCAAGTTGGCACTAAGTTTATAATGACAGTTCTAGCTCACCTTCCCACCCACTTCTAGCAATTATGCAAAGAAATGCCCAATTTTCCTTTATGTTGTTATTTTTTAAAAAAAAACAGCTTTATTAAGTTATAACTGACATACAATTCAATGCATATATTTGGAATAAGTGCACAATTGAGTAAGTTTTGACTATACACACACATGCACATACACACACTCTTATGAACCCATTATCACAATCAGGATGATGAACATATTTATTATCCCCAAAAGGTTCCTTGTGGTCTCTTATAATCTCTCCTTAGCCCCCTTCATCAGATAGCCATTGATCACTAAATGTCACTATAGATTAATTTGCATTTTATAGAATTTCATATAAATGAAATCATAGAGTATTTCTTGTTTTTGATCTGGCTTCTTTAACTCAGCATAATTCCCTGAAGTCCATCGATGTTGTTGCATGTATGTATAATTTATTCTTTTTTACTGCGAAGTAGTATTCTGTTGTATAGGATATATCATAATTTGTTTACCTGTTCATCTGTTGATAGTCATTTTGGTTATTTCCAGTTTGGGGCCATTACAAGTAAAGCTGTTATGAACATTCGTGTGTATCTCTTTGTATGGACATGCTTTCATTTTTCTTGATAAATACCTAGAAGTGAAATGGCTGGTTTGGATGGTAGGTAGTGCTATGGTTTGGATATAGTTTATCCCCAGCAAAACTCATGTTAAAATTTGATCCCCAGTGCAGCTGGTGTTGGGAGGTGGGGCCTAGTGGGAGGTATTTGGGTTATGGGAGTGTATCCCTCCTGAAAGGCGTGGTGCTGTTCTTGCAGTAGTGAGTGAGTTCTTGCTCTTGAAAGACTGGATTAGTTCTCGGGGTATGGGTTAGCTCCCACGAGAGTGAGTTGTTATAAAGCCAAGACGCCCCTTGGGTTTTGTCTCTTTGCATGTGTCCAATTCCCCTTTGACCTTCTCCACCATGTTATGATGCAGCACGAAAGCCTTCACTGGAGGACTATGCCCTTGTACATCCCGGCCTGTAGAACTGTGAGCTAAATAAACCTCTTTTCTTTACAAATTACCCAGTCTTAATTATTCTGTTATAGCAACACGAAATAGACTAAGACAGGTAGTATACATGTAAATTTTCAAGAAATTGCCAAACTGTTTTCCAAAGCAGTTACAGCATTTCATTTTATATTCCCACCAGGAATGTATTAGAGTTCCAGTTCCTCCACATCCTAGCCCACATTTAGTATGGTCAGCCTATTTAATTTTTATAGGTATGGAGTGATATCTCATTGTGGCTTTAATTTGCATTTTTATAATTACTAATAATTTTGAGCATTTTTTAATATACTTGTCATCCATGTATCCTTTTTTGTAAAGTACCTGTTCAAATCTTTTGCTCATTTTTAAAATTGGGTTGTTTTCTTAGTATTGAGTTAGAAACTCCTCTCAATATTTTGTAAACAAGATTTTTTTTAGCTTTATTGAAGTATAATTGATAAAAATTGTATATATTCAAGGTGAAAATATGATATTTTGATATATGTATACATTGTGAAATGATTACAATGAAGCTAATTAACAAACACATCCATAATCTCACATAGTTACCTTTTTTGTGGTGAAAATACTTAAGATCTACTCTTTTAGCAAATTTCAAGTATACATACATTATTATTAACTATAGTCACCATGCTGTACATTAGGTCTCCAGAACCTACTCATCCTGCAAAACTGCAAGTTTTTACCCTTTACCAGCATCTTCCCATCCTCCCATCCCACCCTCATCACCACCACCCTTGGTAATCACCATTCTACTCTCTGTTTTTATGAGTTTGACTTTTTTAGATTCCACATATAAGTAAGATTATACAGTATTTGTCTTTCTGTGTCTACCTTATTTCCCTTAACATAATGTCCTCCAGGTTCATCCATGTTTTTGCAAATGACAAGATTTCCTTCTTTTTAAGGCTAATTAATATTTATACCACTTTTTTTATCCATTCGTCCGTTGATGGATGCTTAGGTTGTTTTTATACCTTCGCTATTGTGAGTAATGCAACAGTGAACATAGGAGTGAAGATATCTCTTTGAGATAATGATTATTTTTTCCTTTAGATATATACCCAGAAGTGAGATTGCTGGATCATATATGGTAGTTCTATTTTTAATTTTTTGTGGAACCTCCATACTGTCTTTCATAATGGCTGTACCAATTTACATTCTTACTAACAATGTATAAGTGTTCCTTTTCCTCACATCTTCACCAATACTTGTTATCTTTCACCTTTTTGATAATAGCCATTCTAACTGGTGTGAGGTGATATGTAATTGTGATTTTGATTTGCATTTCCCTGATGATTAGTGATGTTGAGCACCTTTTCATATACCTATTGGCCAATTGTATATGTCTTCACTGGAAAAATGTCTATTCAGGACCTTTGCCCATTTTTAAATTGGGCTATTTGCTTTTTTGGTATAGAGTTGTACATATTTTGGACATTGACCTCTTATTGGATATATAGTTTAAAAATATTTCTTCCCATTCCATGGGTTGCCTTTTCATTTTGTTGATTGTTTCCTTTGCTCTGCTGAAACTTTTTAGTTTGATGTAGTCTTACTTGTTTATTTTTTCTTTTATTGCCTGTACTTTTGGAGTCATATCCAAAAAATCATTGTCAAGACCAGTGTCATTATTTCTTTGTTGTGCTTACTTTGGGTTATATTTACTCACATTCTTTGAGTTCCTTAAGGTAGAAAATGATATCATTGAGTTAAGATCTTTCTTTTTTATTTATAGAAGAATTTACTGCTATTAGTTTCCCCTGAAGTACTACTTTAGCAGTATCCCACAAATTTTGAAATGTTCTGTTTTCATTTTCATTCACTGCAAAATATGTTGGAATTTCCCTTTTAATTTTCTTATTTGCCTCATGGGTTATTTGGAAGTATGTTAGTTTCCAAATATTTGAGCAGTTTTTAGAGATCTTTCTGTTATTGATTTCTGATTTAGTTCCATTGTGGTTGGAGAACATACTTTGTATAATTTGAATCCCTTTGAATTTACTGACACTTTTTTATGGCCTGGAATATAATCTTTAAATATTTTCATAAATGTTCCATGTGCACTTGAGAAGAAGGTGTATGCTGTTGTTGGGTGGATTTTAAAACACTATTTAATATAAGGGTAGTGTTTGTTGTAGATATTCTTTATTAAGTTGAGGAAATTGCCCTCTATTCTAATCTTTTTGAGTTTTTCTAAATCATGGATTGGTGTTGAGTTTTGTCAAATGTTTTTCCTGCATCAATTGATGATATTATCATGTGATCTTTCTTCTTTAGGCTGTTAATATGTGAATTAGAATGATTATTTTTCAAATATTCAACCAGCCTTGTACTCCTGAAATAAACCCCACTTGGTCTTGGTGTTATGTTTTCTTATATATTGGATATTCCTATTTGATAATATTTTGTTAAAGATCTTTGCATCTATATTCATGAGGAATATTGATCTATAGTTTTCTTATTTTGTGCTGTCTTTGTCTGACTTTATTACCCTAGTAAAACTGTGTTGATAAAATGATTGGGAAGTGTTCTCTACTATTCTGTTTTCCAGAAGAGATTGTGTAGAATTGGTGCTAGTTCTTTGAACATTTGACAGAAGGCTTCCGTGAAACCATTTTGGCCTGGAATTTCTTTTTCAGGAGTTTTAAAATTATGAATTCAATTTCCTTAATATTTATATGGTTATTCAAATCATCTATTTTATACTGGGGAGTTGTGATAGTTTGTGCTTTTGGGGGAATTGGTCCATTTCATCTGACTTCTAAAATTTATGTGCATTGAATTGTTCATATTATTCCTTTATTATCCTTTTGATGTGTATATGGTCTGTAATGATATCCTCTGTTGCATTCCTGATATTAGTAATTTGAATCTTCTCTCTTTTTTCTTTCTCAGTCTTGCTAAAAGTTAGTCAATTGTATATGTATATATATTTTTAATAACTTGCTTTTGTTTCATTGTTTTTTTCTATTTTCTGCTTTAAATGTTATTGATTTCTGCTCTTATCTTTATTATTTACTTCTTTCTCCTTGCTTGAGGTTTATTTTGCTCTTCCTTTTCTAATTTCTTGAGGGTGGTATCTTAAATTATTGATTTGAGACTTTTCCTCTTTTCTAATCGTAAGCCTTTACTGATAAAAATTTCCCTCTTAGCACTGCTATAACTGCATTCAACAAATTTTGATATGCTGTATTTTCATTTTCACTCAGTTACTTTTCTGTTATGGATTTCTATTTGAGCCATGTTGTCAGAGGACACATTCTATATGATTTCAATTCTTTTAAATTTCTTGAGGTTTGTTCTATGTCTCAGGATACAGTATATTTTGGTGTATAGTTTGTGAACACTTGAAAAGATTTTATATTCTGCTGCTGTTTGGTGAAGTCTTCTTTAAAGGTGAATTAGATCCTGTTATTTGACGAGTTATTGAGTTGTTATGTACCTTAGTTGATCTTTGTCTAGTTTTATAAATTTTTAAAGAGATAGGGTCACACTATGTTGCCCAGGCTGGCCTTGAACTCCTGGGCTCAATCCTCCTGCCTCAGCTTCCTGAGTATCTGAGATTATAGGAATGTGCCAACACGCCAAGCTTAGTTTTATAAATTTCTGAGAGGGGGTGCTGAAGTCTCCAATTCTAATAGTTGGATTTGTCTATATTTTCTTTTAATAGTGTCACCTTTTTATGTACTTTGCAGCTCTGTGTATGTGTGCACGTGCACACATACACACTTACAATTACTATATCTTCTTGGTGGACTGACCTTTTCATCATTATGTAATGTACTTCTTTGTCCCTGGTAATTTTCTTTGCTCTGTAGACTACTTTATCTGATATTAACATAGCCACTCTGAAAACATACAAATGGCCACCAGGTATGTGAAAGGTACTAAACATCACTAATCATCAGGGAAATGCAAATCAAAACCACAATGAGCTATCACTTTACACATGTTAGGATGGATATTATTTTTTAAAAAAGTAATAAGTGTTGGCAAGGATGTGGAGAACTTGGAATACTTCTACACTGTTGGTGGGGATGTGGAATGGTACAGCCCCTGTGGAAAACCATATGGTAGTTTCTCAGAGAACTGAAAATAGAGCTACCATATGATCCAGCAATTCCACCTTCTGGATATATACCCAAAAGAATTGGAAGCAGGATCTCAAAGAGATATTTTCATTCCCATGTTCATTGCAGCATTATTGACATTAACTAAAGTGTGGAAGCAACCTATGTGTCTATCAATGGATGAATGGATAAGCAAAATGTGATGTTTATACACACACACACGCACACACACAATGGAATGTTATTCAACCTTAAAAAAGAAGGAAATCCTCTTATTTGCGACAACATGGATGAACTTGGAGAATGTTATGTTAAGTGAAATAAGCCAGTCACAGAAGGACAAATACTGCATGATTCCACTTATATAAAGTATCTAAAATAGTAAAACTCATAGAAACAGAGAATAGAATGGTGGTTGCTGGGGGCTAGGAAGAGGGAGAAAAAGTGAATTGTTGTTCAATGAATATAAAGTCTCAGTTGACGCAAGATGAAAAAGTTCTACAGATCTGCAGTACAACATATTGCCTATAAAAAAGTTGGCAATATGGTACTGCGCACTCAAAATTTTGTTAAGAGGGTAGATATCATGTTAAGAGTTCTTGCCACAACAAAACATAACAAAACAAAAGCACAAAAAGACCCAAGGGAACTTTTGGAGGTGGTGGATGTGTTTATTACCTTGACTATGGGGATGGTATCTCGGGTGTGCATATATGTTATACTCTTCAAATTATATGCATTAAACATGTGCAGTTTTTATTGTATATCAATTTTGCCACAATAAAGCTGCTAAAAAGATAGCCACACATACTTTCTTTTGATTAATAGTTTCATGGTATATATTTTTTCCAACTTTTTATTATCAACCCTCCTATATCAGTTTTTTTGAAGTAGGTGTCTTGTACACATGCTAAAGGTGGGGCATGTTTGGGTTTTCCCCCTAGCTTTATTGAGATATAATTGATAAATAAAAACTGTATATATTTAAGGTGTATAATGTGATGTTTTGATATACTTATATATTGTGAAATTACCACAGACAAGCTAATTAACATATCTATCACAAAAACCCTGCCATGCTCTTGGATTGGTAGAATCAACATTGTTAAAATGTCTATACTACCTAAAGTGATTTACAGAATCAATGCAGTCCCTATGAAAATACCAACATCATTTTTTGCAGATCTAGAAAAAATAATTCTATGCTTCCTGTGGAACCAGACAGACCCCGTCTAGCCAAAGCAATCTTAAGCAAAAAGAACAAATTGGGAGGCATCAATCTACCAGACTTCAAACTATACTACAAGGCTATAGTAACCAAAACAGCATGGTACTGGCGCAGACATAGACCAATGGAACAGGACTGAGAACGCAGATATAAAACCATCCTCATACTGTCATCTGATCTTTGACAAAGTAGACAAAAACATACACTGGGGAAAAGAATCCCTATTCAATAAATGGTGCTGGGAAATTGGATAGCCACGTGTAGAAGACTGAAACTAGATCCACATCTCTCACCTCTCACAAAAATCAACTCATGATGGATAACAAACTTAAACCTAAGACATGAAACCATAAGAATTCTAGAAGAAAACATTGGAAAAACTCTTATGGGCACTGGCCTAGGCAAAGAATTTATGAAGAAGACCCCCAAAGCAATCACAGCAGCAACAAAAATAAATAAATGGGACCTGATCAAATTAAAAAGCTTCTGCACAGCCAAGGAAACTATCACTAGAGTGAACAGACAACCTACAGAATGGGAGAAAATATTTGCATACTACACATCTGCTGAAGGGCTGATAACCAGAATCTATACAGAACTTAGGAAAATCAACAAGAAAAAATCAAATAACCCCATTAAAAAATGGGCAAAGGACATGAACAGAAACTTTTCCAAAGAAGACAGAATAATTGCCAGCAAACATATAAAAAAATTGCTCAACTTCTCTAATCATCAGGGAAATGCAAATCAAAACCACAATGAGATATCACTTAACTCCAGCGAGAATGGCTTATATCAAAAAGTCCCAAAACAACAAATGGTGGTGGAAATGCGGACAGATAGGAACACTCGTACACTGCTGGTAGGACTGCAAATTAGTACAACTTCTATGGAAAGTAATATGGAGATACCTCAAAGAACTAAAAGTAAAACTACCATTTTGATCCAGCAATCCAACTAGTGGGTATTTACCCAAAGGAAAAAAAGACATTCTATGATAAAGACATCTGCACTCAAATGTTTATAGCAGCACAATTCGCAATTGCAAAGATGTGGAAACAACCCAAGTGCCCATCAATACATGAGTGGATTAATAAAATGTGGTATATGTATACCATGGAGTACTACTCAGCCATAAAAAACAACAGTGAATTAACACATCTGGTATTATCCTGGATGGAGCTAGAGCCCATTCTTCGAAGTGAAGTATCACAAGAATGGACAAACAAGAACCACTGTTACTCACCATCAAATTGGTACTAACTGATCAATACTTATGTGCACACATGGAAATAATATTCATCAGGGGTCAGGCAGGTGGGAGGAGGGTGGAGGGGATGGGAAAACTCACACCTAATGGCTGCGGGGTGCACTGTCTGGGGGATATTCAGGATTGTAGCTCTGACTTGGGCAGTGCATAGGCAATATACATAACCAAAGTGTTTGTACCCCCATAATATTCTGAAATTTAAAAATAAATTTAAAAAAACAAAGAAACATACCCATCACTTTACGTAGTTACTTTTTTTGTGGAGAGAACACTTGAAACTTACTCTCTTAGCAAATTTCAAGTATATATTACATTATAATTAACTATATTCACCATGCTATATATTAGGTCTCTAGAACTTAATGTATAACTAAAAATATATATCTTTTAACCAACATCTCCTTCTTTCCTCCAAACCCCCAGACCCTGGTAACCACCATTCTACTCTCTGTTACTATGAGTTTAAATTTTTTTAGATTACACATACAAGTGAGATCATGCAGTATTTGTCTTTCTGTGTCTGGCTTATTTCACTTAACGTAGTGTCTTCCAGGTTCATTCATGTCGTCACAAATGGCAGATTTCTTTCATTTTAAGGCTGTATATATTGTATATACATAAACCACATTTTGGCTATCCATCTGTCAATGGACACTTGGGTTACTTCCACATTTTAGCTAATGTGAATAATACTATGAACATGGGTGTACAAATATCTCTTTGGGACCCTGCTTTCAATTCTTTTGGGTATATACACGGAAATTACTGGATCATATGGTAATTCTATTTTTAATATTTCAAGGAACGATCATACTGTTTTCCATAGTGGCTGTATTATTTTACATTCCAATGGTTCACAGGAGTTCCAATTTCTTCATATCCTTACCAATACTTATTATCTTTTGACTTTCTGATGATAGTCATCCTAACTGGTGTGAGGTGATAATCTCATTGTGGTTTTGATTTGCATTTCCCTGATGATTAGTGATGTTGGGCATCTTTTCAATACCTTTGGTTATTTATGTGTCTTCTTTGGGAAAATGTCTATGCAAGTCTTTTGCCCGTTTTTTAATTGAGTTATTTGATTTTTTGCTTTTGAGTTCCTTATATATTTTAGATATTAACCTCTTATTGGAAATATGGTTTGCAAATATTTTCTCCCATCCTGTAAGTTGCCTTTTCATTTTGTTGATTGTTTCCTTGGCATTTAAAAAAAATTCATGCCAACAATTTCTTTCTATTAATTGGTGTATTTAGACCATTTACATTAAATGTAATTATTGATGTGTTAGAGCTTTAGCCTGCCATTTAAATTTTTTGTTTTCTGCTTTATTTTTTGGATTACTTTTACATTTTGAAAAAATTGTACAAAGAGTTTCCATATACCCTGCACTCAGTTTCCCCTATTATTACCATCTTACATTACTGTATAATGTATAATTTGAAATTAGGAAGTGTGATGCCTCCAACTTTGATCTCACTTTTAAGACTCCTTTGGCTATGCAGGGTCTTTTGTGGTTCCATACGAATTTTAGTATTGCTTTTTCTATTTCTGTGAAAAATAACATTGGAATTTTGACAGGGATTTCCTGGAATCTGTGGATCACTTTGGGTAGTATGGACATTTTAATGATATTAATTCTACCAATCCATGAACCCAGAGTATCTTTCCATTTTTAAATTTTTTTTTTAATTTTTTTTTAATTTATTTTTTTATTTTCAGAATATCATGGAGGTACAACACTTTGGCCATACACATTGCCCCTGTTCTGCCCGTGTCAGAACCACAATCGTGGTCGTCTCCCAAACTGTGCTCCCCACATCCATTCAGTGAGAGTTTTTCCCATCCCTTCCACCCCCCTCCCACCCGCCCGCCCTCAGATGAATGTTATTGCTCTGTGTGATGTAAGTGTTCAGTTCATCAGTTAGTACCAGTTTGATGGTGAGTACCAGTGGTGCTTGTTTTTCCAATCCTGTGACACTTCGCTTCAAAGAATGGGTTCTAGCTCCAACCAGGATAATACCAGATGTGTTAATTCACTGTTGTTCCTTATTGCTGAGTAATACTCCATGGTATACATATACCACATTTTATTGATCCACTCGTGTATTGATGGTCACCTGGGTTGTTTCCACACCTTTGCAATTGTGAATTGTGCTGCTATGAACATTCGAGAGCAGATGTCTTTATTATAAAATGTCTTTTTTTCTTTTGGATAAATACCCAGTAGTGGGATTGCTGGGTCAAATGTTAATTCTACTTTTAATTCTTTGAGGTATCTCCATATTCTTTTCCATAGAAGTTGTACTAATTTGCAGTCCCACCAGCAGTGTATGAGTGTGCCTATCTGTCCACATCCCCGCCAACATTTGATATTTGGGGATTTTTTGATATGAGCCAATCTCACTGGAGTTAAGTGATATCTCATTGTGGTTTTGATTTGCATTTCCCTGATGATTAGAGAAGTTGAGCACTTTTTTATATGTTTGCTGGCCATCATTCTGTCTTCTTTGGAAAAGTTTTTGTTCATGTCCTTTGCCCATTTTTTAATAGCGTTGTTTGATTTTTTCTTGTTGATTTTCCTAAGTTCTGTATAGATTCTGGTTATCAGCCCTTTATCAGAGGTGTAGCATGCAAATATTTTCTCCCATTCTGTAGGTTGTCTGTTCACTCTAGTGATAGTTTCCTTGGCTGTGCAGAAGCTTTTCAATTTGATCAGGTCCCATGTATTTATTTTGGTTGCTGCTGTGATTGCTTTGAGGGTTTTCTTCACAAATTCTTTGCCTAGGCCAATGTCCATAAGAGTTTTTCCAACGTTTTCTTCGAGAATTCTTATGGTTTCATGTCTTAGGTTTAGATCTGTTATCCATTGTGAATTGATTTTTGTGAGAGGTGAGAGGTGTGGATCTAGTTTCAGTCTTCTACACGTGGCTATCCAATTTCCCAGCACCATTTGTTGAATAGGGATTCTTTTCCCCAGTGTACGTTTTTCTGGAATTTGTCAAAGATCAGGTGACTGTATGAGGTTGGTTTTATATTTGAGTTCTCAGTCCTGTTCCATTGGTCTACGTGTCTGTTCTTGTGCCAATACCATGCAGTTTTGGTTACTATAGCCTTGTAGTATAGTTTGAAGTCTGGTAGACAGATGCCTCCCAATTTGTTCTTTTTGCTTAAGATTTCTTTGGCTAGACAGGATCTTCTCTGGTTCCACACGAAGCGTAGAATTATTTTTTCTAGATCGGCAAAAAATGATGTTGGTATTTTGATAGGGATTGCATTGATTCTGTAAATTAATTTAGGTAGCAAAACCATTTTTACTATGTTGATTCTGCCTATCCAAGAGCATGGTAGGGCTTTCCATCTATTTACATCCTCTGCAATTTCCTTTCTCAGTGTTTCATAATTCTCTCTATATAAGTCTTTGACCTCCTTAGTTAGATATGTTCCTAAATATTTAATTTTCTTTGTTGCTATTGCGAAAGGTATAGCATCTTTAATTTGTTTCTCGGCTTGATTGTTATTAGCATATATGAAGGCTATGGATTTGTGTGTATTAATTTTGTATCCTGAGACTTTGCTGAATTCATTTATCAATTCCAGTAATCTCTTGGTTGAATCTTTGGGGTTTTCTATGTATAATATCATATCGTCTGCAAATAGTGAAAGTTTGACCTCTTCTGCCCCTATCTGGACGCCCCTGATTCCTCTGTCTTGTCTAATTGCTGTGGCCAGGACTTCCAGCACTATGTTGAAAAGAAGTGGAGACAGTGGGCACCCTTGTCTGATGCCAGTTTTAAGGGGGAATGCCTTCAATTTTTCCCCATTCAGTATGATATTGGCTGTGGGTTTATCGTATATGGCTTTAATAGTTTCTAGGAATGAGCCATCTATGCCTATATTGTTAAGAGTTCTTATCATAAAAGCATGCTGGATTTTGTCAAAAGCCTTTTCTGCATCTATTGAAAGGATCATTTAATCTTTGTTCTTGCTTTTATTTATATGGTGAATTACATTTATAGATTTGCATATGTTGAACCATCCCTGCATCTAGGGAATAAAGCCCACCTGATCGTGATGGATTATTTTTTTGATGTACATTTGAATTCGGTTTGCAAGGATTTTATTGAGAATTTTTGCATCTATATTCATAAGGGATATTGGTCTGTAGTTTTCTTTTTTTGTTGTGTCTTTTCCTGGCTTTGGTATCAAGGTGATATTGGCTTCGTAGAATGAGTTTGGGAGGATTCCATCCTTCTGGATATTTTCAAATAATTTCTGCAGTATAGGTACCAGTTCTTCTTTGTAGGCTTGGTAGAATTCAGGTGTGAACCCATCTTGTCCGGGACTTTTTTTTGTGGGTAGATTTTTAATTACTGCTTCAATTTCGGTGCTTGATATTGGTCTGTTTAGAAATTCTGTTTCTTCCTGGTTGAGCCTAGGGAGGTAGTGTGTTTCTAAGAATTTGTCCATTTCCTCCACGTTTTCGTGTTTGTGGGCATAGAGATTTTTATAGTATTCGAAGATGATGTTTTGTGTTTTCATGGTATCAGTTGTGACTTCTCCTTTTTCATTTCTAATTGAGCTTATTAGAGTCCTTTCCTTTCTGCTTCTGGTCAACCTGGCAAGTGGCCTGTCTATTTTGTTTATCTTTTCAAAGAACCAACTTTTAGTTTCATTGATCTTCTGTATTTCTCTTTTGTTCTCGATTTCATTTAATTCTGCTCTAATTTTGGTTATTTCTTTTCTTCTGCTGGCTTTAGGATTGCTTTGCTCTTCCTTTTCCATTTCCTTAAGATGATTCATTAGTTTACTGATTTGTGACTTTTCTGTCTTTTGGATGTGGGAATTTAGGGCGATAAGTTTTCCTCTCAGGACTGCTTTTGCTGTATCCCACAGATTTTGATAACTTGTGTCCCCATTATCATTTAATTCGAAGAATCTTTTGATTTCAATTGGAATCTCCTCCTTGACCCAATAATCTTTCAGCAATAGATTGTTTAGTTTCCAAGTTTTTGGAGGAAGATGTGAGTTTCTGTTGGAATTGATATCTAATTTTATTCCGCTGTGGTCTGAAAAGATACATGGTATGATTTCTATTTTTTTGAATTTGTTTAGATCTGTTTTGTGGCCTAGGATGTGGTCAATTTTAGAGGAAGTTCCATGAGCTGATGAGAAGAATGTATATTCAGTGTTATTTGGGTGGAGTGTTCTGTAGATATCTGTTAGGCCCAAATGTTCTATAGTCCTGTTTAGGTCTTTTATTTCTCTATTTGTTTTTTGTTTGGAGGATCTGTCCAGTTCCGTCAGTGGGGTGTTGAAGTCCCCTGCTATTATGGCATTGCTGCTTATTATGTTGTCTAGATCTAGCAGTATTTGCTTTATGTACCTGGGTGCTCCTGTGTTGGGTGCATAAATGTTTAGGATTGTTAAATCCTCTTGTGAGATTTTTCCCTTCACCACTATATAGTGTCCATTTTTGTCCTTCTTTACTTTTATTGCTTTAAAGTTTATGTCATCTGAAATGAGGATGGCTACTCCGGATTTCTTTTGGTTTCCATTAGCCTGAAAAATTGTATTCCATCCTTTCACCTTGAGTCTGAATGTGTCTTTGTGTGTAAGGTGTGTTTCCTGAAGACAACAGATACTTGGTTTGTATTTTTTAATCCATTCAGCCAGCCTATGTCTCTTCAATGGGCAGTTCAAGCCATTTACATTTATTGAGAGAATTGATATTTGGGGTAAATTTCTGATTATTCTGTTGGGTGGTATCTTTTGTTTTACCTCTTGCGTCATTATGGAATCTGGTTTCTGGAGTTTTAGCTTTTGCGTAGTTTTACATAGGTGGGTGTCTGTTGCTCTGTTTAGTGTATAATGCAGGCCTAAGCATTTCTTGCAAGGCCGGTCTGGATTTCGCAAATTCTATCAGTGATTGCTTATCTGGAAATGTCTTTATTTCTCCCTCATATAAGAAGCTTAGTTTGGCAGGATGCAGAATTCTGGGTTGACCTTTGTTTTGTTTTAGGAGATTGATGATGTCTGCCCATTCCCTTCTGGCTTGTAAGGTTTCAGCTGAGAGATCTGCAGTTAATCTGATCGGTTTCCCTTTGTAGGTTACCTGCTCTTTTCGTCTTACAGCTCTGAGGAGTGCCTCTTTTGTGTTTACTTTGGTCAGTCTAATAATTATGTGTCGTGGTCAATGCCTTTTCAGGTTGACTCTCCCAGGAGTCCTGTGTGCTTCTTGTACTTGGATATCGAGATTTCTGGCTAAGCCATGGAAATTTTCCTCTATTATTCCTTCAAATAAATTTTCCAGCCCATGAGAATTTTTTTCCTCTCCCTCAGGGATACCTATGATCCTTGTTTGGCCTCTTTACATAATCCCACATTTCTTGTATGCTTTTTTCCTGCCTCTTGTTTTTGTGTTCTTTCTCTTCGGCTGATTTATTTAGCACATAGGAGCTGTCTTCTAGCTCTGAAATTCTTTCCTCTGCATGGTCCAGCCTATTCTTAAGGCTTTCCACTGTGTTTTGTAGATCCTTGAATGCTTCTTTCATTTCTAGGATTTCTGTTTGATTTTTCCATAATATTTCTATTTCTTTGGAGAATTTTTCATTCATTTCTTGCATTTTTCTTGTGGTTTCTTTGTGCTGGGATTCAATTTTCTCTTGCATTTCATTGAGCTTTCTTATAATCCATAAACGAAATTCCTCTTCTGTCATTCTACCCATTTCATTTGGGTTGGTATCCATTGCTAAGGAACTGATAATTTCTTTTGGGGGTGACTTTTCACTCTGATTTTTCATGTTCCCTGAGTTCTTTCGCTGGTTTTTTCTCATCTGGCCTCTTGGTCGAGAGCTGGGGGTGTTAGAGCTAGTTTATGGCCCTGTCACCAGGCCCACAATTATTGTTCCTTGGCAAAGCCAGGGAGAGAAGTAGTGGCCTGTATGCCTTAGGTGTATTTTAGCAAGTTTGGTGGATCTTGAGTTAACTCTGACCTGTGGTCTTCTCCTCTTCCCAGTGGAGTGTGGTGAGAATGACCTCCCAGCTTGGGCTCTGAGCTAATGAATTGTACTTGAGGATATGAGTCCTCCACTCCCTATTAGCTAGGTATTCTGTTATGTCCGTGGCAGACTCTGATTCCCCAGTTGGGGTATGCGAAAGCCCCGTGCTTTGGGAGGGGCCTTGTAGCTCCTAGGGGTTACTTTGACCCTGCTCCTCCTGAGGTGCAGGTAGAAACGCAATTTCTTTTGGCTGCAGTGTGAGAGCTGAGTTGGGAAAATTCTACACAGCTCAGAGGTTGCTCATCTAGCCATGTGTGTCTGCCCTTCTGATGTGTGTCTCCACGTGATACTGGTTGATAGAGGGATCTCCAATTGTGCACCCCTTTTCCACCACTAGACCCCAAGGCGAGGCGGGTGGCCGTCTCCATCCCCAGCAGTCTTCACCGGGGGGATGTTTCCACGGGGAGGGGGGTGTAGTGGCCACTGAAAGTGCTCTTGGATGGCGCGAAATTCCCTATTGAAGTGGGCAGGATTATGGGGAGCTGCTCTGGTTCAGCCTGTGGCTCTTGAGGTATTTGGTTGTCATGGGAACCAGCAGTTATACCAAATGAGTCACTATAGCCAGCAACCTTCAAAATGAGCGATCTCTGGGGTACAGGAGGGCTGGGACCTGAAGGGCGGGCACTAGGACCAGCATGGAGCGGACTTGTCGGAGGCCAGATCCGGGGTAGCGGAACCAGATGGACGAGCTGCAAACTGTTTCCAATACCCAAAGGTCCCGCCGCTACAGTTCCGGGATCTTGTCCCACCTGGAACCCACGGATGCAGCTGTCCCTGGCCACCACAGGCAAAGCCTGTCTCGCCCCAGCGGATGAGCCCTGGGCCGGGGCGGGGCGGAGCTAGAGACGCGGCTCACAGCTCCGTGCGGGCGGCTGTAAAGATGGCGGCCGCCGCCAGCCTGGTGCACAGCTGGGCTCCGATTGCGCCAGGAGCGCAGTTTTTCTCCGCCGGCCGCAGCGGCAGTTGCTGGCAGCCTCTAAGGGCGTGTCCTGCTCTCCCTTAAACTCCTGGGCCCAGTCCCGCTGACTTCTAGTGGCGCAGTGCCGGCCTGCGAGTTCCCGCGCACTGTCCCGGGAAGCTGTATCTCCACTCCGTCCCTACCCAGTTCCTCCCCAGCCCTCGGCAGTCTCTGTATATTGCAGCTGCGAGTTGTGTCTGGCTCTGGCTACTTCCTCCTCTCCACAGGGCTCACCGTCCCTAGCAACCGCTCTGTCCCAACTCTGGGCTTGTCCCTGACTGTGTGGATGGGGAGGCGCGTAACCGCTTGGGGGGCAGGTCACGCCGCGCCGACCTGGCGAGCGTGTCCTTCCCGCGCTCTGGGCTCTATTGTGCTCCCTGCGCCCTCCGATCTTTGTGAAAATTTTGTACCTGTTTTCTTGGGCTGGGCGTTCGGCGTTGTTTCTCTGTAATTCGCAATGGTGTTTTCGGAGCGAGTGGTCCGTGCTCGCAGGCAGCCGCTGGCGTTCTTCCCCTCCTTCCCTGGGAGCGGTGCAGTGGGAGGACCCTATCACACCGCCATTTTTTTTCCGGATCCCATTTTTAAATTTTCTTTAATTTATTTCATCAATGTTTTATAGCTTTCAGTGTACAGATCTTTCAACTACTTGGTTACACTTATTTCTAAGTATTTTGTATATTTTTGATGCTATCGTGAATGGGATTGTTTTCTTGATTTCTTTTTTGGATATTTCATTGTTGGTGTAAAGAAATACTACTGATTTTTGTATGTTGAT
The DNA here is from genome assembly GCA_023783475.1 of Daubentonia madagascariensis. NCBI lineage: Eukaryota > Metazoa > Chordata > Mammalia > Primates > Daubentoniidae > Daubentonia > Daubentonia madagascariensis. The sequence continues at coordinate 3,610,725 of JAKFHU010000795.1, read as the reverse complement.
TTTGTATCTTGCAACTTTACTGAATTTATTAGTTCTAACAGCTTTTTGGTGGAGTCTTTAGGTTTTCTACATATAGGATCACTTGGTTTTGCAAATAGAAAATTATTTTAGCTCTCACATTTAGGTCTTTGATCCATTTTGAGTTAATTTTTTTATATGATATAAGGTAAGAGTTCAGTTTCATTCTTTTGCATGTGGAAATCCAGTTTTCCCAGCACCATTTGTTGAAAGCACTGTCCTATCCCCATTAAATGGTCCTGGCACCCTTGTCACAAATAATTTGATCATATATGCCAAAATTGATTTCTGGGTTCTCTATTCCATTCCATTGGTATATGTGTCTATATTTATGCCAGTTCCAGACATTTTGATTACTGTAGTGTGATAAATTTTGAAATCAGGAAGTGTGAGTCCTCCAACTTTGTTCTTTGGTTTCAAGCTTGTTTTGGCTTTTCAGGGTCCCTTGAGATTCCATTTGAATTTTAAGATGGATTTTTCTATTTCTGCAGAAAATATTATTGAGAGTTTAATAGGGGTTGCAGTAAATCTGTAGATCGCCTTGGGAACATTGACATGTTAACAATATTAAGTCTTCTAATATGTGAACTGTTTGTATTTTAAATTGTTAAAATGTACTGGTGTATTATTTGTGTAATCAAACACAAATAAATTTTAAAAAAGAGTTGTTGGCAGAGGGAACTAATACATTTTTCATGTCTGTTCACGTAACTTCTCTGGATCTCAGTAACCAATTTTTAAAACTTGGCATCTGTTCTTGGGGAAAAGCATAAATTAGATATTTAGAGATAAATGAATATCTGATTATATTTATTCATGAAAAGAAAATGTTTATGGCTTAATAAATTCAACAGAAATTAAATTAAATGATTTGTTGATGACAAATAGGCTTATTTAAACATTTAATAACATTACTTGAGATATACTTTCATCTGGCTTGTTTTGCTCACACTAAAATAAATTTTAGTCCCATTGATCAAAAACCAGTTTGTCTATTCACATTGCTTAAAACTGTGTCTTGTTGAACAGAGAATCTGTTGGGTTTTATTTCCTGAAGATTATCTGTGAACATTTTAAGTCGTCAGAAGATATTGGAAAAGCTCTGCTGCTCCACATTGACATGCTTTTACAAAGGAAGGAGGAACTACTTGCCAAGGAGAAGATTGAAGAAATTATTTTAGGTCAGTAGGATTTCTGGGAGTGTTTTAGAAAGGTGTTAATCTGGATATAATTTTAAGATAGATGTCAGAGCAGTAGCATAATTCTCAGGTCAACAGATTTCACCCACTTTTTTTCCCTCCCTCATGGTCTTCAGTAGTAACACCTCACCTGTCCAGATCCTAGAAATTGGGCAAGCTGGAGAGAGAAACTAAGCGAAAAGAACAAAACATCAACCAAAACAGACAAACCTCTGAGCTTAAAGTTCATGTGTAATAGAAAATTATGAGGTTACAAGTCTAAATTCGTGTCTCCAAGTTTGATCTCAAATTACCTGTGTGCCTTCGATCAAGTCAGTATCTCTGTAGCTTGTTTTTTTTTTTTTCAACTATAAAATGAGGATTATGAACTAAATTCCCTGGGTTAACAAAAATTTTTTTTTAGAGATGAGGTCTCGCTATGTTGCCCAGGTTGGCCTTGAACTCCTGAGCTCAAGGGATCCTCCTGCCTCAGCTCCCAAGTAGTTGGGACTACAGATGTGTGCCACCATGTTCAGTTAAATTCCTGGCTTTTAAACTTCTTTTTAGCAGCAACATCCTTTTGTGATGCAATCTTATATGAACTTCACCCTGAATAAAATAGATTAGCGTTTCTCTGGTTAAAGCAGAGATGTGGAACCAAATCTGCTCAGCATTCCCCTAACCCTCTACCTGTCTGCAGAACTTATGTACCCCAAAGAACACAGATAGTATGATCCCGTTATTAGAAAATCTCTCTACCACCTCATCTTTCCAACACTACACATGTATAGAAATATAACTGGAGTGATATTCACTAAATGTTGTCAGTGGGGTTTATTTTGAGTGGTGGCATTTTAAGTGATGTATTGCTTTCTTCTTTATACTTTACTTGAATTTTTATAGTATGTGTCATGTTTTTATAGAAACAAAGTCATTGATATTTTTTAAAAGGAATACATTTGACTAGATGATCTCTGAGAGCCTTCTGAACTCCAGATTCTATGAACCATATTTTACTGATGACACCCTCCCTCCAGGGTCTGGGGAACCTGAGTCCTTGGGGGCCACATGTGGCCTTCCGGATCCTTAACTGAATCCAAATTTTACAGAACAAATACTTTTATTAAAAGGGATGCAGCAGAGAAAGATGAAGCTTTTCTTGCCTCCTTTAGTGCTTAAAAATGAACAATCTTGAAATCAGAAGGCCACAGATTCCCCACCCTTGCTCCAGACCTTCACTAAGAATCCAACTATTTTTAGACCCAGTTTTGATAACCTTGGTTATCTGGTTTTCCTACTTTTAGCATTTCAATGGTAGCATATTACAAATAGCAAAAAGGTCTACAAGGAAATGTACAGGTAGCCTGACCATAGGGAGGAAAAAATACTACAAATTATATAGAACAGATCCATATATTTTTTTGAAAAACACAGCAATCTGTACTATATAACAACCCCTAAATGTATCACTGTAATATATTAATAGTACAACAAAATACAATTGTTGTTAATGTTGTTGAACTTGAATGGTCAAGAAAAGGTTAAATTGTGCTTAAGAAAACTAGGAAGTATGTTTAATTTTTAGAAAATTTAAGAATTTTCACAAAAATATTTAGGCTTTTTAAATTCAAAATATTTTATATTTAAAGAAACTGTCAGCTAACTAGAAAACTTGATTATACAGAACTCATTTTCTTAAAAGCCCAGTTAGACAAAGTTTTATTGTGATATCTAATTATACACTTATAATCTCAAAGTATGATAATATTTTAAGTAGATACATTTAGTAGCTGTTTACTTTCATGTGAGTATTTTTAACTAAGTCATGGAACAGACTACATTTGCTGACTAGGCTAAAGGGTCAGAGATTCTTAGCATTCTAATCAAGATTTTTGTGGAAATTGATAGTTTATGTGAAAGGGGCATAAGAGAAGGAGGTATAGAATTCTATTATAGTTTAAACTTTACCTTAATGTACTAATGTATTTGAACTCAGTAAACATCTAGACCAGAAACAATCAGACACAAGTTACAATTTAAAGTAATAAAATTTATGTGTAAACGTGGGCTTAAAGTATTTTACAAAGGCTTTAAGGTATAATTGGCCTTTCTTGTGAACTTGATCTGATCTATTTAGTACAGAATAGGATAAACACTCCTTATTAATGATTTCTGGCATTGCTGTCTGCTCATTCACAATAACCTTATTAAGGCACTGGATGATGATCAAATTTGGAACATGGAAAATAAGTTAAAAAGAGACTAGGCTGGAAAACTATCACAGATTGATAGGAGAATTGCTGTGATTCTAGCAATCTCTGATTGTATTATATAATCAATTACAGTAGTAAACTTAAAATTGATGATGAAAACCTGTCTGAATGTGGTTATTTTTGTAGCCATTACTTAAAGATTATAGGTTCTGAGTATAGTTAGCATTCTTTATTTAATGTAATAGATCTAGGTTCTTTTTTTCAAAGCTTTGTTTTTTTTCTTCAGGTCACCAAACAGGAAGACAACTGACAACAGAGTTGGTAGACTGGTTACACAAAATTCTTTGGAAAAAAGCTGCCAGAAGTTTTGAGGTTTGAGAATAATCTATTTTCATTCTTTATATTCTTTCTCCATTGCACCAAAAAAAATGTGTTCACTATAAAAATCATAGAGAGTCAAATACTTTAAATAATCTCTCTGTTTGGATATAATATATTTGTTAAATATTTACAATGTAGAGTGTTAATGAGCATTGTACAAGCATTTATTAAAAAATAATAAGACATGATTCCTCCCCATTGGGAGCTTACAGTATAGGGAAATATCATTATTGATATTAAGATATAGGAATGTAATTTCTTTTAACATGAAGGATGAGAAATTCAGAGGGTTTTTATTCCCTTTAAACAGTTGTGGTGCAGCTGGGCATGGTGGCCTGTGCCTGTAATCTCAGCTATTCAAAAGGCTGGGGCAGGAGGATTGCTTGAGCCCAGAAACTCTAGACCAGCTTGGGCAACATATCGAGACCCCATCTCAATAAAGAAAAAGTTGTGGTGTAATTTAAAAAATGCAAAAAAAAAAAAAAAAAACCTCTTACAAAACAACCCAGGTTTCTGACAGAAAAATTTTCAAATTATTTTTCTAAAGATAAGCTTTTTTTTTAATAAAATGCAAAGATCAGTCAGTCATAATCTGATCACTCTTAAAATTTTGGTATATTTCCTTCTAATCTTTGTGTACATTTATGTGTCTATGTATATAAATCAAATGGGATATACTATTAAAAAATAGTTGTGGTGCACTTCCACTACCAACAAATATGTAGTAATAGGGACTGGTTTATGTCCTTGCTTGAACAACATCTCCTCCAAACAAAAACAAGGCAAAATACATGAAAAAAATGGTTTTTAATGACACTGAACATCAGACAATGAAGGAGAATGATCCCTGAGAGATAAAAAATAAGGTGAGTACTGCAATTGTGTGGCTTACTGCCTTGAGTTTCCAGGCTATAGCACAGGAAGGGGAACTGAAGTGGAGCCTGGCAGGCATCTTGATTTGAGGAGATGGAGCTGAGGGTTGGGGGAGACCGAGGCAGCTAGAGTTCATAGGACAGAGTATCAAAAAAGAGTGCATAGCACAGACAGAGAACCCCAGTGATCAGAGGGTTTTCCTTCAGTATTTAGCAGAGTACTAATAAGGACATACATGAAACAAAATTAGCTGAAGCTGGGGAAATAACCATCTAAGAATATTAGAGGAAACAGTGCCCAGCACTCAGATGGGGCTGGGAATACAGCTTGTTCTTACCTCTCAGACTGCAGAACCTCTAATTCGTGGAGCATTGTGTAGAAAACTCAGGTCTTGTCTCAGAAGTGGGGATTAATTATTCCTACACTGAGCCATGCTCCAGACCCACCTAAAAATTATAAAAGTATAATGTGAAAGTATCAAATTGATTCCAAGGAACTTAATTGTTTCTCAGAGCAGAGCTCAAGAATATTTATAGGAATACAAAACTATAGTACCCAACAGGGTAATGTTCACAATATCTGGCATCTAAGAAAAAATTACCAAACATCCAAAGAGGCAGAGAAATACAACCTATGATGAGGAGAATAAGCAATCAATTGAAACTGACCCAGAACTGACATAGAAGTTAGCATTAACAGAAAAGAACATTAAAATACCTCTTATAATTGTATCCCACACATTCAAAAAGTTAAGTAGAGGCATGGAAGCTATATAAAGATCACAATTAAACTTCTAGAGATGAAAACTATAATGTCTAGGATGCAAAATATATTGGATAGTATTAACATGAGATTAAACATTGTGGAAGAAAAGATCAGTGAACTTGAAGTCATAGCAAAGTAGCTATCCAAAATGAAACACACAGAAAAAAACCTTAAAAAATTAAAAGAGCATGAGTTGAGATGAGGGACAACTTTAGGTAGCTTAATATGTGGGACTCCCAAATGAGGAGGAAGAGAATAAATATTTGAAGAATGATGGCCAAAAACCTTCAAAACTTAAAAAAAAACTCTAAACCCACAGATTCAAAATGTTAACAGACCTCAAATACAGGAAACAAAGAAAACAACACCAAGTCACATAATAATCAAATTGTTCAAAAAAAAAAAAATCTTAAAAGCAGCCAGAGAAAAATGACAGCCTACATACAGAGAAATAAATTAAGAACATCAGACTTCTTGTTGGAAACAATGCAAGCAAGAACTCAGTGGAGCAACATCTTTAAAATAATGAAAGAAAAAAACCTGTCAACCTAGAATTCTATACCCAGCACAAATATTGTCTAAAAATGAAAGTAGTTGATGGGAATGGAAAACTGTATAGCCACTATGGAAAACAGTATGGCAGCTTCTCAAATAATTAAAATACAATAGCAATTCCATTTCTGGTTATATATCCAAAAGAATTTAAAGCAGGATCTTGAAGGGATGTTTGCACATGTGTATGTTTATAGCAGCACTATACACGATAGCAAAAAGGTAGAAGCAGCTCAGGTTCCATCAGTGGATGAGTGGATAAACAAAATGTGGTATATGCATACAATGGAATATTACTTAGCCTTAAAAAACAAGGAATTCTAATACATGCTACACCATGGATGAGCTTTGAGGACATTATGCTAAGTGAAATAGGCCTGCCACAAAAATCAATACTCTATGGTTCCACTTATAAGAGGTACCTAGAGTATTCAAATTCATGGGTAAAGAAAGTAGAATGGTGGTTGACAGGGGCTGGGAGTAGGAAAAAATGGGGAATTGTTTAATGGGTATAGAATTTATGTTTTACAAGATGAAAAACTTCTGGAGGGTGGTTGCACAATAATGTGAATCTACTTAACACTAGTGAACTGTGCACTCGAAAATGGTTAAGATGATTAATTTTATGTTACATGTTTTTTACCACAATAAAAATGCTCTTTTAAAAAATGAAAGCAAAATAAAGACTCTTCCAGCCATTCAAAAGCTGAAATAATTCATCACTCAGAGATCCATGCTACAAGTAAGGTCTTCAAGTGGAAGGAAACTGATATGGGATGGAAATATGGATCCATACAAAGGAGTAAGTACCAAGCAGACTCCTGTAGCCTCTTATTCCAGGCTTTAGTTCCTGGACAGCATTTCTAGACCCACCCTGGGCCAGAAAGAAATCTACTGCCATAAAGGGAAGGACCCAGTCCTGGCAGAATTTACCACCTGCTGACTAAAGAACCCTAGGGCCTTGAATAAACATCAGTGGTAGCCAGGCAGTAGTCACCACAGGCCTGTGGATGAGACTGTGCTGGCTTCAGGTGTGATTCAGTACAGTCCCAGATGTGGTGGCCAGGGAGGAGTGCTCATGTCAGTCTTCCTACAACTCAGCCCAGTGTGGAGAGTGAGTCTCCTGCTGTTTGGGGAAAGGGTGAGGTAAACAGTGAGAGATTTTGCCTGGCAATCCAGGGAATTCTCCCATATCTAACCCAAGTCCACCAAGGTGGTACCACCAGGAGTCTGCAAGAGTCACAGCATTACTGGGCTTGGGTGGCCTGCTAGTGCTGATATGGCTGCAGTGACCAAAGACTTAGATCATAACACTCAATTCCCTTTGAATACCTGGGAAACCTTCTCAAGAAGGATGGATACAAATAAGCCAAGACTGTGAAGATTAGAATAAATGCCTAGCTCTTCAATGCCCAGACATCGATAAACATTCACAGGCATCAAGAACATCCAGGAAGACATGACCTCATCAAGTGAACTAAATAAGGCACCAGTGACCAATCCCAAAGTGATGGAGACATGTGACCGTTCAGATGGAGAGTTCAAAACAGCTGTTCTGAGGAAGCTTTGTGAACTTCAAGACAGCATAGAGAAGAAATTCAGAATGCTATCAGAGAAATTTAAGAAAGAAATTGAAATAATTTTAAAAAATCAAGCAGAAACTCTGGAGCTTAAAAATTCAGTTGACAGACTGAAAAATACATCAGTCTCCCAACAGCAAAATTGATGAAGTAGAAGAAAGAATTAGTGAGCTTGAAGACAAGCTATATGAAATACACAGTCAGAAAAGAGAAAAGAAAATGTATAAAAAAGGAATGAGGCTGGGTGTGGTGGCTCACGCCTGTAATCCTAGCACTTTGGGAGGCCAAGGCAGAAAGATTGCTTGAGCTCAGGAGTTCGAGACCAGCCTGAGCAAGAGCAAGACCCTGTCTCTACTAAAATTAGAAAAATTAGCCAGGCATTGTGGCACGCGCCTATAGTCCCAGCTACTCAGGAGGCTGAGGTGAGAGGATTGCTTGAGCATAGGAGTTTGAGGTTACAGTGAGCTGTGATGACGCCACTACACTCTACCCAGGGCAACAGAGTGAGACTCTGTCTCAAAGGAAAAAAAAATGAAGCATGCCTACAAGATCTATAAAATATCCTGAAAGAGACAAATCTAAGAGTTATTGGCCTTAAAGAGGAGGTAGAGAGAGAGATTGGGGTAGAAAGTTAATTTAGAAAAATAATAACAGAACTTTCCAAACCTAGAGAAAGATATTGATATTCAGCTACAAGAAGGTCATAGAACACCAAGCAGATTTAACCCAAACAAGACTACCTCAAAGCATTTAAATAATTAAGCTCCCAAAGCTCACAGATAAAGAAAGAGTCTGAAGGGAAGCAAGAAGAAAGAAAAAAATAACATAAAGGAGCTCCAATACATCTGGCTGCAGACTTCTCAGTGGAATCCTTACAGACCAGGAGAGAGTGGCATGACATATTGAAAGTGCTGAGGGAAAAAAAGTTTAATCCTGGAATATTATATCCTGCAAAAATAATCTTTCAAACGTGAAGGAAAAATAAAGACGTTCCCAGACAAACAAAAGCTGAGGGATTTCATCAACACCATACCTGCACTACAAAAAATGCTGAAGGGAGTTCTTCAAGCTGAAAGAAAAGAATGTTAACAACTAATAAGAAATCATCTGAAGGTATAAAATCACTCATAACAGTAGGTACTTTAATACAGAATTCTCTATCACTGTAATTGCAGTGTATAAGCCACTTATATCTTGAATAGGAAGACTAACAGGCAAACATTTCAAAACTAATAACTGTAATAACTTTTTAAGAGTGCATACTATAAAAAGATATAAATGGAAACAACAAAATGTCAAAAAGCTGGGCGGGGTGATGGATTTAAGGTGTAGAGATTCTCTTAGCTTTCTCTTTGCTTGTTTTTTTTTTTTTTTTGTAAGCAGAGTTAAGTTGTCATCTGTTTAAAATAATTGGTTGTAAGTGTTTTTTGTAAGCCTTATGGTAACCTCAAATCAAGAAACCTACAATAGATGCACAAAAAATGAAAAGTGAGAAATTAAAACACACTACCAGAGAAAATCACTTTTACACAAAGTAAGACAGGAAGGAAGGAAGGAAGAGAGGATCACAAAACAACCAGCAGTCAAATAACAACAAGGCAGTAGTAAATTCTTACCTATCAATAATAACGTTGAATGTAAATGGACTAAACTCTCCATTCAAAAGACATACAGTAGCTGAATTGATAAAAAAAAAAAACTATATGTACTCTACAAGAAATCTACTTCACCTGTAAAGACACACATAGTCTGAAAGTAAAGGAATGGAAAAGATATTCCATGCAAAAGGAAACCAATAAAGAGCAGGAGCAGCTATATTTCTATAAGATAAAATAGATTTCAAGACAAAAGCTGTAAAAAGAGACAACAAAAGGCATAATATAATGATAAAGGGGTCAGTTTAGCAAGAGAATATAACAATTCTAAATATATATGCACCCAACACTGGAGCACTCAGATGTATAAAGCAAATATTATCGGAGCTAAAGAGAGATAGATCCCAAAACAATAATCATTAGAGACTTCAACACCCCACTTTCCCATTGGACAGATCATCCTGACAGAAAATCAACAAAGAAACATCAGACTAATCTGTACTGTAGACCGATAGGATCTAATAGATATTTACAGAACCTTTGTGTAACAGCTGCAGAATACACATTCTTCTCCATTAGCACATGGATCAAACTGAAGGATAAACCATATGTCAGGCCACAAAACAAATCTTAAAAAATTCAAAAAATTGAAACAATATCAAGCATTTTCTCAGACTGCAATGGCATAAAACTAGAAATCAATAACAAGAGGAACTTTGGCAATTATACAAACACATGGAAATTAAACAATATGCTCCTGAATGACTAGTGGGTCAATGAAGAGATTAAGAAGGAAATTTAAAAATTTCTCAGAACAAACGAAAATGAAAATGCAACATATCAAAACCTATGTATTACAGAAAAAGCAGTACTAAGAGGAAACTTTCTAGTAGTAAGTTTCTACATCAAAAAGTAGAAAAACTTGAAATAAACAACCTAATGATGCATCTTAAAGAACTAGAAAAACAAGAGCAAACTAAACCCAAAATTAGTAGAAGGAAAGAAATAATAAAGGTCAGAGCAGGAATAAATGAAATTAAAACCAAGAAAATACCAAAAAACATCAATGAAATGAAAAGTTGGTTTTTTGAGAAGATAAACAAAATTGAAAAACCTTTAGCCAGACTAATAAAAAAACAAGAGAGAAGACCCAAATAAATAAAATCAGAGGTGAAAAAGGAGACATTACAACTGATACTGCAGAAATTCAAAGGATCATTAGAGACTACTATAAGCAACTGTATGTCAATAAATTGGAAAACCTAGAAAATCAGATAAATTCCTGGAATCATAAAACCTACCCATATTGATCCAGGAAAAAATCCAAAATACAAGTAGACCAATAACAAGTAACAAGATAGAAGCAGTAATAAAAAATCTCCCATCAAAGAAAAGCCCAGCACCCAATGGCGTCACTGCTGAATTCTACCAAACTTTTAATGAAGAACCAATACCAATTCTACTCAAACTATTCCAAAAAATCAAGGAGGAGAAAATACTCCTAAAGTCATTCTACAAGGCCTGTATTACCCTGATGCCAAAACCAGACAATGACACAACAAATAAAGAA